>OY744570.1:4130394-4346391 GCA_963556235.1 Cryptophagus acutangulus
CGTTGCAATTCAATTAAATATTAGTAAATCGTCCGTACATCGAGTAATTAAAAATTACGTTTTCATCCGTATCATTATACCCGAGTACAGCATACACAAGCAGACGATTTTCAAATTAGACGACAATTTTGCTCGTGGTTGCTAAACAGAGAAGAACTTGAACCAAATTTTGTTTAAAAAATTGTATTTTCGGATGAGTCGACGTTTAATAGACGCGGCTGTTTTAACGTGCATAACTGGCATATATAGGCAGAGGAAAATCGAGAGCAATTTTTTCCAGGTCATTTCAAGAACGATTTTTGGTAAATTTGTGGGTTGGTTTGCTGGGAAATTGTGTGGTACGTCAACATTATCAATTATAATTTAGATAATATGGTCATTCATCTTTATGTAGGACCGGTTGAGTTTCCTAGACGATTACCGGGATTATGGTATGCCGAATTTTTAAACAATGAAGAGCATGAGTTGCTGGAAAATGTACCTCTTCTATTTTGTGCTGGTGAATGGAGCTCCACCATATAACAGTCAGACAGGCGGAAAGTTTTGAACCAACAATATCCTGCTTGTTGGATTGAACGAGGTGGTCCAATCCGTTGGCCTGCGCGCTCTCCCGACTTAAATCCCTTGGATTTGTTTTTGTGGGGATATGTCAAAAATCTCGTGTATAGGCAACCTATCAGCACACTAGAAAAGCTCCGACAAAAAATTCGTGAAGCTTTTGAGTCTTGTACACCGCAAATGATTTTAAATTCTAAATGTGATTTATTAAAAAGAGCGCAATTGTGCTTAGAGTTAAATAGTGGTTATTTTGAGCATTTACTATAAAAGATAACTAAACTGTTTCATTATTTACCGGAATAACTGCTTAAAATGGCTAAGATTAATACGTTAACATAAAAGTGTTTTTTTTTTTGTTGCAAATTTTTAATTAAAAGGTTTCGGTTTTTTAATTATCACAAAAAGTTTAAAGATTGGTTTCTGGTTTAAAATTAAATCAAACCGAAAAAATAATTCAGTTGATTGAATTGTTTTATTTTAATTTGTCCAACTATTCAATTTTAATTTACTGATAATATTTTAAAATATCGGTGTTCAACAGGCGCGATTGTTAAAACGAAAAATTTACTAATATTTAACTGAATTTCAACGTCCGTAATGCTTCTGGTACTATCTTTCTCAAAAGAATTTATAATAGCTTCTTCTTTTTCGACATTTCAAACTATTCTTTGAGCACTACAAGTTGGTTTTCGATCTGGTTTAACTTGACCGGTCTCTTTTGTTCTTGTGATACCACTTAAAATAACTTTATGGTTAATATTATTTATGTTGATTGGAAATCGTTCACGAAAAACTTCCGCTGCGTCTCTAGCATTACGACCACATTCTCCAAAGATAATCATCATTTCCACATAATCAACTGCTGAATACATGATAATAGTACAAATAAATAATCTATGGTTTTAATTTTATGCATAAGCTCGACAAAGATTTAAATTGCTTGACTCTAAAAATGACAATGATATAATTTAAATCCACTTGTCAAAATTACTATAAGCCAAATAAATATTGAATAAATTTAGGAAAGCTCATGTTATTTTTGTAACTTAGCAACCAACTTTAATTTGTAAATTTATCTAGTAGTATGTAGGTCTACCCTTTCGGAATTGGTCAACTTAAAAAATTAATAACTTTGTTATAAAAAAAAAAAATTACTTCTTCGCTTGCAGTTTCTTGCAGCGTATTGTCGTCGGCACAAGCCAGTTTTCTCTGGGGCGCAATTTTTGGTGTTATTGTTAAGCATCATTTGTAATATTTATTATTGTTTATAACTGATAATTTGCTAAGAAATAAATGTATTAAACTTATATATGTGTTTACTTTCCGCCCACTATCAGACGTACCGAGCTTTCAGGATCCTGATAATTGCTAATTAACGTAAGGGTTCATTAAGTTGAAGTAAAATAATTCATGAACTATAGGCCAGTGTAGGTAACACTTCAGTGGTGCCGTGACCAAAATTTTGAAAGATTTTATCTGTGCGTTGCGTCGGAGACAGTATAATTAGAGAACGTCTATGAAAAAAAAAGTGTTTAAAAGAAAGACTTTTGACACGTTTGAAAGAAAAAAAAGAAAATTCTAAAGATATTTATTATGTTACAGAGACCAACACCGAATCAAGCGAAGTGATCGATCTTACTACTTGGACCCAAAATTTTGCGGACCATTAAATTGAAAACCAACGGGTAATTATGAAGTCCCCGCAAGGCACAAACGGAAGAATCGCCAAGGAAATGCATGTGTGGCTAAGCGACTCAACTGCTATATATTAAAGCAAAACTATCTATTGAAGGTACAGAAGGCTGTTACTTGCAAAACTCAGTGTACTCCTTCAGTTGAAATTAAGTGAACAATGTTGTTTCAGTATGTAAATAGTTCTTTTTATGTTTCATATTTTTAGTATTTTGTTATTTCGTTTTATTTGTAGAATTTTATATATTTTGGTTCATGTGAGAGTCTGCGTAGATCCGTCGTAGCAGAGAGTTCACTGTGGCAGAGCTCTCTCTAAGCAGATTGTTAAAAAGTTATTCAAAATTTACGTTGTGATTTTCGTTCCAACCAACTTAAGTGTTCGCATCAATTCGAGTGTTTTGTTTTGTAAATAAAAACAGAATTAAAATTGTGTATAAATATACATTTCTTTGCTGCCTTCGGGCCTTGTGACATAATGCCTTCTTTGCCAAAGACATTTTTAAGTGCATATGAATCCAACCAACTCCGTGTCCAATTTGATGATAAAAAAGAGAAACTTGCATTATTCAAGCAGCCCATGCGCCGACACCTATCACGCAAGAAGCTAGCCGACGGGACTCAACCTAAAAGACGACTTCCCCCTCTAGGGTTAGTAATAGTTTTGATTCTCTGTCAGACAGAATGGATAACGATGGCGATTAATCTGCCGCGACTAGTGTCACGATGCTAAATAGTTTGCCTAAACCAGTCAAATCCAGATTCGCACCAGCTCTCTTTATTTATTCGGATGAGCTTGTCAAAATAATAATCGACACAATTAACGCCACCTGTTCGGAAAAAACCAAACTTCGAGCAAAATCTGATCGTTTAATTTGCAAAACGGCCACTATCTCTGATTATCACAAATTCTGTAATCACTTTAAATCCATTAACACCGAATTTTATACCTACAATCCCATAAACGAACGGCCTAAAAAAGTAGTAGTCAAATATATCCTAGCTAGTCTTGATATTGAATTAATCGAAGCCGACCTACGCTCCCAAATCATCCGATTCCTCACTCTCCAACGACTCAAAAAAGATAAAATACCTTTAAATATGATCACTATCTCTGTCAAAAAGGAACATCTTGACACAATATACAAATTAAAAAACATCCTAAATCTCCTAATTACAGTCACTCCCTTTAAATCCTCAACCATCCCACAATGTCATCGCTTTTCGGGCATCGTTCCGAAATGTGCAATCGAAAAATCAAGTGTGTTCGTTGCTCAGAACTACACAAACTGGCCGACTGCACATATGAGCGCAATACGCACTCCAAGTGCGCTAACTGTGGAGGCGACCATGTCGCAAGCTATCGCGCCTGTACCACAAAAAATTAGTCCAATCTCGCAGAAAGGCTATTAACTCTAACCCTATCTCCAACCTTAACTCTAAATTAAGGTTATTATTGGGATTAGCGTTCCTAATCCCAATAATAACAAAATCCCCAATCATCCTAGAGCGGGACCCCCTAGTGTAAACTCTGAAAACTTTCCCTCACTTCGCAACGTGAACCAAATTACCCAATCTACCAACCCAAAACCT
Source organism: Cryptophagus acutangulus (assembly GCA_963556235.1). Lineage (NCBI taxonomy): Eukaryota > Metazoa > Arthropoda > Insecta > Coleoptera > Cryptophagidae > Cryptophagus > Cryptophagus acutangulus. The sequence continues at coordinate 4,134,235 of OY744570.1, forward strand.
GCTGTTAAAGCATGGCTTGGCAAACACTCCCAAATTCATACTCAAACCCTTCAACCTAATGCAGCAACCGATAGTAATATGTTCAAAGAAATCAAAGATCTGCTCTCTCTCTCTCTTAAAATCCCTAGACATTTTCAAACACATGCCTAAAATCATATCAATCCTTATAAACCTTAAAAACTGCCAAACCTCTGAAGAAAAAATGTCATTTATCCTAGAAGAAAGTCCTTGAATTTTTCAATTAAATTTGACGACACAACCTAATGAGTCTTAGAAGTCACCAAAATACCGTTTTGACAGTCTCATCTGCGAATAAATTTGAAATAAAACTTAAATTCAAACCAATCAACTATTTAATCAAAAACACAGTCTAAACTTATTTGAAGACGGCTCTTAATAATCACCTCAGACTTTAAGTCAACATCTTTACAGAAATCATAACCGTTACTTACCCTAGCAAAGAAGCATTTTATGCTTGATGGCTAAAATCTCATGATGGGTCACGATGTCTCATACTTGCGGTTGGTTTATGTGATCATTAGTTTAATAAACTTTAAAAAAAAATTAGTTTGAATTGATAGTTTTGATTTTGTCTTGTCGCATCTTGTTTTCGCAAAGTCTTTAGGTAATCGTCTTTGCAACAGAAGTTGCGGGGGAGACAGAAGTAGTCCACACCCACCTTTGTTCTTAAGGAAGAAATTGATAGGATTGACAGCTACAAGCATCTACTATGCCCCACGAGAGGGAAGCAGTGGGATAGGCCCACGCAACTCTGACTAAGTACCGTTAGAGGAGAGCTACGGACGCATATCGACGCTGTAAACTAAAGTCTTTTTCTTAAAGGCTAAAAATGCAAACCAACTCGGGGCCGATACAGACGTATAGATGGGTTTATCTTTGTTTACTAGTCCTCTCCCTACCTCTCCGGAAGTTAAAATACTAGAAAATACATATCCAGAAAAGTTAAAATACATATCCAGGACCGGCGTAAGTATCTTAAGGAAACCTACACGTCGCTTTGGGAATTCTCGGAGTTACCTTCGAAGATTTTAAAGCGGCAGAGTTGGCGGTACATTGAGTTTTTTTTGTCTTATTTAGAGTCGCTTGCTCGGAGCTCCTTCGGGCTAAGCGGCTTAGTTATCGTATAAATTAAGTGGGGCGGTCGGAAAGCAACGCTAACTAGATGTCGCTACATTACAATTTTATTTCATACTTTTCAGCTAAAACACGTAAAAAGTTATGAATTACAATATATTTTTCAAAAAACCATTAACAACTCAAGCTAATGTATTATTATGTTTATCAAATTGTGCCTTGGTTAATTAATTATTAAATTTTGAAGTTTAAATTTTTTTTTATTGATTTTTCACAACTCGTGTTAACAGAAGCCCAAACAAGTATGTCAAAATCTATCTCTAAAAGTTCAAAGCATATTTTGCAGTAATTTGACTAAAAAGTATGAATCAAATCTGAAATGGTGCAAACTGTAAAAATTTTAAATGACATTTAGTGCCATGTTAAATGCCGTTTAGTTCGGTAAGCTAATCACAGATGGCTCCTAATCAATATAATACCGTACAATATTGTGTTTGTGCACCTAGGCACACTGAGTGACGAGTGTAACTCTATCCTTTTTCGATTAGGTATAAAACAAAGAATAGAGATGTACTATTATTATGCAGAAGCGTATATGTATTTTTTGTTGCGATTGTAATATGCTGAAAATGTTAGAAGGCAGATTTCTTTGGCTTAATTAATTTTCCCCAACAGAAACCGCTTTTATAAAAATAAATGTGTACACAGCGCATTCTAGAAGAAATCGTTTGAAGTAGCTCCGGACAACCATCTTCTTTACCCACTTGTTCTAAATGGGCGTAACCAAACGCTCGTCTTAATTGAGAGTCGCTCGCTCGGAGAACATCCAGGCTGAGCGGCTTGTATATAATAATATTCAATTTAGAGTCGCTCGCTCGGAGATAGTTCAGGCTGAGCGGCTTACATGGCGGGCCTGACAGCCGCCAACCCGATTTTATATTAATTAGTATGATGTATCTCACGTTTGGACGTTCCTTCTGCAATGGATTCGTCACTTACTTTTAGCCATCCGCCCGATGGTAATAATCATAATTATAATATGTAATTAAATAATAAAAATCAATAAAAGTAATATAAATTTATAAAACACCAAAGGTTCTCTTACTGACTTTACGGACCTAAACTTTATAATGTGACGATTGTACTGTGGAGTGCCCCCTCCAGCCTCCTGTAATCGGCAGTAAAAAACATAAGCAGTCTAAAATTGTATATAATTATTATTAATGTTTATAACTGATAATTTGCTAATAATCAATCAAACGAAAAGATATTAAAACACAGATAAAACCCAGATAAAACTTGGAAAAAAAGTCGGATAAATGAAAGCACGAAGCAGATGTCACTAAACGAATAAGGTTAGAATAAATTTACCATATACCTTCTTCTTCTTTATCTATACCATAGACTATATACAAGAAATTATTTAAATTTCTAATTAAGCCCCCCTCTCTAACACTTGATGAAATTTTACTCTAAAGATTACAGGCCCTCATCATAAAGTAAAACCAGTAGAGTTAGTAGCTACTATGTTAAGTAGCCTTAGGCCCCTAGGCGTATGCCGTCCCTAGTTAAGAAACGCTTACACTACACCTATCCCGTTTATGTAGAAAAGCAATAGTTATATGATGTTATGTTAGTTCAAACGAGTAGCAAGTATGATTTGCGGGCAACTAGAGGAGAGTTGTTTTTTTTTTGCAACACAGTCTAGCAATATGGTTTTCTCGGAAGTTAGGCAACCCAAATATTTGAGTTTTTCACTACCTGTATAGTGGGGGAAATTTAATTAATTTGAAGTTTATGTCATTTGACCTGAAAATTATCTTAGCTCAATGCAGCTGCGAATCGGGGGAATGCAATGGCAATAATATATAAATAACAAATTTAATAATAAATAAATGATATTAATAATCGTAAATTATGTATTTACAGAAATTCGGAATCGCGCAATCACATTGTTGCATTAGCATATTATTTTCATGAAATAATTTTATTAAAGCGTGTGGAAATTCCTAAAGACGCTTCTTGTACTTCAATGCCAATGAAATGGAATAAACATAGGTGTAGAAAAATTGAAGCAGTACATGTTTCTAACGCTATTTATGCGAAACCTACTAAGGTTAACAGAAACAATATGCCTGTAATGTCAACGTTACATAGTCTTATTATCAATCCATAGCTGATGGAAATTTCAACAAACGAAAACGAAGCACTAACCAACACACTAAATAGTTAGCTTAAGTAGAGTGATCCTTAAGACACGTTTTGGAAAGTCAACCATATACGAAAAATGGATTTGTCAAAAAATTAGTAATACGAGTATTTAATGTTATAAATTAAATACGTATGCCATACGTGTTTTGTTTTTACGACTAGCCATATTTATGTTGTTTAATGATCACTCGGTATTTACAACAACTAACAATTCTAAAATTTACACCTGTATTTTGTGGCCAATCCCGATGCTAATTAATCGTGTAGATGAACGCGTAACATATTTTGCTCGGGTAAAACGAGATAGGTGTATTGCGATTACATCTCAATCAAAGAAATCTTTAACCTAAGGTTTTTGAAAAAGTGTGACATAATTGACCAAGTAGAAACCACACCACTTTTTCCATAATCTAAAAAATGGTTAAAAAGTAAAAAAAGGAAGAGATCGGCATTTACCTCTATAATTAATGGCTTAGTTTGGGCACCTGAATAAACTTTTCAAACATTCAAGTTGCTTGATTTGGGTATTCCAATAATCTGATTTTGAATATAAGATTAAATGGGTTTTGGATAGGAAATCAACGATTTTTAGATATCCAATTAACATTTTTTTGGTATTTAAATAGCGGGCTTTTGGTTATTTGAACTTATAATAAACTATAGAGGCGTTTCGAACGCTTGCTTTTGCATGGTTCCAAGCATACCACTAATGGGCAACCGTTCTAATATTCAAGCTAACGCATTCAAAATATGCTTCTAGAAAGACAACATTTCTGTTATAGGGCCGAACACTAATTAGTAGTATTTATATATCATATCACTAACATTAAGTTCATCAGTTTCCAGCTTATAAATAAACCCTGAGCTCAGCTCAACCAAATCCAATAAGTTTGAGTATTTTTTCTTTATGCTTGATAAATAAAGCCTTATGTTTGTGCAAAAAGAGATGGCGGTCTAGTCATCAATTTCTGATCTACTTCAGACGATCGTATGTTTAGATACAGTGATACATATGTCGGTTTGATGACGTGGATGTCTTATACATTCATGATGTGACCGCCACCTTTTTTTCCCCTATAATCCACCGTCTCTTGTTAACATACTATAAGACTATTTATTGGTTAATTAGTCAAACCTATTGAAAATTAGTATGTACATTTCTTAATGCATTTTTTAAATATCGATGACTTAATAAAAAAAAGAACTCACCGGTTTTTACCATGCTTTTTTGGAATGGTCAAATTTTCAATAAAATTAAAATGGCTTCGGGGAATCGCATGGACTGTACAATGCTGTGAAGATTCTGTGGTCCATGGCAATCCACAACGTTCGGTATCTATTGGGGTTTTAGTTGGACGGATTTGTTGCTGCCAGTTGCATGAACTACTACCAGATTCATCGTCTCCATCGTAGCCACTAACAAAAATAAAATCACTTTATTGTTATAATATGAGAAACAAATAATAATAATAATAATGTAGACTTAGTCTACGTAAGTGTAAGAATTACATATAACATAATGTTTCAAACAGATCAAATAACGTACTACCACAATATTATAAAATGTGATATTAATAATGTGTGGTAATATTATCGTAATCAAAAAAATATCTTAATTTGAAATGAATTGAGTTGTTTGAACTTATATATTTTATGTAACTCTTAAGCTTACGTTCATTGTGAATGTACTCTAACAATCTGAATGTAATAATTTCAAGTGTATGTATCTGTGAGTTGAAGAATCATAACAAAATGACTGGCTTTGTTGCTGTTGTATGCATGCAGCAAACGGATGAGTATTATTTTAATTGAAAATTATATTTTCAATGTCAACATTAACATGCTTTACCATGTTTTTATTTTTCCAATTAAACTTAGTTAACGTCAGTTGTCAGCTACTCCCCTCCGATTCCGAGTAATAGAAAATATATTTATTTTAATCAAATGATTTACCTATACAAATTATGAAGAAAAAAAATAATGAACTAGTTAAAAATTACTTATTGAGTTTTTATGTAGATTAGACAAACATTTCGTAACGGGTTTATGAATAAAGGAACAAAATGTTATTTTTGGATTTTTTAGCATGTTCTTAGCAAGTGGGTATTTTTTCAGTATACAAATATGTTTCGATTGAACTAAAAGCACATACATTTTGATGTTAGATAATATTGGTTAAGAGTGTTAATAGTTTCTAATAAATATTCGCGGAGATAAATAGAAAAGTATAATATTAAGAATGCTCCAGTTTTAGAAAGCTGATCACTAAATCCTAAATAACGATCTATCGCACATAGTTGTGATTTTTTTACTTCTATTAAATTTCTATTAAAAATGTAAAAGTTGAACATTTAGACGGATAAATTTACTTTTAATACTAGCGTTAAAAGTAAATTTTCTTGATTTCTTACGCTCGTTCTGTAGTCTTCTCAACTCATAAAATAAAATTTAACTTATAAGACGCATATCATAAATAGCTATTATAGCTATGTATTTTACGATCTATTATTTTTTAAATAGTGCTAAAACATTAATTGGTCGAGGAGCCAGAGCCTCTGATTCTGGTTAGTTTTTCAAGTATTCATCTCTTCTATTCATTTTTTATCCTTTCCGGCTGAAGTGCAATAACATACTTTATTCTTCGAATGAAATTGAAAGTGTGCTTTTTGATCTGTCAGTTTAAAATACATGGACATTTAATAACAATCAGAAATGGGGACTTTTTATATAGGTACATATGTTGTGATTAATTTTTGAAATGAGATTCCACAGTACTTCTCTCGTTGCTATGTTAATATTTCTTACTGAAATTTTTAGAATTTTAAGGCATATTTTGTCGAAAATATTTTATCGGGTGAAATTTAACTAGGAACCTAATTTGAAACAAATCTAAGCGATAAAGTTGAAACGTGTGCATGAGGAGATGAAAAAGTGAAAAATGTATTGTAGGTACTCTACTTTAATAAATCTATTTGAAGCAATATTAAAAATTATCAATATAAAACAAAGTTTGAAGTAAATTTTAGCACTATTAGTATAAGGGGTGTGTTAAGGGTTAAACATGAATTGAGGATTTTAGTATATTTTTGATTAAACTAGTTGAAATTATATTTAAATTTATTATTGGAAGACAAATTTGAAAGAAATCTGACAAATCAAACCGTGAGGCATTCACCACTTGGGGTGTACACAAAACATATGTTCAATATTTGGTTAAAATCGGTCTGCCACTTTAGAAGATTAAGTGGATCCATCGATTTTGCCGTTTTTAGGATGTTTTTGGCCTATAACGCGCAGGTCTTTGAGAAGTTTATAAACTTTTTTTCTTCGATATGATCTATGAGCAGGTTAAAAAAAAAGGACGCAAATTATGTTTTAATCGGTTCAGTAAATTTCGAAATATAGTGGTCTAAAGAAACGAACAGACCAACAGACGAAAACTAGTGAATATGATTATCGTCATCTACGCTTTTTATAACGTAGAAAAAAGTGAAATTTGGAAAAAAATCATGAATATAATACTTCCTCTATGAGAGAAGTAATAGTAGGTGCACCTCGAATCGAAAGCTAGTGTAGGCTCGTTCTCAACTACCAAACTTCATGCGCGGCAGAACACTTTTTTAGCCCTAGGCAGACAAATAGCTAATTTCACAAATATTTTTGTTTGTCCTTAAAACTGAATAAGCTAATAAGATAAAACTTGATAAATAAATTCTTGCTATTTGTGTATTAAAATCCTATACACACGTCCTGTTCGGTCAGGCCAACAGATGTTCGGTCAGCCAATTTGCGCCAATACTTAGTATTTCAAAAACAAATCGAATCACGGACTCAGAAATCGGAAGAATCATTGCAAGAGTTTGAAGCTGATGTAAGACTATTAATTAATTTAGGATATACTAAGTCTTCAATGGAATTTCAAGAACAACTCTCTGCTCGTACATTTGTGAAAGGTATTCGGGACAATAAAATGGTGTTTTTCTTTTCAATAGTTTTTTTTTATTATTAGATTCTACTGTGTTTACTGTTTGTACTTTGAAACCAGGTCGAGACGAATTCAATGCTAATTTTGATTGTCCGAACTAAATGAAAGCGATTGTGACATTCCAGTTGTGGTTGCAAATATTCATTCTTTTAAGATAAAAGTTAGCGCCAAACTTTCGCGAGGTTAAACTACCCACCGGGTGCGTCCCCGGGTGGTGATTAGAAAAACGTCTCCCTATAACGGGTGTGACATATGTAATTATTGAGTTTTGGAGCCCGTGTGTGAGAATAATATATAAAACACTGCATTTCTAAAAGTACAAGCCTTCCAAGGCAGGTGTACTAGAAAGCACCACGGTACTAGCGACCCAGGGAGCCCAGGCTGTAAGGGACGATCCTAGACGTAGACCTTACTTCAACAACCTTAACCAGGTGCAGTAGGAGATACATCGTAAGATTTCTGCGTCCGAGAGACTTAGCTTATCCGGCCCGCCTACGAAGAAAACTTCAATAGAAATCGTTGAAACCTTGGGATACTGGGAACCTTTAGATATATTGCCCTACCTGCATATTCCGATCACTTTGCAGGTGGAGTCTTTACCGGCTACTCGTAGAAATAGTAGAACAGCCAGAAAGAAAGTGCAGAAAGCAAGACTCCAGGCGGAAAACGGAGCGAAAAGATCTGGGGCCAATCACTAGCGGGGTTGCGACCATAGATCGAAAGCAATAAATAAAACCAACTAGACGGTACTATGCTACCTAAAATGTAGCTTCCAAACAAGAGGAAAAACGGGCCTGATCAACCTCTATGCGGCGGCTGTATTGGATATCCGGATATCAATAATGCCGGAAGTTAAAAGATCTTTATTAAAAAATAGTAATAAATAATAATAATAATAAATTAAATAGGAGGAGGCTAGCAAAGACTAGCAAAGGTTGGTGGTGGAAGAAAGAAAACCTTAAGAAGAAGCAAAACGTTTAAAACAAAACTCTTAAAAACGATGGTCTATTCCGGGACGCGTTGACAAACCAGAATTCAAACTAATTCGTCTTGAAAGGCCTACTCCAGGATAAATAACAAAAACTTGGACTGTGGTGGATAAGAAAAGCCCGACCCAAAACGTCGGCCATTTGTGCTTTTTATAAACAAGGATTCCTGGAAGGATCTATTTTCAAGATCCAGAAAGCTATCATGCAGGTCCTACCTCACGAAGTTCCCCAAAGGATATAAAAAAATAGTGCTCTTTCTTTACTGTTTTGAAGTTGACGTTTTAATGCTGGTAATCGAAGTTGGTTTTATTTATTTAGTATTAAATTCAATTTAAAATGAACAAAATTTTCTTGCATACATTTATTTCTGAATGCCGATAATTTTATGTCCTCAAACGTTGTATATTTTAATGGTTAATTTGAGAAGTTTGAACAAAATTCATGTTGCTGTTGAAAAACTTGATTGTGAAGTACTTCACGCGTTCGAAATTGATTGTATACGAATATTAAGTAGCATTAGGGTATGTGCTTAGAAATTGGCGGATGGTAAATGTAGCATTTATACCCAAGCCAGGGCGGGATATATAACTTCCAACTAAATCCTTCCGAACTGTCAGCTTAACATAATTCATGCTCAAGATACTTTAACACATGATAGACAGACATACGAGTATAAAACAAAGCTCAGGGAGAACCCCTCTTCATCGACATCAATATGCCTAACAACCAGAAAAATCATGTGACTTGAGTATACAAGAACTCACATTCAGGATCGATGAGGCTCTGGACAGCCAAGAAATTGTATTAGTGGACTATGTAGAGGGCGTTTTGGATATTACTTAATTTTCATAAATTACAAGAGCTGCTGAAAGTCGAGGGATGGGTCGGTTTGTAGTGAATTGGGTCGACTCTAACTAGGGTGGTTTCGGCTGCCGGAGGGTCCCCAACAGGCCTAGTAGTTGATGGCCTCCTTTGGAAATTGGAACAGAGTAGAGTCTAAGTGTAGAGATACACAAGGGATTTTGGTAAGGTAAATTGGGTAAGTTTGAAGTAGTGGTAACAAGCCCTTAGCATAAAGGAAAAAACGTTGGTTCGAAGCTCTTTTGGTAAACCCAAAATGCGTTTTCACCAGAAAAAAAATCTTCTAGACATGAAGAGACATAAACTGTGTGGACGTGAACTTCAAACGGGCGGCGAGGTTAAATATTTGGGAATAGTCTTAGACACTAAATTTTATTGTATCAAGTGGATTCACCGATTTGTTCAATTTTAGGCATTTTTTGGCTTATAGTGATCATTTCTTAAAGAAATTGTCAAATATTTCTTTGAAATTATGTAACTTTAAAATTATGTAAACAAAAAAATAATCATAATTTGGATGCAATCCATGCAGTAGTTTTCGAGTAAGGTGTTAAAATTAAAACCAACAGACAGAAGGAAATTAATGAATACGAATTTCGTTAAATCCATATTTAAAATTAATTAAAAATCGAGTACAATTAAGATAATTTTGAATACACAAATTCGGTTTGTTAGATTACTCCATGAAAAAATTTGTAATACTGAACTGGTATTGCAAATAACCAAAATAACCATTTGAAAATAACATGAACCGAAAAAAAATTCTACGATACGCCACTGGTAAATTTTTTACATGGACTTCAATTGATTTGGTTCAGTCGCAGTCAGCTGACAACCTACAGGTCATAACAAAAACGCCCGAGTATACTCTGTATTATGTAAACGTAACCATATATTGAGGAGCTTGTTTTCAAAACGCAGTAAACGCCATTAACTTAAAATTTCACCAATCGGTATTTTCTATCACAAGAAACGGGTTGGAGGTAAGATAGATATCTTTTTGGATTATTAAACAACAAGATGTGGTGTATGCCTGGAAACAGTATGAGAAAAATTGAAACATTTTTACCATGTTTACTTTAAGGGTTAAAAATTTTTAAACGCGTTTTGAAAAAAAGCAATGGATTAGTTGCGTTTTGTAAGTAACGTAATGGATAAATTGCGTTTTACAGGCTGTTAGATATCGGATGAACGGCGTCCATCAGCAGCTTTCTCATCATATTGTATATACATCATAATACTATTCAAGAAGTAGACAATGGACAAAATAGACGTTTTTATTAATGAAAAATATGGATCGGTACACTAAACTTTGTAATTAAACAAATAAAATTCTTAAACAATAATGAATTTACATTAGCCATTCAATCATGTAGAGTAAAACAAAATAAACTTCTAAAAAACGAAAACGACTTCTTGCTCTTAAGCCTGACTAGTTCAAACTTTCAATCCACAGTCGTCTTCTAAGCAGTCACACTGTTCCTGCTCATCATCAGCAGCTGTAGATGTGAAATCTTGAACTCCCAGATTTTCTAATAATACTGATTTATAAAATTCGAATTTTTCTTGGTTTCTCCACTCTTTGTCAGCCTGGTCGAGTAGGGCAATGATGCTCTTTTTTTTCTCGTCTTTTATTGTATTCTTCAGCGGTACATTTTTTACAACTAGATCCTTGAGTTTCTTTCTTTTCTTTAGCAATGTCTCTGACTTCTTTGTAAGGTCATCGTTTCTGTAAAATATTTCACTTTTGACCGTCACGCTCTGGGTTGTTGCATTCTTGATAAAGTGAAACCTTTTTGCTTCGCTTATTCCAGTGATCTTCTTGAGTGAATTACCCAAATCCTTCAAATCGTGAATAGTCCAATCTTCTCCAAGCTTCAATTCCTTTCCTTCATCTTCGTAGATATCATAATATTGTTCCTGGTTAATTATCTCAGTTTGCCTTCGTAGTTTTTTCTCAACCCTTCCAAATACCCGATCTGGAGGCATGAAGGAGTGGCCGCGAACAGGAAATGTCAGTTGAATATCTTTGATGTTTTCCATCTCAGATAAAAGCTTCATCAAGCCAAACATCATGAAATTGTTTTTATTTTGTCCACTGCAACCATCTGCAAAAAGCCTAATCGTCTGACAACCTTCTGGGTATTGAAAGTTTTTCAAAAAATGTCGAACAGCAGAACCAATTTCATTGGCACCTCTGCCTGCTTAATTCTCTGTCCATGTGTAGAAATTGGGATTTTCAGTTTTGATATCAGTGATGCATAATACGTAGAACGAGATCTGGCTCGAATAATAGGCTTCCCCTATAGGAAGCTTCGGGAGCGGTTGCAGTTGCTGCATGTCGAAACAAAATGTTACAGAATTTGTCTCGTCCTTTTTCATCATTTTGAAGAACTGTTGATATCTCAATTTATGTACTCTCAACTCTGTCATTATGGACCTCTTATGGTTTTCATCTGTAGCACGTTTCAAATTATTTTTCAATCTGTAGCATAAACTACAGACATCTGTGGAAGGACTGCCAAAACCAATGTTAAATTTGGTGGAGAAGATTTTATGGAAAAAAGCATAATTGACACGTAAATCCTGGGATACCGACTTATTGTAGAGATTGAGCAATTTTGAGATATTCAGTTCCGATGGTAGGTATACTCTTTTGGATTTATTTCGACTGTAGTGGCTCTCCCGTCCATGGAGACGTCCTATGAATTCCACAATTTTCACTCTCTTCATCTCATTTCTTGCAGATCTGTGATCGCCTCCCCTGCCTTCCTTTAATCCAGAGCCACTCTTCATTTTTTTGGCAACAGTCAATAATCGTCGCTGAGTCACCCCAAATGCTGCAGAAAAAAATTTCTGGCAGACACGGTACCGTCTCTTCTCTATCCAAATTCTGTATTTGACCTAAACATTAAAATTAAACTGGTATTTGAACATCATTTCATATTAAGGCTGCGTTAAAAATTGGCTTAGCTGGCAATACCCTTAATGTTGCCCTATATAACATGAAATTTTACGGGTTGCCATAAAAAAAACAATAATTTATCAGAATTTTCAAAAAACGAAACAAAAATCTTACTTGTTTCGTGTTATTTGCTATAAGCTCAGCTCTCAGCTAAGCCCATTTTTAACGCAACCTTAAAAAAAATCATCAAACCTCCAAATCTCTTTTTTTCAGATTTTTATCGGATCTTCTTCGCTTACACGGTTTTACTGAAATCATGTGGGACAGCTTTGTATCTTGAGATAGTTTTGTAGGTTCCGAGTAAAAGAGCTTTCGGACTGGCTTTAGCATGTTGACATCAAGTTTCTTGCACTTGAAAGTGCTTTTCTCTGAATGCTGGCAATTATCAATGAAATTTTGCATATCAGGAAAATGATCGGTGTATCTATCAAATAAACAAAAAATGTGATTATTGTTTACTTAAACAGTAATCTTGAAATTTAAAATAATCTAGAACCTAACCTGGTAATGTTTAGAACCTACCTCACTTGCTTTCTTCGGTCTTTTCCTGTGATTGTTCTGGAGCGTTTCCTGGAACCACTGCTGACGGAGTTTCGTATTTCCACTTCTCCATCCACATTTTGGTCCATGGCTTAATTTCCCTTACACACGAACAAAACGCAAAGACACCACTGGTAACGTCAAACCACGGTTTATACAGCGTTATGAATGAATAATGGAAATGTGGCAGTTTGAAAATTGATAATTCTCGATATACTGTATTTTGAACACAAATAGAATTTTGCACACCCGTTTATGTGGGATATATTGCGATTTGAATCGAGCTTGTTGGTTCAGTCGTCGGCGGGCACCATAAAGAAGCAAACGCCATCTTTGGTTCAGAATCTGAACAAAATGGATATATTGCGTTTTGGAAACAAGCTCCTCATATATATAAATTTGATTAGAAAGTGCATTGAAAGAAACAAATATTTTTTAATACATTTATGTATCGTTGGAAATCATAAAATACTGTCTCACAAACCAATCCTGTTTGGCCTCATTAAAAGGCGCGGCATTTATAGGGTAAAAACGTGAACAAGCAGAACAAACTACATTTCAACATTCCATTCTAATTACTTATGTGACCCATTTATAATTAAATTATCTTATTTTTAGCACGATATTTTTAATATCATTTTATAATTACATAATTTAATTTTTATATTGATTCACAATATGGTTTTCCTACAATCGCATATAAAAGTAGGCCTTTATGCTTTCATTTGACAACGAAAAGTTGGCGTTTTCCGCGAAGTTGTCACTTTCCCGCTCTAGATCTTTTTGCTGATTTTTCCGCTCGCTAAATCAAAACAATGCAGTAAAACAATAGTTTTTGTTTTTAGAAATGAGCGTTTCTTGGTTACCGATGATATAATCACATTTTTATTTGTTGTCAAAATATTAATTTTACATTTTTGCAACAAAAATTTAATTTAAAATCGATTGTAGGAAAAATCTTGTGTGTATTTCGAGCGCAAAGTGTTTTGTCGCTCTCGCCAGATTGTCGTGCTCCGCTATCGCGTTGCACGACAACATTCTGGCTCGCGCGACAAAGTATCACTTTGCGCTCTTAATACACAAATAGCTATTTTTAGTAGTGTTAGAATTTACTAAAACTAGAAATATGGCTTCAATAGTAGTTTATTAAAGAGACAAGTATAGTGTGCTATGTGTACAGTCGCGGCCAGAAAATTCCACACGATTTTTAATCAAGTGGGTAGGTTTTTGAAAAAATTTCCTATAGTGAATCGAACTTTAAAAAATATTTAGAAATTCAGTGGCGTACACTTTATTTTTCAATTATAAAAACACAAAATAAATAAAAAAATTAACAATTTTATTTATAATATTATAGTTTAACATTAATGAAAATTATTAGGTTAATTAATTTAATTAGATATAAAAATAACAAAATTGAATCACATTCGAACAAGACAACAAATAAAATAATTTTTGTTTTAAATCAAAAATTGTGCTTTTTCCGCACTGAATTTCGTCAGCTACTCGTTGCAACGACCACCCTACATCTAATTTTGCTATTGCAAAACCTTTTTCAGCTTCGGTTAACGTATGATACGGCATATGAAACTTTGTAAAAGTAAGAATTAAACTGACAACTCTGCTAGTTTTTAAATTAAACTGACATATTAGAAATAGAAAAATAGGCGGCTGTGGTTTAAAAACCACAATTACAAACGAAAAACACACCGTGCGGAATTTTCTGACCGCGACTGTACATATTCAATGTATCCATAAGATGCACCCTTTAACTTAATAGACAGTACGAGACATATCTTATAAAATTTAAAAAGACAATTATGTTAACGAAATTTATGTTGAATTTTCAAAAAATATTTTTTTAAATATTTTTAGAAAAAATATAACAATTTTCCTACACTATTAGAAAAAAATTGCGGTTACTATCATACCTTTAAAAAAGAGATTCAGTGTGCGCAAAGTGATTAGTTTTTTTTTAACGGAGTGAAAAAAGTTGATTTTTTTCACAGCCGTTGTTTTTTTTATTTCTTGTAATTACTTCTCTCGTAGAGGAAGTATTGTATTCATGAAAAAAAAAATTTCTCCAAATTTCACTTTTTTCTACTTTATTGAATGCGTAGATTACGAAAATCATATTCACTAATTTCCGTCTGTCGGTCTGTCTGTCTGTCGGTCTGTCGGTCTGTTCGTTTCTTTAAACCGCTATATTTCGGAATCTACTGACCCGATTAAAGCAAAATTTGCGTCCTTTTTTTCTACCTGCCCATTGATTAAGTCAAAGAAAAAAAAGTTAAGAAATTCTCAAGGACCTGCGCATTATTGGCCAAAAACATGCCAAAAACAGCAAAATCGGTGCATCCACTTAATCTTCTAAAGTTGCAGACCGATTTTGACCAAATATTGAACATATGTTTCGTGTATACCCCAAGTGGTGAATGCTTTCAAAAAATCTGTAGTTTTTTTAAGGGTTGACTTTTTATTAAGGGTTGAAGGGTCAAAAAGTTGTAAAAATGCATAAGTTGTAACGTAAATACCTGCCAGGAGGAATATTTTATTTGAACCAAATTTGGCATACATATTAGGAATACATTGAAGAAAATGCTGGTAAAAGTTTCATCCCCTAAAAATGAACCCTAGTGGCCTGTTGGGTCTTTAAATTAATTGTTCAAAAATTGGCGGTGTTTTTATTCTTATATGTCAGCATAACTCACCATTTTCCGTCAGTAATTTTATATATTTTCACATAATGAGTGACTAAAAAAAATTTACGACCCTAACTACACACCCCCACCCCCAAATATACAGTTTGAGTTATATGGATCGGATTTTCTTCATATTAGATTTCTACTATACATTTAAAACAGATTTACGAATAATCTAATTAAAAATAATATGCGACCCTTATTTTACAACTTCAACCCTTAACATACCCTTTACAGTCAAAATGCTCGGATTTCTTTCAAATTTGGTAGTAGTAATTTTAACATATTTAACTTATCATTACTTAGTTAATTTAATTGAAATTAGGCTAGACCTACATTTTACAATTGTAACCCCTAATACCCCCCTCATAGTTAGAATTGTCAGATTTATTTAAATTTTAGTATATAAACGAGAGAAGTACTGTGGAATCTCATTTCCAGCGAATTTTATTAATAATAAGAATACCAATGTGCTCTAGGCGCACGAAAGATGTATTATTGTCATAATTTATATAGTTATATGTTTAGCTTGAGAAAATGATATCTCTAACCATTTAATTGTCCAGTTGTTAGGCCGTTAATGAGATAAATAAGGCTTGATTAAACATTTTTAAGGGGAAAAGCCCTATTTTTTTATATTGGGTAGAGGGACTGAACTAAAATGTCGCGCTATTTGCTATTTCTCCGTGCTGGTTAATGTTACGATAAAAACACAACAGCTCAATATTGAAGAGAATTAAATTATCTGCACATTTTATTCAAGCACATTTTATTCAAGCACATATTATCTGCACATTTTATTTTTTAATGTAGTATTAATAATGCAAAAGTTATACCTGTTTTAAGTTGAGAAAATTAGTAGTTGAATGGTTTATAAGTTCAACATATTGCTTTTGCTTAAACCTTATTGAAAAAAAATTGTAGGTACTTATTGTAGAATTTTTGCAATATGCTACTACAAGAAGTCCTTAATAGAATTTGTGGAAAATACAATACTGTATTTTTGACATAGTATCAATCAGAACTGAGAAAACAATAAAAACTTCTTTCAACACTTATTTTGAGGATAGCGGTCCTTTAGCACACTGCGACTTTTTGGTGTTAGACTTTTGATAGATCTTTTATAGCTCCTAATAAAATTGGCCTACCACTACAAAATGTTTAATAAACCACCCTGACGACTGGACTATAGATATATTTTTGTTTTCACAATGTAGTGACCTAGTCTCAATATAGTAGACAATATAACTCATGGCCAACTAGAACCTGTTTAGGGCACCTAAAACGCATAGCTCAGACCCTATCATATCGGGTATAATAAACAATATCGTAACTGATTTTATACCCGTGAATACATATCATCCACTCGATTATCTTTTGTTTTTTTATTTTTATCAAATAAAAGTATAATAGTATATTACAACCGAGTTGGGAATGATATTCATTACAGCCGAGGGCTAATATCTGACCGAGAGGCGAAGCCTCGAGGTCAGATATAAGCGCGAGGCTGTAATGAAATTCCCACCGAGGTATGTATACTATTTTATTCACAATCGAACAATTTATTATCAAAAAAATAATTAAAAATGTATAAATAAAAACACATTTTCGACCATGGTGGAAATGCACTTTTCGATCAGCAAATCTGGAGTGAAATTGCAGTTGTCAAAACTCCAGTTCAAAACAAAAATACAGTGTTGCGTGTTGTTTTTTACGATAGTTCATTAATTTGTTGTGCTGTTGGACTAGATTAATCTTTAAATGTAATTAAAAGTGTGGAAATAGCGTAATACATTAAATACTTGTGTAAATTCTACTGTTGCAAGTGTCAAACAATCATATTTATTATTTGACAGTATTACGAACCTAGGTATGTAATGTTCAACTTCCCGACCTCTAAATCGTTGGCAATCACAACATTACAATAACGATTGTGAATAAAATCATATTACTATCTCATATTACTATAAAATATTATTATTACTATCTCATATTTATAAAATCATATTACTATATCATATTACTATTAAGTTTACTTTGTTACTGTTTTATAGTTCGAAATCATTATATTGTCTTGCTAAATACCACTCGTGGGCTAAATATAATTCGACGATAATTGACTCGTTAAAATCAAGGCTGGAGATGCCACTCGCCTTCGGCTCGTGACATCTCCAGCCTTGATTTTAACTCGTCAATTATCGTCGAATATATTTGCCCACTAGTGATATTGCTAGCGAATATAGTCTCTCGCTTCCCAACTTTTGCAAAGTCGTATATACTTAAAAAATATATTTAAACGATAAAAAACTTGAAAATAATTTGTTAGCAATTAAGTGCATTATAAAAACGGTATCGACACCTGTTTCAATAGGGTTAATCAAAAGGTTAATCAAATAGAGTTAATCAAAATTTAATCCTCTTCAATATTGTGCTGATGTGTTTTTTTCGTAATATTGATCAGAACTGAGAAATAGCAAAAATACCGCTTCAACCCTTATTTTTAATACACCGAACATTTGGCACACCGTTCTGCCGCGACATTTCAGTTTTAAACTCAGTATACACCGCTCTACCCATGACAAAAAAATTTGTTTTTTGTCTAAAAATGTATAAACAAAATTCTTAACAACTGGACTATAAGCGAAGTTTGACATTTATACAGCTACTACAGTACTACCCAGCTCATTAGCACTCGAGGACTTCTGCAAGCTACATTATTTTTTAGAATTAAATTTGGCTTGCAGAAATCGTATTTTTGCTCAATATTATATTTGAATTCGTTCGGCAATTTTTAAGATTTTTTTGGTTTGCGGCCATCTTTTTTAAAATTTGCCGTATATAACTAGGTATATAGGACTGTCGCAAGCTGTATTATTTTTTAGAACTAAATTTAGCTAGCAGAAATCGTTTTTTTAGTTAATATTTTATTTAAATTAGTACGACTATTTTAAAGATTTGTTTTCTGTTTGCGGCCATCTTTTTAAAAAGTTTATATATATAACTGCGTGTATAGGACTGCAATCTTGGAAACATTAGCAAACCTATGGAATCTTGCAAAATATATTGAAAAATTGATTTGAATATATTCTTTTTTATATAAAAATAAATTTATATGTTAATCGTTGTTGTTAATAGTCGTTATGATTAAGCATTTGTATACAATACCGCTCCTTAATCTAACAATCAATATCAATATAGAATAAGATTGCATGTACGGTTCTATCAATTGTAAAAGACGCCTTCATATTGATCGGAAGCGCCCAAGTTTCAAAATGTATTAGCAAAAATTACATAAATTATTAATTTTTAGTTGATACTAGGGTCAAAATAATTATTTTTGTTGATGTATAATGTGTAATACAAACTTGAGTCTATTCGGGTGAGGGTCCTTTCGCCTGCAAGTTAATGCATTATTTAGTTGACTATGTGTGTTTATTTTAAACTGCTGAGAATCCATTTTTTGTAATTTATTTTATGTATCGACTGCAAGAATGTAAATACCATTTGATTGAATGGTGTTAAAAATTGGATTTTTGTTAAGAACTCGCAAGTCGATTGATTTTTTCCTATTTATTGATAATAGTGAACGTGATAAGGAAGTGAACCCAAAATTGACACATTTCCCCTCTGAACTGCAACACTTATACGTTGCATTAAATGAAAACCAAATCGAATGTCACTGGTAGCTTCATTAATCATATGACCAAGTTGGCTCAAAAATCTTCTACCATTAGTACCAATATAGTTCAAACATGTTAATTTTATATATTTTGTATTAAATTGAATTTAAAATTTAAAAAAAAAATCATTTCATTAATTTATTTTTGAAAGCCGAGAATTTTCTGTTTTAATCAGCTGGATAATTCACTAGCAAGTTTTTTGTTGCTATTTGTAACGTTGTTTAAGCACAAATATAAAGTTTCGCGTGTAAATACCAGTCTACTACGATTGAAAACGATTGACCACAGAAATATTTCAATACCATTAATTGTACACACTACCGCTTGCAATATACATACAATACACCTATGAAAACTAGGTTTATTGCTACAGAATCGTTGGGTTTGAATGGTCAACTAAATCAGTTATATATAAACTGTGCTAGAGAAGACATGTTCACAAATTAAATTTTATTGATATCAATAATTTTTTTAAAAAAGAAATCCAATAGATCTTTTATTATTTAGACGATTTTAGAAAATTGCTTTTCTGAAAACTTTTTAGAGTACACATACGACTATGTAACGACACATAAGTAGCGATTATTAGAGTAACACATATGTAACGACTTATTTAGCCTGCTAACAAAATGCGTTTATATCTAACCACTCTTCCTAATTAATATGATAAAGAGACAGGTTGGTTACAAAAACGCACCTGTGTAGCACTAAAATCGGTCTTCAACAATAAAATCTAACAAAATAAAAATATAAGTATAACACAGGAGAACATAACTAAATAACACTCATCCATATTTTGAGATCTGGACTTTTGAAGGGGTAATCTAACATTTCTTTATTATTTTTGCTATCCAGTTTTGACCACTCGCGAAGTGACCCAAGGCAATTGTCTTGCTAAAAAATAAAATTTAGATCTAGAAACATTTCCAATGCAGAAGGAAGCATCCATTTATTTCCAAAAACATACCTTTTCTAGGAGCGCTCATCCAAGCCCATAACTTGAAAATATTACGCTATTGTAATTGTCGTTCCTACCAATATATTGCAAAGCAAATCTTATTTTTGCAACTCGTTTTAGGTATGTATTTCTCGCAGCCGAAAATTGGTTACCTGATGCTTGTATTTGCAAAGTGACATTGGCAAAGTATTGAATGAATGCGCAGCTTCACTGATTAGATCATCACCGACCACGTCAAAAAAGTGAAGATCCAAACAGTTGGGAATTTTTAAATTGTTGCTTTCAGTTTGAATATGGAGGCGCTTTTTGGGAACAATATTTATAAACTTTAAATTGGCAAATATCGATACATGTATTAAATTCTGTTTTTTTTTTGCAGAAATGTAAAGCACGAATTGTCATATGCCATTTTAAAGCTTACCATATGAAGTTTAATCTGCTTCCCAAAAATCACTTCAGCAGTCAAACTGATGTCAAAGATTTGAAAAAATACGAAAATGCTCATACAAAATTTGAATGCTTGGATTTTTTGCTTTTTTGACAGTGTATTGAAAAGTTGTACACAATTTAAAAAAATTAAGCCACGTTTTTACGGGGGTGGCTTAAACGTAAACTCTTATTAGACTCTTATTGGCTAGATTCGTAGTGGTGGGCATTTGAATTTTCTGTATTGGCAAGCATCAACGCAATAATAACATATAACATACAATTTTTTATTTTCTTCTGTTTTTTTTTTAAGCAACGCATTGAATGAGGCATGTCTAACCCAACATGCGCAGTTCAATATTTGTGCCACAGCAAAATATTCATGTTCTACTAGAATGATTACTTTAGATGATAAAAGCGCTTCACCGTCTTATTAATTTATTACACCTTGTAATAAAAATGACTTCATCGTGTTGATTAAATTGTGTAAATAAGATTTTAGAATTTCAATTTATGAAAGAAATGATGTTTATTTTTTCATGACTCATGATAGTTTAGTTTATTGCTAAACTAAATATTTGTAAGTGTAACTATAAATGTATATTGCTAAAAAATTTAAGCAACAAAAGCAAATAAAATGAGCAGCCAATCGATTAAGTAACATTCAATATACTCACCGCCGTAACTGAACTGGTCGAAACTAACATTATTCGCACAATACAAAAATTAGATTAACATAAATGCAAATAAATGTAACCATTTGATTACAATCAGAATCTTAATTATCATTCCAACATTTTTATGGCGCCTCATAAAATTTAATCTAGTAGCAAACAATTTCATTTTCCGTCTCGTCAAAATAATATAGATTGAAAATAATTTGAACCGCAATTCAATTTAATTATTTTATTATTCCATTTCGATAAAAGCTTAAATATAGTTTCCGACAATAAACTAAGCGATTACTGCTCATTACTGTTGGTGAGTACTTTTTATGCAATAAAAGCAAAGTTGAATCTTATAAGTGCAATTGATTTCTATTATTAATCAGATAAAGTGCTATAAAAAAAATGTTTACTAATTTTCGTATTTACTGTGTCATTTCTGATGAATTTTTTATGCTACGAGTTTTATTTTTGGGTCACCTGCCGTCGATCGAAGTCCTTGTGCTATTCAAGACAGGTCGCGCAAACCACTGATGATGTACTTCTTCAGAAGGTGTTTCAAATAATCGCTGATGACGAAATTGTTTGACCATCGAAGCGCTTGCGTCTTTCACTCTCTGATGTCTACCTATTTGTTTAAAAAATGCAAACAGGTGTGTTAATTAAATTGATTTTAAGAGAAGGAATTCAGTAAGTCTGTTTTCAAAGGGATACATTTGGTAATATGGACGAGTTGATTGCTCTTAACTCCTGTATTCAATAG
Source organism: Cryptophagus acutangulus (assembly GCA_963556235.1). NCBI lineage: Eukaryota > Metazoa > Arthropoda > Insecta > Coleoptera > Cryptophagidae > Cryptophagus > Cryptophagus acutangulus. The sequence continues at coordinate 4,156,075 of OY744570.1, forward strand.
AGCAAATAACAGTGTATGGGGGCGCTACAAGCTGAGATCTATCGGCCGTGTGCCGACTGTCTCTGTTTTACTTTCAGTTGTCGATATCTTGTGTCCTTGTTGCCAAATATAACAATTTGAAAATAGACGTATCTACTACGGAGTGCAGAAAAAAGTAGTACACGGGGTAATGGGTATTTTTAATTGCGTAGTCATTTTAAAAAATTGAGTGGTGTAAGCACAGACCTAAATATTGCCAACCAAAAAACTATGAAATTCTTATAACAATTTTGTTTTTATTATTAACTGCAATTATTAATAGCTTTTAATTAATATTAGCTTGTATTAATACAATAAAATAATGCTACATAATGATATAATTATGAGTTATTAAAAATAGCTATTTATGCAACCAGTTAGGAAATGCATTTTTTTGTGTAACGAGCGGATTTCTGCGGGACGAGCGCAGCGAGTTCTGCAAAATAACGCGAGTTACACAAAATAGCATTTCCTAACATGTTGCATACAAGATTTTTTCTAATTTTTACAAGAACCTTCTCAAAAAAGAGTTTTTTAAACTTATGATATTAATAATTTAGTGAATTTTATCAAAACAAGTAGGCTTTATTCGGAACTTTTCATCACCAGTTGTGAAATATTTTTCATTACATCACCAGTTGCGTAAAATGTGCCGTTTGCCAACTACAATCGATTTTGAAAAGTCACATTTTACATGCCAAAATTAGAAAAACAAATTTATTGACATCTACTGTCATACGTTCGCGGTTCGCTATACCTTCGATTTTTGGGTATATTAAAAACAGATTTTTTTAAGGTTATTACTTATGTTGCAATACATCAGGTAACTAAATAATTATATTGATCAAAATATGTTAAATTTATATTTTTGGGTTAGAAATTTAAATTTTATGGATTATGACGGAGTTCGGAGTTGTAGCGTGTGCAACCGACTTTTATATGCAACCAATTGCGTAGCCGTTTACATTTTGGGAGCTTTTCTGCCTTACGTTTGTTCGCCAAATAGAGTAAAGAACATGTTTATTCATGTTTATACAGAGTGCTTTATGATGACGTGTAAAAAAGTCCTATATATTTTAACACATTGATCTGGAATCAAGTGTTATAAACATTTATTTTATCTGCCTTTTTACTAAAGATATTTAAGGCTAAAGATAATCCTGCCTAGGTATTTAATACTGAAGAAATTATTTTGGTTGCCGTAGAAACAAAAAGAAATATGCTCATCATCAAAAGTCAAATTATCAAAATTCAAAATTTTCAACAAATTTTAAATATTTTGGAAACTTTATTGTAATCGTATAAAACCTAACTTAAAGCTAATAATATTTTTTTTTTGAAACAATTTGAAATATATACAAAAAATTTTATTCAAATTAAAACATTAATGTTGATATTTGCCCAGCAAATACCAAACTCCCAGGCCCAGTATATATAAAATTCATTTTACATTTTTGAAACAAACTGATAATAAAATAATTGTTAACAAAGTTATTTACTATAGGAACTATTATTTACTATACTCACTCGATATAAACTCAGACTGAATTTTCCTTCTTAAAGCATTTGTTAATTATTTATGTAATTTGTCATTATAAATGAAAGACACTCACGAATTTGAACTAGTATTAAGTTTGAGGATCGACTACACGTATGTAAAAGTTAGCTACTTAGTTTGCTTGAAAATGCAATTATTTTTATCGCATTTCTGTATAATTACATGTTCATTATTGTTAAACGATAACATGTTCATATTACTGATCAATACGCTTCTTACAGGTAAACAATATGGTTTGTTTGAGAATTGATTTTTAGTTCTAAGAAAATAATAAAGTGGTGTTGCTTTATTAAAGATGTATATGTACTTGGAAAACAATACTAGTTCTTTAAAAGCTAATTAAGAGTGATAATAAATTTATTGATTATGCATGCACATTAGTGGATTGGATAATTTCACACATGCATGTGTTTTAATTTTTAAAACTCAATACATATCACTCTTATTAACAGAGACTTACTTGGCTTTAAATTGAATGATAGGTGATGGGAATTTGTAAGTCGGGTGGTCTGGTTCTAAACATCTTTAAGTAGGATGGTGGTTCCATTAAACATTATTTGGACATTTTATTTTGAGTGAAACTTCCATTTGGCATTTGCACCGGTTTTTTGTTTCTACCGAGTGATCCTCAAAATAATAAATTAAGGAAGGCCTGTAAAATTTTGCACGGCCACCCCTAAATCATTTGTATCAAGTATTTTCTTTTCAAGGTGTAAGGAAAAATTAAATGATTCTAAAACTATATGTCGTCAATCACGCACGTTTCTATACCCGATTTGGTCTATAAACGTGCGTAAACCACTCCCACTAATGCAAGCTATATTTAAAAAACATGTTTTTTTGGTAATATTTTGAGAGCCCAAAACACACAATTGTACTTAGAATTTGACAATTAGAGACGACAAATACGTTTGCGGTTCCTCATACATAATGGGTTTGTGAGTTCTTGGTTAAATTCAAAACCGAGTTTTTCAAGATTATTGCTTATATTGTATTACGTTACATCACGCATAATAAAGGGCTGATGCAAGGTGTGACATCGCATACTGCACTGTGCGTAGGAGTAACCAAGCATATATCCTTTGTGCTTAAATGACTTTCGAAATTTTTTTCGAGTCACGAATGCATTCTTTGATTTGTAATATAATTATTAGTTTAAGAATGAGATTGTTTCACGTTATTGCTTTGGATAGTTTTATGATAATAGTACTAATTTGTGGTATAATTGAAGAATTGTAGTAGTGAAGAAAGTACCCAAAAATGTATATTATTGGATTAACAGCTTATTAAAATTCAAAAAATGTGAAACTTAAATAAACCGCTTACGACCCTATTACGTAGGTATCCGCCACGGCTTTCTATTATTTAACGTTATGAAATTCTAAAATTTGACTTTGACATCTATTTGTGGTCAAACTTTAAATTTAATACAATTTACTAGAATGAGTATTGTGCTTTATTGTTTTGTGCCTGATTGCCCAAACAATACTGAAAATTGTCCCGAAAAACTTTTTTTATTTTTACCCAAAGACTCTAACAAACAAAAGCTTTGGTTTGAATAATTCTGACATTAATCTGACAGATGTAGAAATTGCACTCAAACCAATCTGAGGCTATCCAGAGGGCCGTGATTCAATCAAATCGCTTGACGATATGTCGTCATTTTGTCGCCAATATTTGGAACGTTTAAATTTTATTATCAAATTTATTGTTTTCTTTATTTATTTAAAAAAAAAACACAAATACCAAAATTTTTAAAAAATTACTTTTTATACATAAATTTGTTCGAGGAATAAAAAAAAAATAAAAAAATACGAAACAACCCCCTTATTGTTGATTTTGACATTAAAAATTAATTAATTTGACATAAAGATTTTGAATTATTGATTTAGCCGGCTGCGTATAAAATTTCCACTTATCAATTTACTTGTCGCGTAGAAACGGCATTAAATGCTTAGTATTTTACTAGTTGTTGAAAATGCTGTGCGATTGTCATAATATAAAAATTCAATTGTCACAATTCACTTGTCGTAATATAAAAATTAGATCGAAACACCAAAACGATAATCTAACACGCGTGAATTATCGTTTTGGTGTTTCGCTTCCTGCTTAATCAAGTAAAGCGTGACTGAAAATAATTTTGTTTTTACTATTAATGTTTAGAAAAACTAAATAAAGTTTTAATTGCGCTCGTAGGGTCTATTCGAGTAATTCTGGATACACTTATGGTATTTATTTATTTACAATTACAACACCCACAGAGCAAAACCTCTAATTACAGGTGAGGTATACGTAGAAATTCATTTAATACATACGTTTAACAAATTTACAGATAACACATATGTAACAATGACTAACAAGCATGGCATAAATAAAATTCGATACAAAACGAATAAAAGACATATAAAAATACATATATTAAAAATGCCCTAATGGCCGACTTCAAATTAGCCATTGAGCACCAGAATATGTCACATGTATCTGAACATTCAGAATAAGCTGAATCCATCTGATGCAGAGGTGATGAAGTCAGCACATTAGAGTGCGCAGGGATAGTAGTACCTGCAGTGATATTCTGCTTATCACGGCAGGGCAATTTGATTGACATTGTATTAAGTTTTGTAGAAAAACACATAGCAAACACATACAAATTTCCTACGGTCTTCAAGACTATTAACGCCAAATTGATGCAATAACTCTTACTGTGGGGTACATCTAGCTGGATAGGATCCAGTAGAGCGAAAAACGAGAAGTTAAAAAAAAACGCCGCTGCACCTGTTCGAGCATCGCTATGTATCCATGGTAAATGGGAGACCAAATGCAGCAAGCACATTCCAATCTGGATCTGACAAATGCACGGTATAACGTAGATAGTACGTCAATGCCAGAAAAAGTGAAAACCATATGGATGGCATCAGATTGGCCGCGATTGTATAATAGCTTCTGACGCTGTTTTTTCGGAATTTCGGAAAATTGCTCGTGCGCCAGTTTTTAACGAGTTTGCTCTCGATTGGGTAGCGGATTCAGCCGGAGTAACAGGTAAAATTTGGACACACACACACAGAAAACTCGGTTATATGGACTTTATTTCCTTTACATAGAAATTAACGGTTTACAGATAATAATAACGCTCACGACAACGAGCGGAAAAACGGTTTAACAGAACAGACGGCTATTTTACTTCGGTGAAAGCGTGGTCTCTAATTCGGACTATCGTCGTTATTTTAACCAAACGGCTACGTGCACCAGGAATAACTGGGATTCGTTGGACACGTGTTCGCTAGAAAATTCAGCGGTTTACACTCGAGCCAAAAGATCAGAAACTGTCCCGTAGAACCCAGCCACCAATTACGCGACACGCTAAGCCAAAACGAGGTCGACGGAATCCCCAGAAAACCTTTGTGCAGAAAACTGCGGTACCGGAATGACGAAAAAAACACAAGAGACTTGCACCGAAATAAAATTAACAAAGAATTACTGCATAATTTATTGAATTGATCGCACTGATACTACTGGATGGCTTCAGTGGCACAGGAAAAGAGACTGAATTAATGAGCTCCTTACCTATTCATTGAATAAAACACATGCAAAAACTCATTGTTTTTCGGTGGATGAGAAGGAGAAACCGATCCCAAACTTCTGGTGCCGAATCTGTTACCCCAAATTCGAAGACAATTCGAATTTCCGCGCGAACTAACACAACCGACACTGGCGCACATTTAAACAAAAAATTAGCCATGATGCACTATTTAACTGCACTTCCGCGGTAGCACACGTTGCAAACAATCCCATTAACCTCTGCGGTGCACATATGTCAGGATGTTGTTCCAAACCTTATTATGAACTGAAGAAGTTCTAATTGTCTTGGCCAGAACTCGCATCAGACAAAACAAACGAATAAACCGATGCAATATTTGCAATAAAAGCGATTCGGGTTCGGTCGATTAACGCGTAGTTTAAACGCAACAGCTGACTCGTGAAACGACCGGTGTATACAGTTGACAGTTCAAACGTAAACAAATCGAGGCAGTTAGGTCGGTGGTTAAGTGTAGTGCAAAGTGCAAAAAAAGTGCAGCAAAACGATGTGGACACCGCCCAACACCTGCAGGAGACACCCTCGAATGGGGTAAGTGACAAAACATAGTTGTTTGTACCAGTGGTTTGCACCTAACCTCAAACATTTTAGGTGTTTGCGGGAATCCACTTCGAATCAATTCCTCGGGCCTTCGTACGGATTTGTCATAAATATGGGCTAACACAGGCAGCCCTACCAGTTACGGTGAGTATGTAAAGTAGTGGTACCGCGGTACAGTCTAATTTAAGTGTTGGTTTCAGGGAAAACAGCGCGAAGACCGGCGTAACAAAAACGCTTCGTTACAAGTTCACTAATAAATTTCGTTTTGCATGCTAGATTGGTGGTAGTGGAACACCCCGAGACGATCCGTGCTGTTGAACTGTAAAAGTAATGTTCTTAGTGTGATTGTACAGTAATCTATGTAGCAGGGATTCAAACGCTTTGGCAAAACTCGACTGGAAAGTTTTCAGATGTTGGGGAATTGTGCAGTGCGAATGGCAAGGTTAAAGATTTTCGTAAGAGGTCTACAAAACACTGTCGCAGAATTCATTTCGTCAAAAGCAGGAATACCGTCAGACCCAATGGATGCCTTATTTTTGGCACCACGCAGAATTTCGTAAACTTTTTCTTCAGTAACAGAACGCCAATGCACAAGATTGGAAGAAAGTGGAGAGGTATAAGAGTCAGGCCAAGAATTAACGAAGGGTATTACAATATTAGGTACATACGATAATTCTATTCATAAATTATTGAGGCTGTTTTAGAGCCTCTTAGTTTTCATTATATGCGTTTTTAAATGACACTCCAATTTATGTTTAATTAATCGCGTATTTTCTGTTCCCGCTGTAAGACGGAAGGTGTCTATTCCAGAATTGCCCTCTGTGGCAATTGTGGCAACTGTTCGATGACGAGGCCACAACAGTTATCACCCGACGGGGCCTCATTTTGAAGTATTATCACCGATAACCGTTTAATTATTTCCATTTCTTTAGACCGGAAAATGTTCACCGCCTTAGTTGATATTGGAGCTATGGTTTCCTCCATAAGGTCCTCTGTGACCAACGCTCTTCAGTCTTCCCTCTGTGAAAATTGAGGACGAGCGTTGCAATACCCGTTTAGCTGATGGGTCTTTGACCCAAACCATTGGAGTTGTAAATTTAGTAGCCCGTTTGGGGAATACAGTCTCCGTCAATATATTTTTATGTTGACCGTCCCTTGTCGCCGACGTAAGGCTGGGAATGAACCCTTTCAAGAAGTATCGAATCACCGTAGATATTCTTAACAATAAAGTTTATTTTCCCGCACCCGATGCTGTCGAAATTGCGGTGAATGAGCCGGTTAACACCGAACCCCCTAAAACTTCAATTTTGTCCGAACAGTTAACGCCTGCTGAGCAGAATCAACTCAGCGCGTATTTTCACTCCGAACTAACAGGTTTTTTGCGGCTAGAAAATGCAACTACCTTCGCACAGCATAGTATCATCTTAATCGACAAGACGCCGATTAAGCAACGATACTGATCCCAGAATTCTTGTATGCAGCAGATTGTATACGAGGAAGTTGATCAAGTGTTGGAGGAGGGAGTAATTGAGCCATCAAATAGTCCGTGAAACTCACCCGTCGTAATTGTCCGTAAAAAAGATAGCAAACCGAGATTTTGCAACGATTTCCGATATATCAATGCGAAATATCAATGCCATTCTGGACAAATTGCGTGAAGTGCGCTACATCACCACATTGGACTTAAGTTATTGGCAGATTCCACTGTCTCCCTCAAGTAAGCTCATTACCGCCTTCATCGTTTCCGGAAAAAGTCTATTTCATTTTAGTAATGCCGTTCGGTGTGCATTCCGCCCCGGCAACTTTCCAGTGTCCCCTGGACCAGAAATGAAGCCACCCGCTTTTTACTACTTGATCGATATTATCATCATTGGCAAAACGTTCCAGGAGCACCTGGAAAACGCACAAGAGATTTTCCGCCTGCCAAAACTAGCAAACCTGAAGTTAAACCCCGATAAGTGTCAGTTTTGCCAAAAATCCTTGACGTACCTCAGTCATGTATTAACGACCACAGGAACACACCTATCCCGATGAAGTCACCTCAATCCTAGGAATTAAACCGCCAATCAATGTAAAAACATTGCGGAGTTTCCTAGATGCTGCATCCTAGAACCGACGATTTATTCCGAATTTATCAAAACTGGTCACGCCGCTCAACAAGCTCCTATGTAAAAGACAATTGACCACCTGAACCGCTTAAATAATTAACTATTTACTAATTAGTTTATTAAAATAATTAGTTAATTTACAGTTTTTGTAGTAATTTTTTGAAATAAATAAAATAATTGAATTTATTAAAACAAGTTATATAAATAAATGACATGAAATAAAAAAACAGAAAAAACTAAGGCAAATAAAAAAATTCTTCCATAGAAAGGCAATCAGGAAGCGTTAACAATTTGCTTGTAGCATTTCCTCGTTGAATCGCAAGTGAAATGCGTTGATACAGATACTTTTTAGAAAGTGGGTCACCAGTCAAATGGATGAATTTGTTTCCAATTATATCTATAAGATCAATTTCTTCCTGCGACCAAGGACCCATTGTTTCAACAGCAAAAGCAACAAAACAGTCATTTTTAGAATTTATTTCTTTATATTTTAAATGTTTTTTGCTCGATGCTATCTTGGCTGCAACTCTTACTCCGTTTCCTTCTAGTTTTTGGTACGAATCAGCAAAAGTATCTACACAAGTAGCGTTCCAAACAAGAGTCTTTTACCATCACTCCTAAACATACCGGTAGGTTCTAATATAGCTGCGAAATTGATGGAACCAAGAGCTCGACAAATAATTTTGTTAATTTCATAGTGCCGAGAAAAACGCCCTGCGCTTTTAAAATAACTAAGGCAATGTCTACCTTTTTTGTCAACAATATAACCACATCGACATGTGTGGACTTTACAAATATCGCATTCTAGCCTCAAAGCAATACAAATGCGTAAAAAGTTATCATCTAAATTGGTTCCAATATTTGGCCAAGCATTTGAGTCAGAACATTGAAGAGCCATTAAGCGAGATTTTTCTAATGTAGAGTTTAAGTTAATGTTTTTAATTATTCTGTTTATGTTTATAAGATCCCAGTTTTTCTGTAATTTTGGTAGTTTAGGAATATCTTTGTTCAATGAATTCCAACATGACATTGCTTCATTAAAATGATGTATATTAACCTACCGGTGTGAAACCAGCTCTCCAAAGTTGGCTCCTTTTTAACCGATCTTTTCCGAACTGTCATAGACGTTCGTGATGCCAGGCAATAAAATTCACCAATAGAACTGATCGGAACTATCATACAACGTGCTTTTAAGTGTCGATCGGTTGAAACTACATGCTTTTAAAGTCATATATGATTTTATGCTCCAAATTAAATTTTCAATTAAAATTTTTAGTTTTACTTAAATTTGGATATAAACATTTTTTTTTTTCGATAAACCACACATATCACTCTGAAAAGCTCACAATTTAATGGCCAAATGTCGTTCTATAATTGTGTCAAATATGATTGACTTATTGAAATCAGATATGAATGACTTAAGGGATTTACAAGGGTAGTTATTAAAATTATCTTCTTATTGACAAGAAGAAACAGCCTGGGTATTTTGCATATATTTCAGGAATGACACATATTGTCACTCTGAAAAACTCACAATTTAATTGTCAAATGTCCTTCTATAATTATGTCAAATATGATTGACTTAGGGGATTTACAAGGGTAGTTATTGAAATTATTTTTTTATTGGCTAGAAGAAACAGCCTGGGTATTTTGCATATATTTCAGGAATGACACGTATTAACACTCTGAAAAGCTCACAATTTAATTGTCAAATGTCCTTCTATAATTGTGTCAAATATGATTGACTTAGGGGATTAACAAGGGTAGTTATTGAAATTATTTTTTTATTGACTATAAGAAACAGCCTGGGTATTTTGCATATATTTCAGGAATGACATATATTATCACTCTGAAAAGCTCAAAATTTAATTGTCAAATGTCCTTCTATAATTTTGTCAAATATGATTGACTTAGGGGATTTACAAGGGTAGTTATTGAAATTATCTTCTTATTGACTAGAAGAAACAGCCTGGGTATTTTGCATATATTTCAGGAATGACACATATTATCACTCTGAAAAGCTCAAAATTTAATTGTCAAATGTCCTTCTATAATTGTGTCAAATATGATTGACTTAGGGGATTTACAAGGGTAGTTATTAAAATTATCTTCCTATTGACTAGAAGAAACAGCCTGGGTATTTTGCATATATTTCAGGCATATATTTCAGTAACCAAACTACCGGGATAACTAAAATTATCCTGATCATGGGAGGTTCTGGAGTGAATACCGTCTGTGTTAGCCCAATTTCACAAACGACATTTAATGTGTTGTTAGTAAATCAATAACATTTTTCCATTTGTCTACAGCTAAAACTTAGAAGATTAAACAAAAAAAAATACTAGCCTAACATAAATGTACTATATTCACAAATTGTAGTTCAAAAAGAAGCTTCAATTATGAAAGTGCTATCTCTTTGAAAAACTAATTAAAAACTCTAATTAAAAAATCAATTAAAAACTTTCGAGAAAATTTTCGATAAAACCTCTTTTGATCAAGATAATTTTTGATACTACGATGGTGTTAAAACTCTTAAAACTAGACGACACAAAACTATTTATATTAATACATCATACATAAAGGACAAAGTCTATTTGTAAATTTGGTATTATTAATACATTTCTTATGTATGACCCTTTTGCAACTTATACATTCGTAAATGTTTGTATCTTCTTTATTATTAGAGCAATAAAGGCATTTGTTTAAAGTTGAAGATGCATTCTTTAGCAAAATTGTCTTTATTGTCTTTCTAAAACTATCCATGCATAAATATTTATCTAATTCTTGTTCATCAACAAGTTGTTTAAAAAAGTAGATAACATAAACTCCACAATTATAACTATCTTTTTGGATTAGTTGCGATTTAGTTTTCTTATTCCAGTCATGAATAGAAATGTCATTTGTGTGAATTTTATTCTGTAATTCCACAAAAGAAAGAAAATAACTCATGTAAGTCGTTATTTTAAATATATGTAACAGTATATCCAATGTAAAGCTACTAATCCATTCTTGATCATTTAAACTTAAGTAATCATCTATTAAGAGCAAATTAACTTCTATTTTATCTTTAAATTCATCAAAAGCGCATACTATGTAACTCTTCTTATCTGGTAAACTCTTGTAATAATATATGTCCGTTTTGAAATAAATCTATTTTTTTTAATGTAGTACATTTGAATTCTTGAATAGAGTTGATATTATTGTTATTTTCAATATTTATGAGATATGGCAACATGTAAAATAAATACATTTTTTTCAACTTTGGGAAAATATTTTTCCAAAATTTTAATTCTCTGTCTACTCGAATTATCCTATTACCTTTAAAAGTATATATCACAAAATCGCACTAATTTCTTTTAATAACTTCTAGTAAACCTTGTATTTGATAATAATACGGATGAGTCATTTTTAGTTTTCCACACGAAGTCAAATACTCAATCTTAGCACGATTTGGATCTTCGTTTCTTAATTTATAAGGGCATTTTATTTCAAGTATTCCATCTCGGTCTATTAGTCCTGTTCCGTTTTACCGATCTGTAGTCAAACTTCTGACAGCTCTCCAAGAGAAATAATATTCCAAATATTTGTCCGCAATATGTTGTGCAAATGTGCAAACAAATCTTTATTACAATACGGTGTTACTATACAATTATTATTTGATTTCAATCAGATGGGCTTCAAAATTAGTTTAGTTCTGATCGGTGTCAAGACTAAAGTGGAACTGAATTAATTCCGCCCTGCACTCCCTTATATAGCAAAAAAATATGACGTCATCTTATCAACGTCCAATCATCAAAGCTCGTCGATCAAAGCCCACTAATTATTTTTTTTTAAACTAAAACAAGTTAAAACAAGTTACTAGATCTTCGTGAAATAAATAAAGTAAAAACTAAATTGTTGTTGCATTAACATTTCTTCCTCCCGTTTCGCTAGTTCTCATGAGAATTAGCTAAACCATCATCAACATCAATTTTTTTTATATCTAGAACAGCTAACTTTACAGCAGGTCTCCAAAAAATTAATCCATCTGCAGTTTGAACTTTTGCTCTGCGTACTTGGCCGTTAGATCCGATAATTACTTTCAAAACTCTAGCTTTTGGATAAGTATTTCTTGGGTTTGTTTTGTCAATAATTAGTACAATATCACCACATTCAATTGGCTTAACCAACTTAAACCATTTGGTTCTTCGAATTAGCGTAGGAATATATTATGAAACGGTTCCAAAATAAATTTGTGATTCTCTGCACTTCTTTCCAACTGTTTCTTAAATATATACCACTTGAATTAAAATTTCCGGGTGGTTTGTATCCATTTGAAGATCCAATTAAAAAATGGTTAGGAGTCAACACTTCATCTTCAAATGATTCAATCGGTATATAAGTAAGAGGTCTGGAATTGACTATGTTTTCAATTTCTAATAACAAACTTCTCAATACTTCATCTTTTGGGGTTCGAACAAATAGAGTGTTCTTCAAATTTGATTTTACAAGTCCTATTAATCTTTCCCAGCTTCCTCCCATATGAGGTGCTGCTGGTGGATTATACATCCATTTCGTATAAGAACTTGTAAATTGTTCACTCAATTGTTCAACGCTTAATTTTTCCAATTCTTTCTTTAATTCATTATCGGCTCCATGAAAATTTGTTCCATTATCACTGTATATTGTAATAGGTATTCCTCTACGAGCAATAAAATTTCGTAAACAAAGTATACATGATTCTGTATTCAAACTATGAGCAATTTCAATATGTATTGCACGTATTGTTAAACAAGTAATTAGTACTCCCCATCTTTTTTCAACACGTCGACCAACTAGTACTTCTAAGGGACCAAAGTAATCAATTCCAATATATGTAAATGGTCGAATGTGAGAAGATAAACGTTCTAAAGGCAAATTTCCCATTTCTGGTTCTATTGGTTTCATGCTTTTATTTTTACACCATTGACAACTCCATCTCACCTTTTTTAAAACCAATCTAAGTCTTGGAATATAAAATCTTTGACGTAATTCATTGATCACTGTTTCATGATTTTGATGATGAAACTTTCTGTGATAATGATTAACTAATAAATTAGTTGTTAAATGTTGTCTGGGTAAAATTATTGGTCTTTTGACGTGATCACTTACTTCAGTTGCTAAATCAATACGTCCCTTAACTCTCATTACTCCAACAGAGTCTAAATATGGTGAACAATTATACAAAGGACTTGGTTTTTTGATTTCAATTTGTTCATAAATTGGTATAATTTTATTTCTTTCTAATAAAATCATTTCCTCCGAAAATCCTTCAAACTGAGTCTGCCGAAATATCATATTTTCTGAATTAAGTAATTCTTCTGATGTTAAAGCACCGTTTTTCAGTGGCTCTTTTTTTATTTGACTTTTTAAATTAGTTGAAAATCTGATAACATAAGCCAATGCTCTTACTAATCTATTCCAATTTGAAAATCTTTGTGGATTGATAATTGAAGTAATTAACAATTCTGAATGAGCATGAATTGCTTTTAGTTCTTCTGTTGTACTTGAATAAACTGTAGATTTTACTTTTGGCCATTGTGTTTCAGGAAGTACTAAAAATTCGGGTCCCTTAAACCACCTACTTGAAGAGTCAAAAGTAGGCATTTTAGACCACTTTGTCGCTTCATCAGCAACATTATTTTTTGAAGATATCCATCTCCAATCAGTAATATCGGTATTTTCAAGAATTTCTCCTATGCGGTGAGCTACGAACTGTGAATAATTTCTATGATCAGATTTTAACCAACTCAAAACTGTTACAGAATCGGTCCATAAAATTTTTCGCGTTATCTTGAATGATTGACTTTTACAAATGCTTACTAATAATCTTGCTCCTAGAACAGCAGCTTGCAGTTCTTTTCTTGGAATTGATAAATACTTCAATGGTACTACTCGAGATTTTGAGCCAATTATTGCACAGTCAACTCCATAGCTATCTTCTACTCTTAGATAAGCTACGGCTGCAAAAGCTTCATCACTCGCATCCACAAATACATGTGCTTCAATTGACCTTAAAGAATCTGAACATAATTTTGCTGAGTATAAACGAGGTATTTTTAAATTTTTTATCAAAGGTAGGAGATCAATCCACTTTGACCATTTTTTAAATTGGATTTCGGATAATTGTTCATCCCAAGATATCTTTGATCTCCAAATGTCTTGAAGTAGTATTTTAAGATATATTAAATAGAATCCCAAGAATCCTAATGGATCAAATATTGACATTAATATTTTAAGTACTTCTCGTTTAGTTGGAATTTTAGTTCCTAACAAAATTTCTTCTGTAATTCTAGCATATTTTAGTGAAAATGTGAAAAAGTCAAATTTAGTATCCCACCACATACCTAAAACTTTTTCAGTTCCACTTACAGAATTCATGTCAAGATTCTTTTCGTTCTTATTTGTTTCTCCAATAGCATGTAATACCTCAGATGAATTTGAAATGAAGTTTCGTATCTCAAAACCGCCATGAGCATGGATTGTTTTGACGTCGTTTATCAATTGTATTGCGTCACTCAGTGTCCTCTCCATCCATCATATCATCAACATAATGATTTTGTATGATTGATTTTACGGCTCGCGGATGACTTTTCTCAAAATCTAATGCATTAATGTTTTTCACATATTGAGCAGCACTGGGAGAACATGTAGCTCCAAATGTCATTACATTCATTACATAAACATCAGGCTCAATATTAGTGTTTCCATTTCGCCATAAAAAACGTTGTGCATTTCTGTCTTCTTCACGAATAGACACTTGATGAAACATCTCTCGAATATCTCCACATACAGCAATCTTCTTTTCTCTGAACCTTCGTAATATTTCTAATAAAGAAGCAAGCTGATCTGGACCAGTTAACAACATTGAGTTCAAAGAAACTCCTTTAACCTTTGCTGCTGCATCAAAAACCATTCGTATTTTTTCTGGTTTTTTAGGATTTATAACAGTAAATATAGGTAAGTACCATATTCGAGAGTAATCCTTTAATAGTTTGTCTGGGGATAATTTACTTGCATATCCTTTTTGTATGTATTCAAGAATATTCTTATTAATACGTGATATAGTATCAACACCTTTTTTCTCAAGGCATAGCAATCGATTTTTCGCCATTTCATAACTATTTGGGATTACTGTCAGATTATCACGCCATAATAATCCAGTTTCAAACCTTTGATTTTTACGAATAGTCAATTGTTTTAACATTTCTATGGCTTTCTCATCATCTTTCGATTTTAAGCAATTTGAATTCTACTGTACACCAAAGTTTTCTAAAGAAAAGAATTGTTTTATGGTTTGATGTAACTCTTCTTCAAGTTTTGATTGGCAAGAACATTCTATTACTCGATGACTATTCAAAAACGTTGAATCTGGATTTGAGGTAGGACCGTGTAATGACCAACCAATTTTTGTTTTAGAAGCAATGGGACTATGTATTTCTCCTTCATGAATTTCTAATTGCAATCCCAATCTGGCATTATCTGAACCGATTAAAATTCCAGGTCGAACGTCTTTATAATCAATGAGAGGTATGCCTTTAAGATGTTGGAAGTGTGAAGTCAATTTAGTAAATTGTAATGACTGTATTGGTAATCCAAGATTTTCAACAGTTCTTACATTTCTGAGACGATATTGTTGATTAAATTCTCCTTGTCCAGATATCACAATATTCACTCTCTTTGAATTTTCTTCTTTTCTTTGCATACTTCCGGTCCACATCAAGCAAAGTTGTTCAGACGTTCCAGTTATACCAAGTTCATCAACGATTCGGTTTTCAAGTAATGTAACAGTTGAACCTTCATCCAAAAAGGCTACTGTTTTTATAGATTTTCCATTGTGGTGTATTACAATTGGAATATATCTAAGTAACGTATCATTTTTAAATATATTATGATTATTACAGATATTTTTATCATTTTCTGAAGATGGTGTAATTCCTGTACGCGGATTTACTTGTGGCATAAAATGTTTTTCATTGTCATGTAATAGAAAATGATGTTTAAACTTACATCCATTTTTACCACATTCTTTGGAAGATTTACAATCATTGTAATGTCGACGAAGACATTTTCTACATAATTTGTTATCATATAAAACTTTCCATCGTAAATTCGTATTCAATCCATTAAACTTTGGACAGCTTTCAACATTCTTACAATTCCCAAAACAAATTATACATTTTCTAAAGCTAGTACTGCCACTATTTTCAATATTTTCACGATGAGTATTGATATATTTGTTCTCAATCCAAGGTTTTCTTTCAACTTTTCGATCAAAATGGTTGGATTTAATTTCAGGAGTTGTTACAGTACTAATTTCTTCAGCTAACTCATACAACCAATTGGACAAAGTCGATAAGCTTACCTCTTGTTGTTTTCTCATATATCTTGCCCATTCAATTTTTGTTTGGGGTGGAAGCTTATCAACTAATTCTTGAATAAGAACAGGATTAGTTAAATGATATATAAGTCCAGCTGCTTCAATGGTTCCTGTTAAATTTCTGACTTTAAATGCAAAATTGATTATTGCATCTAGTTTATCAGGTTTAATTGTGGGTTCATTTCTAACTTTCACAATCAAATTATTTATAATTAGATCTGGCCTTCCAAATCTCATACGCAAAGTTTTAATTACTTCCGGGACACATTTTGGCAGTAAAAGACGTTCTTTGACAGTATCTAATGCACTGCCTTTTAAAGATTTCTGAAGTCTATCTAAATTTTCATCATTTGAAAAACCACATATTTTAGTACTATTTTCAAATTTGCTTATGAACATAGGCCAGTCTTCAGGATTTCCGTTGAACAAAGGTAAGTCTTTCGATACAACTTGTCTTGCTGCAATTTGATTACGAGTCAAATTTGATTCTATTCCTTCAACTCTATCGACATTTTCAAACTTTGTCGTGGTCTTTAATTGTTGTCCACGATTATCAAATGGTGATTGAAAATGTTTTGCATATTTATTGCAGTCTTTTACCCATTTTCGTGTATAAGAAGATCTATGAGAACTTCCTTCATTCTCTGCTACCTCTTCATTCAATAATTGAAATTTCTGTTCGAGGAATTTTCGCTCCCTTTTTTCCTTGAGGGCTAGCGCATCTGCATCCAATTTCTCTTGTAATAATTTTTCTTCTTCTAAACGAAGTAGTTCAATTTTTTTTCTTGCAGTAAAGGTAGTGGAGCGTATTGACTCGTGATTTTGTGAAGAATGTTTACTGCTCAAATCTTCGTTAATTTGACTTGTATTTCCAGTGAATTGTCCAAAACGTGGCATTGTTGTTGGTTTAGTATTAATTTTGTTTCTGTGAGACGGTAATGACTTGGAATTTTCTTTGGCTGACCAATTACCATTACAAATTCTTTGTAAGTCTTCAGAGTTCGCTCTCTTAGAATCCTCACATGTTTTGCAATTCCATGGAGTTTGATCATCTATATTTGATAAACTCACACACAGAAAATGAAACCATTTATCACAACCATCGCATTGTACCATATCATCATTATCAAGATCATTACACAAAGTGCAAGTGTGAGTAGTGTATTTCGGAATTGATTCACTCATATCAATTCATAAATCAATTCACAAACCTTCTTAGTAAATTAATTTTGAAGTTTTGTTCCGTTTTACCGATCTGTAGTCAAACTTCTGACAGCTCTCCAAGAGAAATAATATTCCAAATATTTGTCCGCAATATGTTGTGCAAATGTGCAAACAAATCTTTATTACAATACGGTGTTACTATACAATTATTATTTGATTTCAATCAGATGGGCTTCAAAATTAGTTTAGTTCTGATCGGTGTCAAGACTAAAGTGGAACTGAATTAATTCCGCCCTGCACTCCCTTATATAGCAAAAAAATATGACGTCATCTTATCAACGTCCAATCATCAAAGCTCGTCGATCAAAGCCCACTAATTATTTTTTTTTAAACTAAAACAAGTTAAAACAAGTTACTAGATCTTCGTGAAATAAATAAAGTAAAAACTAAATTGTTGTTGCATTAACAAGTCCATCAGGACTTCCTGCTAAGTCTGGAATACTTTCATGAACAAATAGTCCAGCACGCAAAACATCTCTTCCTGTTATTTTTGAGTACTCTTTTATGGCAATCATTTCATATTTTTGTCCATGCTTTACAGCATCCGCATTTATTGTACGTTCTTCAGTCAATTCTTTAATAATATTTGTAAATGATTTATCATTCCGAACATGACATATTCGTCCAAAATTTGATGAAGTTATTCTTTTTCTTCTTTCGGTTAGCCATAATTTTGAGTCTTTTTGGACCCGAGTGTTTATCTCTAATTCTGTTCTAGCTTTGACGGATAAAGTAAAGTTTTTTAAATAAGTTAAAATTTTGTTTTTCTTAATATCGAATGCTTTATAATTGTCGCTATGACTATCACAAATTAATGGATTTCGACATATTTTTTACAACTAAATTCTCCACTAAAAGAAACATCTGTAGATTCACATAATTGATGAATCCATACTTTACAAGAATCGCATTGCACCCAATCAATAGTCTCATTCATTCTTCCATGTTTACAATAACTACATCTAGTAAGTTCAAAATCATAATTTGGCTCAGACACTGATATCTGTTTTAAATACTGTCCTGAAAAATAAGTTTTATTGGTTTTTGGTAGCCTTTTCCATGATTCTTGAGAAGTAAATTCGGATGAGGATTGATTCAATTTCCTCTTTCTTCTTGTTATAACATTATTGCCAATATCCAATAAAATCTCTTTATTTAACACTATGACATTCTCACGTGACTTAAGTAAAAATCTAGAACATTTTAAGTTCCGTTTTCGTTCTAATATATTTTCCTTTAAATGTCCAAAGTAATTTTCCACATAAGCATTGCTAACCCTGTTTTCACTATATTTATATTTTAAAATTAGGCCAGTCCACAAACAACAATAAGGCATATATTTCCTTAAAACTAAGTTGAAAAACTCTTCATTGTAATATACATTTTTGTCTCTATGTTGGTCATTATCGCATCTTAGTAGCAATTCTTCCTGAGATTCATTTAATATACAAAAATGTTTATAAAAGGGACTAGACTTATATAGATGTTCATCGAATGTTACATGGTTATATGGTACTTCTTTATTTCTCACATCACTTTGAATATCGGATTCAACATTTTTTGTAAAATTAGCATTTTTAAAATATATTAAAGATAATTTAACATTAGCATTTAAAGTTTTGGAACACAATAATATTTTAAAATGAGAAAACCATTGGTTCAAGGTATGCATATCTTTTAATAAAATGGCACCGGCAACTAGATATTTAAATAGATTTTTTTGAATTTCTGTTTTTGCTAAAATTTTAACATCTTTGCAAACCATTTTTATAAAATGAGCGCAACATAAGTAAATAGATATTCTAGTGAACCGATGACGTAGTGGTATTTGGTTACCTCGGAAACAATATTAGCGGTAATAAATTGAGATTCAATTTGACAAAACCATACCTTAACATTTTTGCGCCAAAATGGGGGCAATTTAACGGCCACCCTAGCGACCTGAGGATTGTCTGTCATGTTCGTGTGGATGAAACTTGGATAGTCACAAATGATGTTGATTTGCGTCTTGTTTTTTTTTAAATAAAATTCAATCAGAGAGTATTTAATTCTCTTACGGTTGCACGGTTATAGCCCCGCGTACCGGCCTTCTGTGTGTAGAATTGAGGATAGCAAATAGTTACAAGTACCTTGTGGAAAAATCCAGTGTTACTCGACGACACCACTTTCGATTGTATTTTGCAGATCACGTCGGGGTCACCACTGTGGGTACGTCTTGTAAGAGGTAATTAGGCA
The DNA here is from genome assembly GCA_963556235.1 of Cryptophagus acutangulus. Lineage (NCBI taxonomy): Eukaryota > Metazoa > Arthropoda > Insecta > Coleoptera > Cryptophagidae > Cryptophagus > Cryptophagus acutangulus. Next base: position 4,175,751 of record OY744570.1, read on the forward strand.
CTTTGTAAATTCAATTAGAATGTATATTGAACAGAAACGAATTATTACAATTATATATCGCTAATATAAACCAACGCTAAAACCGAGCGGTTCTTAACCCGTTGTCGTCAACCAAGTGAGGAAACCGCGTCCCTTTACCTTGCGACATCTATCGGTGAGTAGCTACCGCCACAATATTATATTTTCGTGGGCAAGTTTACCGTCAATTATTTCTTTACATTTATTTAAATAGTCTATAAAAGAAATTCGATTCATTTCTTTTGAGATTGCATGGATATTGGCGAAACTGAAATCCGTTACAATGCCACTAATAATAGGCCACTTATTTTCTTCTTAGCAAGCAATTCTGAAGTCGTGTAAAATTTTAAAAATAATTTTAGCGTAATGGTGCGACGAAATCATTTCAAAAATCGAAAAAATTCTCCCACTTTTTGATATTGGTAATACAGCTGTATACAAATAAATTCTTTTTGTATTTTTCAAAGGGGGTTTTACAACACTGCCAGTTGCATCAAAATAAATCAAAGGCAGCTGATCACCGCACTTTTGCTGATATAGAATATTAATTTGTTCTCTACTAAATGTTTTTACATTAAATGGAAAAGATACTTCTTGTATATAGTTACTATGCTGCATCTGCATCATTACTAAATCAATTATATGATTTTTATCAAAATCTGTTGCTGCAATAGCTTCAGATTTCAGTTTTCGAAAAACTGCATCTGTTTTAATGTTTTGCAAATTACCACTTTTAACTAAAATATCATTTGATTTAAGTATAATTTTTGATTTGAAGTTTAGAGGTTTTTCTTTTAGAATTCTATTTCTTTCTATGCTTATTTTAATGCCTTTGAGATAAGTTGTTAATTTGTAGGAATGAAAAAAATCTTTTGGTGAAGAATAAATGGAAACTACTCGATTCTCTATTACAATTATGAATTTTTTACATTTATAGTAACTGTGCTTGCATATGGCCTGAATTTTGATTTTATGATTTTTTAAATATACTACTTTTTGGAAAATAATTGAGCAAGTGTTATTTACATGCTTTCCAATTCGATTACGTAATTAAAAATTATACAAATGAGAAATAAGTTCACCATCTACACAAATGATTCATACATCTGCTGGAATAATAAAATTTCCTTCTAATATTGTACATTGTTTATAAGACGATTTAGGCAAACATTTAGACCTATTGTTGATTGACTCAACAGGTTTAATATCTGAATTTGAATTAATCGATGAAATATTTAAAATACAATTAGGAATTTCATTTTTACATTCAAATTTAATATCATTATCCAATTTATTATCCGTAATATTATAAACATTGCTCGAAGCTAAGCAATTATTCACAGTGAGGTGTATTTTATTTTCATTTTCACTTATTGGTCTAGTTTGTGAAAGTGTGGAACATTGGTCTTCGCAAATTTTATTAGCACCTCCTAAATCAAATTTTGGAGTAGATGAACGAAATAATGATTCCTCGTTCAAAAAAACCTCATCAAATTGACAAGTCTCATTACAATCTAACCATTCATTTTCAGGACAACTTTTGATATTAATTGCATAAATTTGATTTGCCTTTAAAATGTCCGACTTACATTTACAGATGGTTTTGGTTTCAATATTTTGCTTTTCAGAAGCTACAATTTTCCTAAATATGACATAAATGTGTAACCTTTTTCTAATATTATTTGCTATATTTAACATTTCACAAATTTTACTATAAAGCGAATTTTCACTACGATATGAAGCTTTCTAAATTTCTTGAGCATTTACCTTTAAACTGTCCAATAAAGCAATTATACTTTCCATATTCAACCCATCGCCTCTTTTAATAATACCATCGATAAAAAATCTTTAAATTTTTTAGTATTGTGGACTAAGTTGTAAATTACACTTGTAAATCTGAAGGGCCCTTTTCTACTTTTGTTGCAAAATTCAGCAGCAATTTTCTTGTAGACATCATGGTCTCGTTCCAGCACAAGTAATTGTTCGTAAGTACAATTTGGAATTTCTTTTTGAATCATAGATACAATTGTTGCAATCTCTTTAGATGATTCGTACTTTGCAAATACCATTTTCTAAACTTATTGAATTAATTGAAGACTTATATAATTTTTTAAATATTTTTTTTATTAATTTACTTTAGCTCCAAATAATGCGAATTTATTCAAAATATCCAAAACGCTCGAAAAAAAAAATTAATCCGGCCTTTACAGGAATTTCAAGAATGCTTAAATGGTTTAAGAATGGTTTAATTTCATGTTGAGGTTAGGAATACACGAGGTTTTCTCCAATTGCAAGGAAAAATAATCGTTATTGTATTTGAAAAACTTGATTCGGCGCACTAATTAATATATCTTTCGTATTAAATCGGATAGACTTGTATGTCATTCAGAGTGATAATATGTGTCATTCCTGAAATATATGCAAAATACCCAGGCTGTTTCTGAGAGGCTGAGTCAATAAGAAGATAATTTCAATAACTACCCTTGCAAATCCCCTAAGTCATTCATATTTGACACAATTATAGAAGCACATTTGACAATTAAATTGTGAGCTTTTCAGAGTGATAATATGTGTCATTCCTGAAATATACGCAAAACACCCAGGCTGTTTCTTCTAGTCAATAAGAATAATTTCAATAACTACCATTGTAAATCCCCTAAGTCATTCATATTTGACGCAATTATAGCAGGACATTTGACAATTAAATTGTGAGCTTTTCAGAGTGATAAAATGTGTGGTTTATCGAAAAAAAAATTATGTTTATATCCAAATTTAGGTAAAACTAAAAATTTTAATTGAAAATTTAATTTGGAGCATAAAATAATATATGACTTTAAAAGCATGTACAGTTTCAACCGATCAACACTTAAAAGCACGTTGTATGATAGTTCCGATCAGTTATATTGGTAAATTTTATTGCCTGGCATCACGAACGTCTATGACAGTACGGAAAAGATCGGTTAAAAAGGAGCCAACTTTGGAGAGCTGGTTTCACACCGGTTATTAACCTTATCAGCCGTATTATGTAGGATGCAAGCCACAAGATCTTTTACACCAAATAAAGAAAATATGAATGCTGGAAGACAAATGTCTTCAACTCCTAGTCCACCAAAACCTATAGGAAGTGATGCCTGAAGTGAGTCCATTGTTGATCATTTAACTGAATATTTAAAATTTGTTCTAAACAAAGTTTGATTTCTTTGTCAAATTCATAAATAATATCCGGAAACTTCCAAAAAGGATATAATCTCATAAGATAAGTTAATTTCGGGATTGCAAAGCAATTTTTCAACAAAAAGAAAGCCACATGTGCATTTAAATCTTGAAGCCTTTCAAACATAAGTCTAAGTTGAGCAAGTTTATTTTTTGCTGATTCTTCAAATCCTTCTACTAATAAAGGAGCTCCAAGAAGGTCAAGGTCTGAAAAATTTAAAACTTTTATACCCGGAGCAACTTGTTTAAACAAAATAATTAATTCTGTATTTCAATTCCCATCACATAAAAACAATTCACATTTTGATGAGTTGACTTCAAGTCCAAGTTCTTTTGCTAGACAAATAATTTGTTGAAAGTCTATTAAAACTTGCTCATGTAAATCGCCCAAAGAACCATCATCAAGGTACCAAACGTTAAGTTCAGAATTTAAAGAATTTACAATTGGTTGAATACATAACCTGAAAATTAATGGGCCAAGAGGATCACCTTGTTGAGCATTGACTTGAGACAAAATAGTTTTTGCACCATAAAAAAGCAACGATGGTTGCGAATAGCATTGCCACAAGAATGGAAATAATAAAGGCGTCTTTTCTTCAACAACACGAAGCATAACATATCTCTCGGCAGAATTGAAGGCATTACGAAAGTCTATCTTCAAAATCATTTTTTTATTATTTTTTAGATCTTTGATGAAAGTTCTAGTAGCGTGTATTGCAGACTCACAACCAAGTTTTGTTGCAAAATCAAATTCACCGGGAACTTTTAAACAAGAGATTTTTGCAACCAAACGTCGAAAAATGCAGCCAATTGCAATCGGACGTAAGCCTCCATCTTTCTTTCCCAAAGCACATAGTACAGCACCATAAAGAAATGAGCATATTTCTTCATTTAATTTACCACTTAACATGAAATTTGATAGTTTTGTAAGATATAATAGAAGACGATTGCCAGCTTCTCCAGCTGAAATTGAAGTTAAATCTTTAAGATGTTGTGGACGTATTCCATCAATACCAGCAGAGGAACCGCTTTTAAGAGAAGAAATTGATTTTAGAATTTCTTCAGCAGTGACTGTTAAGCTTGGGTCATCAATTTTTGGAGCTGTTAGTAACAAAAGCTCGCGAGATGGTACAGGATGTTTGAGTACAAATTCGAAGTATGAAAATTCGTCAAAAGGAGCTAAGGAGTCGTTAGAGGTCAGTAATCTAACAGCACCTTTCAAATCAGCTACTTTGGCCATCACACGTTTTGCGAGAGAACTTGTAGTAGGTTTGGAAATTTCTTTACATGGTAAGCTAAAGTTGTTAATGTTTTCCTTAATAATAAAAGTGTTTTTCTTTTTTTTTCTTTTTTTTTGCATAAATCAACAGGCAGATGTAGACATTTGTAAGCAAAAGGCATTAAGTTATTCCAGTTTGATGCATTGTTATTGACTAAATAATCCTCTATTACATTTGACAGTTTATCAGCAGCCAAAAAGCGAACACCTTTCGGAATGCGATTTAGAATGCGAATTTTCATTTTAAGTCTTGTCAATATATGAACGAAATCTTCTGAACTAGATTGACTAAAATCTCCCGTATTTTCCGAATCATTCGCAAATCAATGACTTAAATTTTGATGAACTTTTGCAATATGAGTATTCAAATCATGGCTTTTCTTAAAGGATTTGTTGCAATAAATGCATTGTTTTTGAGCGCCAAAAATAGCCACTTATGTATAAAGAGAGTATATTAGCCTTCCAGTACTATATATTCAAAGGCTTCGCCAAATGGTTAGCTAGAAATCAATCCCTATTATTTTGTAATTCAAAAAATATATATTTTTGGTTTGATACCACCACGCAAATAAAAAAATAAATATTTAAAATAAAATTCACAAAAGTATTTATTGACAAAAAACCTCTAATTTTACAACAAAATTTTGTAGAAAATTATTTTAACAAATATAGAAAAATATATACTTACGATTATAAGAATATCCATTTTAACAAAACATAAATGGTAAAAGTAGGAACAAACTATAAATCATACATTAAAAGCTGAATACTAAAAAAAGTTAAAAAATCACAAAAGTATTTAGTGATAACATTGAACCATAAATTCTATTTTTACAATAACATTTTTAGCAACTTATTTAAACAAAATGAAAAAAAATAATTTTTACGAAATGATTTAAAAACATCCATTTTAACAAATCATAAATAGTAAAAGTAGAAACAAACTATAAACTAATGCATACATTAAAATCTAAATACTCAAAAAGAAATAAAATATCACAAAAATAGTTAGTGACAACATGAACCATAAATTCAGTTTTTGAAATAACATTTTTAAGCAACTTACTTTAACCAAATAAAAAAAATTCTAAAACACAAAAATATGAAAACGATTCTAATTATAATAACGATTCAAAAACATCCATTTTAACAAAACATAAATGGTAAAAGTACAAAGTAACTCTAAAAAAGCATGCACTAAAAGCTAAATAAAAACAATATCGCAAACTCATTAGTCCATAGCAGTTTCAACGCCTCCTCTTTACAATCCGTATGTCTTCGACCAGCCAGGCGTGACTGACTCTTCACGCCTGCGACCGTCAAACCTTTCTGGGATCACACGGACAAAAAAACTTTATTTTTACAACGTTTTGTAGAGAATTATTTTAATAAATTTAGAAAAATATATATTTACGATTTTAAAAATAGCTATTTTAACGAAACATAAATGGTAAAAGTAGAAACAAACTATAAAGCATATATTAAAATTTGAATACTCAAAAGAGTTAAAATATCACAAAAGTATTTAATGATAACATTGAACCATAAACTCTATTTTTACAATAACATTTCTAAGCAACTTATATTTAACAAAATAAAAAAAGAATTCTAAAACATAAAAAACGATTCTAAAACATCCATTTTTACAAAACATAAATGGTAAAAGTAGAAAGTAACTCTAAAAAAGCATGAACTAAAATTTAAATGAAAACAATATCGCAAACTCATTAGTCCTTAGCGGTTTAAACGCCTCCTCTTTACATCTTCGCAATCCGTATCTCTTCGACCAGCCAGGCGTAACTCTTCACGCTTTCGACCGTCAAACGGTCCGCCATATTCGGCTCTAATAACCGTTTGTATCGACATTTCTGAGATCACACAGATCTCAAGGAAGTCGAGTTTACCAAACCGTGAAAACCTCATATACCGACACCGCGGCGCAGAGCGTATCAAGTCGACACCCACGACCAACCCACTGTCGGACACCTTGGGATATATTAAAAATGATTTGCCGGTTAGCCAGTACCACTATTGGCCAGGGATGTTTCGGGATGTCATCAAATATATCCGAAGTTGTATTACCTGTCAGAAGTTTAAGAGCCAACAGAAAATCACCACCAAGAAAATGCAGCCGCACCTTATTCACCGTCCATGGGAAAGAGCACCGATCTAGTCAAGCCATTCACGAGGTCAACAAATGGAAATAAATTTCTCGTTGCATTCCAAGACCGGTTTTCAAGGTGGGTGCGCTGTAAGCCGTTGACAAGCGCTACCGCTAACAAGGTGGCTAAGGCCCACTGCGACGGAGTTATTCTTAAACTTTGGTAGAAAGTTGAAACTTCCGGACGCCCTGCATCAAAAACCATTGTCAGAAAATGCCGAATCGGATACCGGTGATCCTCCCAAACCAGAAGTACAGAATCGAAGAAAATCCGGCAAACTAAAGACCAATAGCACTGCTCAATACTGACTACAAAATGCTGACAGCGACGATAGCAGCTAGCTTCAAAGAAAGCTTGCTGAAATGGGCAATTCCACCTGAACAGCTAGCCAAAGAAAACACCCGGGGAACGGTCCAACGGACAAAGCGATTACTCAACTAGCGAGGATAAGAAAAACTAAAAATCACTTGGCATGATGACTTCAAGAAGGCATACGACTCCATCTCCACAAACAATTAAAGCGTCTGGAGAGTGTCTTACCGATTCAGAATAATTTCAAAAATGTGTTAAAGGGAGCCATTAAGCGTTGATCAATAAGGGTAAAGTAGGCCAAAAACTCACCTAACTGTCAATTGAGCAAGTTTTTGTCCAAACAATATTTGAGTAATAGTTAAACAAAAAACGTTATCTGTGCGCCAAAAATTAGCAATTTATGATGTCAAACAATCAATAATTATTGCCAAACTGGCAAGTCACATGAACCTCTTGTTATAATTATAGTTTAATTCTTTTCAAAATAAAAAATAGTTTTATAATGAATCCGATTGCTGGTCATTTACATTTATTATTTGATAATGAAGCGGAGAATATTGCAATTCGCTAAGTAATAGTATATTACAACCGAGTTGGGAATGATATTCATTACAGCCGAGGGCTAATATCTGACCGAGAGGCGAAGCCTCGAGGTCAGATATAAGCGCGAGGCTGTAATGAAATTCCCACCGAGGTATGTATACTATTTTATTCACAATCGAACAATTTATTATCAAAAAAATAATTAAAAATGTATGAATAAAATAGCTATTTGTGTATTAAGAGCGCAAAGTGATACTTTGTCGCGCGAGCCAGAATGTTGTCGCGCGACGCGATAGCGGAGCACGACAATCTGGCGAGAGCGACAAAGACACTTTGCGCTCGAAATACACACAAGATTTTTCCTACAATCGATTTTAAATTGAATTTTTGTTGCAAAAATGTAAAATTAATATTTTGACAACAAATAAAAATGTGATTATATCATCGATAACCAAGAAACGCTCATTTCTAAAAACAAAAACTATTGTTTTACTGCATTGTTTTGATTTGGCGAGCGGGAAAATCAGCAAAAAGATCTAGAGCGGGAAAGTGACAACTCCTCGGAAAACGCCAACTTTTCGTTGTCAAATGGAAGCACAAAGGCTTACTTTTATATGCGATTGTAGGAAAACACATTTTCGACCGTGGTGGAAATGCACTTTTCGATCAGCAAATCTGGAGTGAAATTGCAGTTGTCAAAACTCCAGTTCAAAACAAAAATACAGTGTTGCGTGTTGTTTTTTACGATAGTTCATTAATTTGTTGTGCTGTTGGACTAGATTAATCTTTAAATGTAATTCCTATAGACTCATTTGAGTTGTTCCTCTCCACGGAAATCTTTAGTAAAAGGCGAAAGATTTATTCGCTAGTTGAAGAGAAACCAGAGTGGAGTGAGTGTTAATCTTTAAATGTAATTAAAAGTGTGGAAATAGCGAAATACATTAAATACTTGTGTAAATTCTACTGTTGCAAGTGTCAAACAATCATATTTATTATTTGACAGTATTACGAACCTAGGTATGTAATGTTCAACTTCCCGACCTCTAAATCGTTGGTAATCACAACATTACAATAACGATTGTGAATAAAATATTTTAGTGTATTATTCAATGATGTTCAAAAATATCCTATTCTAGTAATAGACTTAGGCTAGAATATAGAAGAATTCGGGACACCAGTGATCCATTTCAAATTTCTGACTTTTTCTTCATTAAATTATATAGATTACAAAAATTATTAGTAAGAAATCTAGTAAAAGAAATACGTGAAATTTCGCTACCTCCAGTTCGAGACACTTCAATTCCTCTTCACATACAAGTCTAAAATTAAACATAAATACCAATTTTATAAAATTCATTTTATATCAAATTTTAGATTTTGATATGCTTAGCTTTTTTACAAAGGGTCATATCAGACGGCAGTAGGGCAATGTATAAATATAACAGTCGTTGACTGACTATTATATTTATACACATCGGTCAGCAGAATTATTAATAACTTAATTAATATTTTTACAAACCACTTACTGCAGAGATGATAAATTTTCAAACATTTTTTATGCAGGGCGTCCGGAAATTTCAACTCTCTACCAAAATTTTAAAAACGCCGGTGAAAATCCCATGGACTCTTGCTTGGCGCTGTTGATGGCCACCAACAACGACGGAAGCTATTGATCCCATTTGCAATGTTTCTGGTCACAAAACTAAGCGATCAACGTCTTGAGCGTACGATACGTACGAGCGTACATCTTGAACGATACGCCATGTCGGCGTAAGTCGGTGGCGGATGCTTCAACAAGGTTTTGAAAGTTCTATACTACAAAACTGGGTGCCATTGCCACTGATTACCGTGCCGGGACATCCAAAGCAGGTGATAACTCCGTTGAAGTGGGCCTCAACCACCTTGTTAGTGGTCGCGTTTGAAAACGGCTTACAGCGCACCAACTTTGAAAACTGGTCCTGAAATACAACGAGAAATTTATTTCCTTATGTTGACCTCGGGAATGGCTTGACTAGATCGGTGCTCTTTCCCATTGACGGTGAATAAGAAGCGGCTGCATTTTTCCGATAGTGATTTGCTGTTGGCTCTTAAACTTCTGACAGGTAATACAACTTCAGACGTATTTAGTGACATCGCAAAACAGCTTTGGCCAATAGTAGTATTGGGCTATCCGGAAAATCGTTTTTGATATCCCAAGGTGTCCGGCGGTGGGTTGGTCGTCGACTTGAAACTCTCTGGGCCGCGGTGTTGGTACGCAAAGTTTTCATGGTTCGGCAAACTCGACTTGCTTGAGATCCGTGTGATCCCAGAAATGTCGATACAAACGGTTATTAGAGCCGAATATACCGGACCGTTTGAAGGTCGAAGGCGTGAAGAGTCACGTCTGGCTGGTCGAAGAGATAGGGATTGTAAAGATGTAAAGAGGAGGCCTTTAAACCGCTAAGGACTAATGAGTTGGCGATATTGTTTTCATTTGGATTTTAGTGCATGTTTTTTTAGAGTTACTTTGTACTTTTACCATTTATGTTTTGTTAAAATGGATGTATTGAAATCATTTTGTAAAAATATTTTTTTTTTATTTTGTTCAAATAAGTTGCTAAAAATGTTATTGTAAAAATAGAGTTTATGGTTCAATGTTATCACTAAATACTTTTGTGATATTTTAAATCTTTTGAGTATTCAGATTTTAATGTATGCTTTATAGTTTGTTCCTACTTTTACCAATTATTGAAGGTTTGGCCAAAAATCTGATCACAATTGCTACCGGAAACATTATACTGGGACGTGATACACAAGCAGCGAACATTAATGAACCAACCGCTTGTTGATATGGAACATTTTTCATGTTCTCCATGTCATCCGTGATGTCAGAATTCAAGTGTAAATTTATCTCGGATGGTGTTTCTTTCTGAGAATAACCACGAGCAACTAATCTAGCTTTATATCGCTTAACTTCGCCCGCACTGGTCATCTTTCGTTTAAATAGCATCTTTGATGAAACAGACCGACGATTCTTAGGAATTTCAGCAACCTGGTCCCATGTACAATTTTTCTTTATTGCACTCATCTCTTGCGTAATTGCTCGTTTCCATTTTTCCGATTCTGGTCCTACCATTGCTCTCTTTATGGTCCTTGGTTCATCAAATTTGTTGACAAAGTTTACTTAATATCTCCGTGGAGGCCGCAGTGAAGCTCGATTGCGGAGTTCGCGATCTACCACAACTTCTTGCACTAATTCTTTTTATGAATTTTTTCTTAAACTAGGCAAATACATGACATTATTAAATATAACAGGCTTCCACTTACCATCAACCCAGGCTTTGACTTTGACTGTACCATGGCCTACTGAATCCAAGTCATATTTTCCGGCCAGCTTCATTTTCTCATTGCTGCTGATTATGTTTGTAAACCATCGGCTGTCATTGAACATATAGCACGATGCGCCACTGTCTGCTAAAACTCGCCCATCTTAGTCACCTGTCATGGCCTCGTCTTCAGCGCTAAGACACATCTGACCAACATTACAACGCGTTTAAAATGCCCAACCTCGCCACAAGCGTAACATTTCTTTAAGTTTTTCCATCTTCTTTTCTTGATTGTCACGTTGAGGTCGTTTCACGTACAATGCCTTGTTTGTCGCCACCGATCCTAAGCAAGCCTCCTCGCTTAGCAGCAATTTCTTTACATTTTTGACTGTTTGTCTATCTGCTGCAGCTAACGATAATGCCACATCAGTGTGCTAAACTCTGGCGGAATACGATCCAACAATTTTGACATTATATCGGAATCAGTTTTCTCAGTGCCACATTGCTTATATTTCATAGCCAGATTTTTTACTGTTGCAATGTGTATCGCCATTGAGTCACCACCATAATTATAACTGTGATAAGCTCTATTTGCCTCCAACTTGCTAGTTTCATCCGTTCGTTCATAAACTCCATGCAAATTTGACCACATTTGAGTCGCAGTCTTACTTGCTTAAACTAATTGACTTGAATCAATCACTGACAAAATAGGCAATTAAGCATGGCCATCAGCCTTATCCCATGCTTCAATAGCTGCAACATCTACTTCCTCACCTGACTCATCTGGCCTAGCTTCGCTGCCATCAATATATTTCATTAAGCCATTCACCTTAAAGTATTGTCTCATGGCCAGCTTCCAAAGCGTATAATTAGTCCCCGTAGTCTCTCCAAATGAAACATTTCGATCCTGCACTCCTCCATTTTCAAATTTTACACAGCCAAACAACAAACCGCACCCAACAGTCCAAGATTCACACTGTAACACAACTAGCAGTTTTACTTGGCGCAGTGGAAACGTGCTGGGCCCATAACCTGTTGAAAAATACACCAACACTTGTGTTACAGTGACTTTTATTATGTTGAAATAAGTACAAAAGTATTCAAAACTGAAACTAACAATGGTAAAAATAGTCTGAACGGTTCTTCTTGTGTTGCAAAGTCGTAGTGAAGTCTAAGCCCCTTTTACCAAACGTTGGCGCTACTGTCCCTCCACTGTCTTCGACCGACCACGCGAAAATAAGAAAAATATCAGGGGCGCGAAAATTTTTAAAATTTCATTCTTGCCAAACATGCTCAAAAATAAGAATTGATGAAAATAAATCTCTAACGGATAGTCATAAATTATTTACTTACATGAAACAATCTGATAAAGTTTTTGCAGATAAAGGTCTTATGTTTGTTAAACAAAGTATTTATGAGGCTATCAAATTAATTGACCATCTACATAATTTGCATTTTTCTTATCTCTTAAAAAGCAAACACTTGACTAAAGAAATGATGGAGATAATTTGTCACCAAAATAATATAAATGTTAGTTTATGTAATGAAGAAGCCAACAGCAAATTTGTTAATCTTTACATCAAAATTAAAAACCATTGGAGTTGCAGATTTTTGAACAGAAATAGAGAAGAAAAAAACTAAATTTAAAAACCAACAAATTAAAAATTTACTGCATGAATAAAATTACTTTAATAAACACATACATTATATTTTATTTTGTTTTATTTTAGAAAATAAATAAAAAATATCTTGCATAATTAATAGATTTTGTATAATAATAATTATCAAGTAAGTGAAAATGCAAAGGTACTAGATTTTATTTTTCTATTTTTAATTTATTTATTTATTTATTTATTTACACTACCCAACAGCTTACGCCAAGTAAAGGATAGGAACGTTAAACATTAGAAACTGATATTATACATAAATATCAGGAATATATACTATATAAAAAAATAGAATATGAATAACCGAGAAAATAACATAATAATAATAATAATAATAATAATAATAATAATAATAATAATAATAATAATAATAATAATAATAATAATAATAATAATAATAATAATAATAATAATAATAATAATAATAATAATAATAATTACTAAATACCAACAACAGAAAAAGCATGTTTTATTTGCTGAATGGTACTGCAAAAAATGTCAAGATCCTTTATTTGTCGATAATTTGTACACATTTTATACAATGGTGAATCATCTAAAAGTCGTGTTCTGGGAGTCTTTAATGAGAACGTTAGTGGGTGTCGGGAAGTGGATCTGGGAATATTAAAGGATAGGTTTTGTAGTGTGAATCCGCCATCAAATAGACCATTAACTATTTTGAATAAAAATACTACTGAATGGCACTGTCTTCGAATTGCTAAATTCTGTTGATTGAATCGTTGTAGCAGAACATTTTGCTGGATTCCTTGTACCGGATAAACTTGGTCGATTTTAAATGCCAATGCTTTCAAAAATTTGCGCTGAACGTTTTCTATTTTATTTATATAGATTTGATACGAGGGACACCAAATAATAGAGCAGTATTCAAGCTTAGACCGTATAAATGAATTAAACAATAAAATTAATGTGTCAATTTTGACAAAGTCCTTGGCGTTTCGAAGAATGTATCCGAGAGTTCGATGAACTGATGAAACAATTGACATTACGTGATTGTTAAACGATAGTTTGGAGTCAAACGTTACACCAAGATCAACAAATGTGTCAGGTCTTAGAAGGGGAATGTTAGATAATTCATAGGAAAATATAATAGGCGAGTGTTTCTTGCTAAAAGACATCACGTTACATTTACTCAGATTTAATGGCAATTTGTTGATGGAGCACCAGGTACTAACTTTTTCTAGACAATGTTGAAGATGAACGCAATCATTAACATTTTCAATTCTAGCGAATAGTTTTAAATCATCAGCATAAAGTAGGTAACTCGAATCTACTCCATCAGTGATATCGTTTACAAATATATTGAATAGAAGCGGTCCAAGTACGGAGCCTTGCGGTACACCAGATGCCACAGGCATTGCATTGGATGTCACTCCCAAGTATTCAACAAATTGTGTTCGTTCAAAGAGATAAGAGCGCAAAAGTTTTACAAGCGAGTCAGATAGTCCATAGTTATCGAGTTTGGAGAGAAGTATTTCATGGTCAATTCTATCAAACGCCTTAGAAAAGTCGGTATAAATTACGTCCACTTGATTATGATCGTCAAATGCAGATGATATAAATTGCGTTATGTGTAGTAAATTAGTGCAAGTACTTCGACTATTCATAAAACCATGTTGATGTAAACTAAGTGTGTTTTTTACGTTAAAGAATATGTGATTATGTAGCAAGGTTTCAAATATTTTGCAAAAATTACATATAATTGCAATTGGCCTGTAATTCTTAACATCGTTTTGGTTGCCTTTTTTAAAAACTGGACATACTCTTGCTTCTTTCCACTTGCTGGGAAATTCACTAGTCTTAAGTATTAAGTTAAAAATAAAAGTTAATGGTTGTTGAAAGATGGCGGCTGCATCTCTAATGATAAATGCAGGTATCAAATCGGGACCAGTAGTCATTGAATCCTTGAGTTTTTTTATGGCACCGAATGTTTCGTTTTCGGAGAATTGTGCGACTGTAAAAGAACTCAGAGAGCGACTGGGTAATTTTGACGTTGTTGGTTTTGATTTACCACTAGAAGAAGATGAATAGGAAGAATTGAAACATGTAGCAAACGCTTCAACAATTTCTTCTGAATTCGTAAGAGACGTATCATTAAAAATCATGTTCATAGGAAGATTATTACATTCTTTTTTAGCTTTTAAGTATGACCAAAACTTCTCTGGATCGGATTTTATGTTCGTCTCTATAGTGTGAAGATAATTTTTATGAGCGATACTTATGTTCTTATTTAATTTAGAGCGAAGGATTTTAAATTCGTTAAAGGTAATTTGACAACTAGTGCGATTAAATTTGCGCCATAATATCTTTTTTTGACGAATATCAGATATAATTGGTTTGTCAAACCAGGGAGGATATTGTTTTTTAGAGATTTTTGTTTTTTTGGGAATATACAATTCGAATGCGGAATATATTTTTGCATACAAGATATCACACGCGGTGTTTACATCAATACATGTATAAAGAGAATTCCATTCCATGTGAAAAAAGTGGTCGTACAGTGATACAAAATCAGCTTTTTTATAGTTGTATGATAGCTTGTTGGAGTGAGTAGTTTGGGATATGTTACCATAAAATTTCTTAAGAAATATTACTACAGGTATATGATGCATATCTACCGGAAGCAGAGACATGTCAAGAGCATTAATTAGTGTACATTCACCAATGTTATGTAATACTAAATCAAGTAATCGATTATTGACGTTTAACACATTGTTTATTTGGTGTAGTTGATAGAAATTTAATCTAGTTACGACTTAATAAAATACAATTGCATTACTAAAGTTACCTTATAAAACGTTTAAAAGCGCCCTCTGGGGAGTCAGTATTGTCAACATTGGCCACCGTCCGTTCCTTATTATCTCTATTCCTTGATGTCAAATGATGTTGACACTCACAACCCCCCAACTCACATTCCCCAACTTACTGGTACAATTAATAGATGGAAGTCACATACCAATACGTCTACCTTCAGATGGCTATCGAGATTACATCAACAGAAAAGGATGGGCAGCAGCTATATTACTACAAGCTGCAGTAAGTAATTCTTTGTGACAGGTCTTTGTGAAGAAATATTATTTTTAACAAATAATTTGATATAAATCATTACCATTATTATTTAGAATTACAAATATTATTTGCGGTATTCCTGGATCTACCCACAATGCTTCGGTGTTAAGAGATACAATGAAACTTTAATCCCAATGCTAAATCTTTATAGTTTGACGACATTGTAAAATGTATATTATTTTAGAAAACCAAATGCTTAAAAAAATAATATTTCCTTAATGCCAGGTTCTGCATATGCTTTGCTTCTTTGGCTATTGAAAGGTTTTTACGATCACTCCGGCTTCTCAAAACCTCTCTAAGACCTTAAATAGTGTTTTCAAATGTTGCTCTTCATTACTTCCCGTAACAATTATATCATCTAAAAATACCGCAACATTGGTAATGTCGCCCAGTAAGGATTTGATGGGTTTTTGGAACGCAAAAGATGCTATATTAATTCCAAAGGTTAAGCCATGTACTCTGCATAAACCCCGATGCGTGGACCACGTTAGAATCTTGCTTACTTCCTAGCCTTCCTCAAATTGCAAATAGGCTCTATTCATATCTAGTTTGGAGATCTTTTTACCTCCTGCTAACTTTGCATAACATGCTTATCAAATTTTTATTTACGGTTGTTTTGTAATCCGTGAATACCTTCAGGTTTTAATTTTCTTTTAAAACGCACACCATTGGGGAACACCATTCTGTGGTTGTTGTACTTGATATAACTCATTCTTTTTCTAATTTCGACAACTCTTTCTAATTTCGTCCTATATGCCAGAGTTGCCTTAATAAAAACAGGAACCGTATGTTCTCCTAGATGTAGTTTGATTTTAGCGTGTTTGAATTTTCCTAGTTTTCGGTTAATACTTCCGGAATTCTCTCCATAATCTCCTTCGTTGTTATCGATCTCCCATGAACTGTCGTAACTTGATTTGTCACTCCCAAGTCTAGCTCAAACGCATTCAACCAATTTCTTCCCAGAATACAACATCCAGCTTCTTCTATAACATAAAATTTTACATATTCAGTTTTCATGTAATACATTACATTTACATTAAAATGTCCTATAGGTTTAAATTAAAAACAGTTGCAAGTTTTTAACGCTATGTTGTCGTTTTTAATTTAAATCTGCCGAAGTTTTGATATACATTTTTTCCCACGACCACGAAAATCATAGTTTCCGTACAAGAAACATACGACAAGAGCCTGCAATAGGGAGTTACCGCACTTCAACGATAACTACTCCGAAAACTATAAAAGTCACGTGACTTTGATTTTTATCGTCATTTATTTTTTTAGTTACCGCAATTACTAATACTATGCACGGGCAGTTACAGAAAAAGGATCACCATTGTTAAACTGCTGGGGTTTTATAGACGGTACGGCTAGAGCAATCTGCAGACCTTCAGTTGACCAAGAAAATTATTATTCCGGACATAAACGATTTCATTGTGTGAAATATCAATCAGTCTTATGCCCTGATGGCATTGTAACTAGCTTTTTAGGTGCTTATCCGGGAAGACGGCATGATGCCGGCATTTTTAGAGAGTCTAACTTTTATGCGCAACTCAAAGAATGCACTATATTACCAACAGGGGAACGTTTTGTTTTATATGGCGATCAAGCATATGGAATTAGAGAACTACTCCTTTGCCCTTACTTCAATAGGCGGCTTACTCAGGAACAGCAAAATTTTAATAATTCAATGAAATCGTTGCGTCAAGCAGTAGAGTGGGGTTTTGGTAAAATTGTCGCACAATTCGCCTTTCTGGACTTCAAAAAAAATCAAAAGTTACTACTGCAAGATATCATGAAAATGTACACCACGGCAATGATACTTACAAACTGTCATACATGTTTGTATGGAAGTCAGACAGCTGAGTACTTCAATACGATTCCTCCGGTATTAGAAGAATATTTATGTTTGTAAAGTGTTGTAACCGCACTTGTAACTGTTACCAAAATATTTCATTTTATTTTGTATATTCATAAAAGTAACTAAATAAAAAAAAACAGTTTTTTGTATTTATTAAAGTTTTATTTTTTTAGCAAAATTTCAAAATAGGACATTCATTTTGTTGTTGTTCCATTAAACACTGCTGCATTTTTTTCCCATCTCTAAACGCTGTAAACGTTCAGTTTTTCCGATTTTAAATCGTGCTTGGTCTAAAGCAATTCGTTTCCTTTCATTTTCTATTTTCATTTCTTCAAGAACTAACTTCCTTTCTTCTAAAATAAGTTGTTGTTGTTTTTGTTTTTGATCGGCAATATTTCGTTTCTCAAGATACACTAGAGCAGAGTTTTTCAGTTTGTCGTTATTTTGATTGTTGCGGCTATGAGATGGTTCTGGAAAACAAATCAGTTGAAATTAAACTGATTAAAATAAATCAATTCTTAAAACTTAAATAAAATAACTTTTATTCACAATCGTTATTGTAATGTTGTGATTACCAACGATTTAGAGGTCGGGAAGTTGAACATTACATACCTAGGTTCGTAATACTGTCAAATAATAAATATGATTGTTTGACACTTGCAACAGTAGAATTTACACAAGTATTTAATGTATTTCGCTACTTCCACACTTTTAATTACATTTAAAGATTAATCTAGTCCAACAGCACAATAACAAATTAATGAACTATCGTAAAAAACAACACGCAACACTGTATTTTTGTTTTGAACTGGAGTTTTGACAACTGCAATTTCACTCCAGATTTGCTGATCGAAAAGTGCATTTCCACCACGGTCGAAAATGTGTTTTTATTCATACATTTTTAATTATTTTTTTGATAATAAATTGTTCGATTGTGAATAAAATAGTATACATACCTCGGTGGGAATTTCATTACAGCCTCGCGCTTATATCTGACCTCGAGGCTTCGCCTCTCGGTCAGATATTAGCCCTCGGCTGTAATGAATATCATTCCCAACTCGGTTGTAATATACTATTACGGTGTTTTTGGTGTAATGGTGTAATGTATAATGTAATGTATTTTTGAGTTCCTGGTATCCCAAAAAGCAAAGAGCTAATGGATGTTATGGATTGTATAGGGAGGTTAAAAGTTACTTAGTGTTAGAGGTTGTCTTAGGTTTCTACAAGGAGTTGCAACAAACTGGTCATTTTCGTGTTTCTCATCTTCAATGACATTTCCAAGATCATTATTCTCAGCACTTTGTTCCTTGTTTAACTCAGATTCTTCCATCAAAATTCCATTGTCATCCACGACCATTTCTATAACTACAATTAAGTATTGTCCATCAGAAATAATAATTTATCTAATAAGTTTTCAAACCTGAGTCAGAAATATTGAAACTTGCGTTCTTCCTTACATTGACAATGTTCATAGTAGCAGCTTCTTGCCTTAATACAATGCCTTTTTGTTTACAACTGACTACTTTGACAAATTCTCGATTTAAATTTTTGACTTCCTGTAGGATTCTTTCTTTTTCATCGTATTCTTCTTCTAAGCCACATCTTTAAGTAATTTAATATTATACAGAATCATTTACGACATCTATGAAACTTTTTAGGACCGATATTTCAGTTCTAGTTAAACTGACGCTCAACATTAAACTACATTGTCAACCATTATTTTAATGTAAATAAAGCTAGCACATTATAAACGTCCTTTATACTTAAGCGATAGTTTAACTTGAAGCGCGCAATAATACTAAATACTTTTACAGAAAAACTGCTTGGATTATTTTCAAATATTAGTTTTGAAAACTCGATTTATAACTTTCAGTTTAGTTTAATTGGTGGCAATCAATCAAGCTGAAGGGACATGAGGGGCCTTCTTTGTATAAGAAATGTTAAAGTGAACAACCAACACTGCACATGCTTTCTAACCTAAAAATCTAAACATTTTAGATCGTTTTACAGATCTAATTTATTTTATTTTTTAATAGAGAAGGCCCCTTAGGAAAAGCACCAACCGATTCCCAAAATCAAAAATACTTACTTATTTCTATTTTCGGTATCCTTCTTATTGAATATTTTCAACAAGTATTCAAATCGCTCCTTGACCGCGCGAAGAGCAAAAGGTCTTCCACTCACACTTACAACATTCTGTTAAATCGTAATCCACCTTGCGTCATCTTCAATAGAATTTTTTGAGAGTATTTCCCGCAGCCCCGGATGCAAATTTTTTTGCATCCGGCGCTGACATTTTGATGCAAAACGAACGTGTGAATTTTGAACATAACCTCACAAATTTAAATTATCGTGACGAAAAACACCAACGATAACTTTAAATTGTATCGGGTTTGAATACGATACCGATCTCTAATATCATTCGGCCGTGCGATATTATATCGCACGAGTAAGCTGTGCGTTAAGGATTCGACCAATAGCGTGCGACTTGGCAGAGGCCTCTGCCAGAAGCCTCTAGTCCCAGCCAATGAAAAATTTGCATTTACTAGTCGTATTATCCGGGAAAAGCAAAAGGTAGTCAAAAACATTAACAATCGCCTCATTCTTATATTGACTGTGACTGTTACATCATTAAAAAATATGTCAAAATAATTAACGTTCGTTAGATTATTGTTTGGTCGTGGGAAAAATAGCGTACATAACTCGCTGGAAAGTGACTCAACACACTCCTGGGTTGCTTCTCCTCTCGTGTGTTAAGACTCACTTTCCGCGCTCGTTTTGTAATATACTATAACGGTAATTGCAGAAATACTAGCGCTTGTATCTATGTGAAAATTATATTTCAATTAATCAATAAATATTCTCTTTCACTCCTATACTGCGACTTGAAAGCTCTAAAACGTATGATTATACTAATCATCCTTCTAGTGTGATGAAATTAAAAGAGAAAATTTCGGATATTGAAATAGAACTTCTAATTATTACCTTAAATAATGATTCTTCTTCTTCTAATTATTCTTGCAGTTCAGATTCAGAATAATAATTTGGTATTTTAATTCAAAATATTTCATAAATTTACTTTTTGTCGTAAATTACTTTGTCTTTTTTCAAAATAAAATGTTCTGAAATATATTTTGTGTCACCATCTTCAAGAGCTTGGACTGACTGATTAAATACGTCGGCATGGAAAGCTAAATTACAATACTGTTGAATTGCCTTACATGTAAGTCATGCATGAGCTTTAAGATGAATTGTTTCAAATGTTTAATCGCCAGGAAGCGGATGGATGAATTTTTGAAGTGCCACGAGTTCAGAGTTAACCGAATTTCTACCTCAATCAAGTTCAATCTTTTTCTGCCAATCGGGTACAATATGGCGTTTTCAGGAAATTTTTAAAATTTTTTCAACCAAATAAAAAAAAATATTGCATTTTTAAACTTTTATTTTATTACAATTATTGTCAGGTCAAGATTAGTTGAATATGTATGTAGTACTTTTCTTTATATTAAATAAATAGTATGAAATATATTATAAATAATAACATATGTGAAAAGCCATATAATAAATATCAAATAAAAAACAAAACATCAAAAATTTACATCCCAATCTGAACATTCATCAGGTGGAATATCATTGTCTTTTGCAAAACAATCGAAATTAGAGGAATCACAAGGCCCTCTGACCGTTTGCTGAATTGGTGCTGACAGAGTCCGAGATATTAGCCCATCCCAATCAAACCCTTGAAACCATCTAAAAATATTAAATTAAATTTAATATAAAAACACTCGAAATGAAAACATACTTGTGCTTTTTAATATCTTGCAAACCGCCTTTTTGATAGCCCAGTCTTTCTGAGGGAGAATCACGGCATAGTTTCTTAATAAGACTCTGTGCTGATCGTCCAATATTATGTTTAGCAAAATCAATCATATCAATTCCTTTCAAAATCAAATTATACGTTTTCATGGGATCGGAAGCAGTGAATGGTGGACTAAAATATTTAAAAAGTAATATATAAATATTTACGCATTTTATGAAAGCCAATTTAATTACTTTCCAGTTAAAAGCTCATGCATTAAAATACCAAGCGCCCAATAATCCACGGCTCGATCATGTCCTTTATTCAAAATCGTTTCGGGTGCAACGTATTCAGGAGTACCGCAAAAAGTCCACGTTTTACTACTATATCCTAAACGTTTCGAAAATCCAAAATCCACAATTTTTACATAACCCCTGGCATCGAGTAATAAATTTTCTGGTTTCAAATCTCTATAGATAATGCCTCGGCTGTGAAGATATTCGAAAGCTTCAACAACACAAGCTGTAATAAATCTTGTTGTGTGATCATCAAAACAACTGCGATCGCGTAACATTGTCCAAACTTCCCCGCCCAAGCACGATTCAAGCAACATGTAGACGTACTTGGTATCGCGAAACGTACAGTATAATCTGATAAAAAAAATAAATTGTTTGATAAGCTGGCACATGCGTAAAAGACTATTCTTAGATTGTTCACTTGTGCTGCAATATCCTTTTACCTGCAAATGAATGGACTTCTGCAACTCATCATGATATTGCGCTCACTGTAAACATGATCCTGTTGTTGCGTTTCAACAATGTGTTGTTTCTTTAGGCATTTTAATGCAAAGCTAAGAGAAGTGTCATGCATATACTGGACTAGTTCTACACGACCAAAGCCACCAATTCCTAAAGTCGCTACGACTTCTAAGTCATCTAATTTTATGTAATCAAACTCTACAAAAACATTTAAAATATCAGTTATGAACTTTTATATAGTGAAGCTCTCATAACTTACCTTGGGGTTCTAAGCAAACTGCACACGAAGGTCGTGCTAAGCGTTGCTCATCTCCATAATCTTTTTCTTTGATTTCGCATAGATCTCCTATGAGTTGTTTGAAAGAGTCACGATCTAAAGTCAAGCATTCGACACCGGGACTTAAGGCAATTATTGATGCGGTTCGACAGTCTTCTTTTAATAAGGCTTGTTCACCAAAGTAGTCACCACGTTCTAAAGTACGTATTTCTTCTTCTTCCAGACGACCTAGTCATGAAATGTTAAATAATAATCGTTTCGGATATAGATACAAATTATTCACTAATCAACTGATATGTATTGTTTGAAATTCCCACCATAGAAGTTTGCTACTCGGCAACCAAAAAATTAATTTTTTCTAATACTATTTTAGAATAATAACATTCTTGCACTAATTTTAATTTGAGAAGGTACTCATTCTGCAACAAGTGCAAGAATATTCATTCTTATACAAGTGATACAATGACCACATGTGGCGCCTTCTCATGGTAGTTGACGCAACATTAAGCTATTGTATTTTGATTAATGAATTATTCATTTAACTTATTAATTGTTGATATTAGTAACATTATAATTCAATCAACTAAATCATTCATATTTAGAACATTCTTTATGACCTTTTATAACTAATTTTGTTTATTAATACATATATTATAGCGGCGACATCTGTGAACTAATTGCCAAAAGCGACTAATTGCCTAAAAACGTAAAAACTGACGTATTTTAATTGACGATAGTATTAGAAAAAGTATAGTCTGAAACTCGTCGGAATGAATATTCAGCCCTCGTGGAACCGTCACACTCGCCTTCGGCTCGTGTGACAAATTTCCACTTGGGCTGAATATTCTCATTCCACACTCGTTGCAGAATATACACCATTTTTAATTCTAGAAATTCATTCTATATCTGTTCGTTACAAACAAAACATCACATTTAAGTAGCCTATGTACTATTTTGTACAATCAACTGAACAAATCCTTTTGTATCTTAACACTCTTTTCCAATTCAATCTTCATTAAAAGTGCCCGTTAAGCGATTAAATTGTCAATTAAATTTCTACAAAAATGTTGCTTAAGATTTTGCTTAAGTTTTGCTCTTGAATTAGACTGATTAAGTTTGATTACGTTTGTGACGGAGAGCTCAAGATCAAAATGCCAAATTATGCGCGTCATTTGTAAAGAGAAGAAAAACAGCAACAACAAAACTTTTAGTTTGTCAGCGTCCTAAATGCGTCTGTCTGAATTCAAGCATAGTATAGTACGCTCGTATGGTGTATAGATACAAAACGAACGTCGGAGCTAGATTGATACATTAGTCACGTGGGTGACAAGTTAAAAGATATGAAGTATCATACTATTATATAAAGATATAAAGTATCATACTTATCATATTATTATATATTTGTGAAGTATTTCGTACACACATTCATTGTATATAAACATACCAGGTAATCTTTGGGTTACTTTAACGCAACCGCTCCCAATTATAAAGAACGTATCGCCACTGGCTCCCTGTCTAATAATATACGCCCCTGCTGGGTAAAATTCCTGTAAAACTTAAAATTGACATGTTTGTTTAAATTGCTTTAAAATAACTTACCACTTCTAAAACATCAGCAATTTTGGCCAAAACGTCAGTATTGAGATTCTGTAAAAGTGGCACCGATTTAAGAAAGCTAATATTGTCTTGCAATCTCTGTAGGCCAGTTCGAACCATAATTTGCTGAAAAACTTTACGATCTAGCACCCATACTTTGGAATCGGATATAACTAAATAAAATAATTAAATGTTTATTCGAATGATAATACTGTTTGTCGTTTCTATTATACGAGTACAAGACATACCCCGAATAGACGCGGTTCTAGTACAGTTGTATAGTATGGCAAGTTCGCCGAATGCTTTTCCGGGCCCCATGTGTCCCAAAACTTTGTCCTCTTTGATAACCTCAAAATTGCCGTTTGCTGACACAAACAAATGAGCACCAGCTTCACCCTCTCGTATCACATAAGAGCCTTCGAAAAATTCTTTAGGATACATTGAATCAATTATTTCTCTCACCTGAGAAGTGTCCAAATTTTTTAGAAAATCGTTATCCATTATAGCATCTTTAATAAGTTGCTTTGCTCTAAAAGTGTTAAATTTAGATTTGAAATATGCAAGTACAAATGATTACCTAAAATCTTTCTCATGTTTGGTAATGTTGATATCACTCGCTTGTCCTGAAGATTCACTTGATTCGGCAGAAACGCCTTGCTTTTTTGAGATGCAGCAATTATTAAGCGATTGCAGACTTTGAGGGGTAGTATTAGCCATAGCATGTTTTTCTTGTATACTAGTAAGTATATCTCCATCTTTTGTAAAGGTGGTTGTTTGCTGAAGAACACTCTGTAAAGCAAAAAAGTACGAATCAGTACAATACATTTTAGCCTTGATATTATGTTTATTGCAAATTAATAATGTATTTGAATATCAAACGAGAATCTCTTATCTATCATACACAACAGCAGTGTCAGCAGTGTGATTAAAATCATTCCTTTGATTTTGCATTGCTTGTAATTAATTGTAGGATTAGTTTATTGAATGAATACTGAGGAATGAAACTTTGAGATGCGTATTTCATATTGTGTCTTCTATCACATATTGAAATGTGTATTCCGTTAAAATGTGTATACTTTAAATTTTTAGAAACCGAAAAAAGTAAAAATTATAAGCCAGATTACTTTTCAAGTTTCATGATCTCGTTTAGTAAATCAAAAAGATTCATCACTGGAAAAATAAGTTCCAACTCATTCGTATTTTCACCCATGGAGCCCACCGGAAAATATCTGTCAGATTCAGGATTACTTGAAGTAGTATGACTTTTTGAACAATCCTATCAATGTTCGATGACGGCAAAAATAGTATTATCAAACCAAATATTTTAAGTCAAATTGACTTATCTCAAAAACTTACAAACTAAGTTATAGAAAAATTTGATAGAAGTTCTTTTATAATGTTAAAATAAATTCAGACATGCAATCAAAATGTATAACTTACTGAAGTAATTCAAACGCATCCCTCATTTAAGAGACCCACCTAAATTACCCAGCGCTTGACCACAACAAGTTTTTTGTAGTCACCGCGAGAATGGAGATATAATCGCACGCCTGCTCTACAATGCACTTCAGCTTTATAAAACCAGGAAGAAGTGTTGTCGTGGAATTAAAGACGTGAATTCGGATTTTATAACAAATATAATAAATATGTAACAATTTTTTTTAAAAGAAATTAAAATGTTAATCCTGAAGCATTTATGGTAAGACAATTTTATGGAATAGGTTCGCAACCTAAGTCATCATCTTTACAAATTGACAAAAAGTATGAATCAGTATCAGTGTCACTATCATCCCCTACTCTTATAAGTAATGCCTATATCTTTTCAATAGTTCAGTTCCGGATTATACTTTGGCAAACGGAACACCGAATGGCCATTAACTTTGGTTTCGACGCTGATGTGATCGGTTGCTCCTCAAGAGCTTTTACACATTGTCATCCCCATCTTTTAAATTTAGTTCCAGGTAAGTCTTGTAGTTCATCTAAACAAGCATGGACATTTTTTGCAAATTTAACAGGATGTTCGGCCTTTTTTCAAAGTCAACAAAAAGAACAACTATTACTTCTCTCGTAGAAGAAGTATTGTATTCATGAAAAAAAAAAATTCTCCAAATTTCACTTTTTTCTACTTTATAGAAAGCGTAGATTACGAAAATCATATTCACTAATTTCCGTCTGTCGGTCTGTTCGTTTATTTAAACCGCTATATTTCGGAATCTACTGACCCGATTAAAGCAAAATTTGCGTCCTTTTTTTCTACCCGCCCATTGATTAGGTCAAAGAAAAAAAAGTTAGGAAATTCTCAAGGACCTGCGCATTATTGGCCAAAAACATGCCAAAAACAGCAAAATCGGTGCATCCACTTAATCTTCTAAAGTTGCAGACCGATTAAGACCAAATATTGAACATATGTTTCGTGTATACCCCAAGTGGAGAATGCTTTAAAAAAATCTGGAGTTTTTTCAAGGGTTGACTTTTTATTAAGGGTTGAAGGGTCAAAAAGTTGTAAAAATGCATAATTTGTAACGTGAATGAATACCTCAGGAGGTATTCACGTTACCAGGAAGAACATTTTATTTGAACCAAATTTGCCATACATATTAGGAATACATTGAAAAAAGTGCTGGTAAAAGTTTCATCCCCTAAAAATAAGCCCTTGTGACCTGTTGGT
Source organism: Cryptophagus acutangulus (assembly GCA_963556235.1). Lineage (NCBI taxonomy): Eukaryota > Metazoa > Arthropoda > Insecta > Coleoptera > Cryptophagidae > Cryptophagus > Cryptophagus acutangulus. The sequence goes on from OY744570.1 coordinate 4,202,290, forward strand.
TCTTTAAATTAATTGTTCAAAAATTGACTGTGTTTTGATTCGTATATGTCAGCATAACCCACCATTTTCCATCAGTAATTTTATATATATATATATTCACATAATGAGTGACTAAAAATAATTTACGACCCTAACTACACACCCCCCACCCCCCAAATATACAGTTTGAGTCATATGGATCGGATTTTCTTCATATTAGATTTCTACTATACATTTAAAACAGATTAACGAATAATCTAATTATAAATAATATGCGACCCTTATTTTACAACTTCAACCCTTAACTTACCCTTTACAGTCAAAATGCTCGGATTTCTTTCAAATTTGGTAGTAGTAATTTTAACTTATTTAACTTATTATTACTTAGTTAATTTAATTGAAATTAGGCTAGACCTACATTTTACAATTGTAACCCTAATACACCCCTCATAGTTAGAATTGTCAGATTTATTTAAATTTTAGTATATCAATGAGAGAAGTACTGTGGAATCTCATTTCCAGCGAATTTTAAATTGTTTTTGACAAAATCGAATTCCAACGAGCGCGGCCACTCGTTGGAACTTCACGTCTCGGGCTGTATTTATCATTCATGAAAATAAAATCAATTAACAGAAGTTTTTGGGCATATCGTTAACTGCCCGGAAGATTTTGATAAAGTAACCATTCGCGAAGCTGTCGGGTATTTATTATTTATCTATTTTTATTAGATACGTTTAAATGAATTTTTGCACAAACCGGCGTTGTGTTTTCTATCTTATAAAATAAAAATTCGCTGGAAATGAGATTCCACAGTACTTCCCTCGTTGCTATGTTAAAATTATTTATTAAAATTTTTAGAATTTTGAGGCACCTTTTGTTAAAAAAAAATTCGGGTTATTTAAAAATGCTTTTTAAATTTTAACTAGAAACCAAATTTAAAAGAAATCTAAGCGATGAAGTGGAAACGTGTGTATGAAGAGATTAAAAAGTGAAAAATATGTTGCAGGTGCTATATTTTAATGAAATTATTTGAAGCAATATTTAAAATTACCAATTTAAATCAAAGTTTGAAGTAAATCATAGCACTATTAGTGCAAGGAGTGTGTTAAGAGCTAAAAAACATGAATTGAGGATTCTAGCCTATTTTTGAATAAACTAGTTGAAATTATATATCAATTTATTATTAGAAAACTAATTTTAAAGAAATCTGACAAATCAAATTGTAAGGGGTGCATTAAGGGTTACAATTGTAATATGTGGGTTCTAGCCTAATTTCAATTTAATTAAAAAATAATGATGAGTTAAATAAGTTAAAAGTACTACTGGAATCCAAATTTAAATTAAATCCGAGCATTTTGACGGTAAAACGTATTTTAAGGGTTGATGTTGTAAAATAAGGGTCGCATAATATTTTTAATTAGATTATTCGTAAATCTGTTTTGAAGGTATAGTAGAAATCTAATATCAAAAAAAATCCGATCCATATGACTCAAACTGTATATTTGGAGGGTGGGGGTGTGTCTAGTTAGAGTTGTAAATTATTTTTAGTCACTCATTATGTAAATTTATATAAAATTACTGATGGAAAATGGTGGGTTATGCTGACATATACAAATCAAAACCCCGTCAATTTTTGAACAACTAATTTAAAGAACCAACAGGTCACAAGGGTTGATTTTTAGGGGATAAAACTTTTACCAGCATTTTCTTCAAAGTATTCTTAATACGTATGCCAAATTTGGTTCAAATAAAATGTTCCTCCTGGCAGGTATTCACGTAACAAATTATGCATTTTTGCAACTTTTTGACCCATCAACCCTTAATAAAAACTCAACCCTTGAAAAAATTTCAGATTTTTTGAAAGCATTCACCACTTGGGGTATACACAAAATATATGTTCAATATTTGGTCAAAATCGATCTGCAACTTTAGAAGATTAAGTGGATGCACCGATTTTGCTGTTTTTGGCATGTTTTTGGCCAATAATGCGCAGGTCCTTGAGAATTTCCTAACTTTTTTTTCTTTCACCTAATCAATGGGCAGGTAGAAAAAAAGGACGCAAATTTTGTTTTAATCGGTTCAGTAGATTCCGAAATATAGCGGTTTAAAGAAACGAACAGACCGACAGAACGACAGACGGAAATTAGTGAATATGATTTTCGTAATCTACGCATTCTATAAAGTAGAAAAAAATTCGCTGGAAATGAGATTCCACAGTACTTCTCTCGTTGATATACTAAAATTTAAATAAATCTGACAATTCTAACTATGAGGGGTGAATTAGGGGTTACAATTGTAAAATGTAGGTCTAGCCTAATTTCAATTAAATTAACTAAGTAATGATAAGTTAAATAAGTTAAAATTACTACTACCAAATTTGAAAGAAATCCGAGCATTTTGATTGTAAAGGTATATTAAGGGTTGAAATTGTAAAATAAGGGTCGCATATTATTTTTAATTAGATTATTCGTAAATCTGTTTTGAATGTATAGTAGAAATCTAATATGAAGAAAATCCGATCCATATGACTCAAACTCTATATTTGGGGGGTGGGAGGTGTGTAGTTAGGGTCGTAAATTATTTTTAGTCACTCATTATGTGAATATATATAAAATTACTGATGGAAAATGATGGGTTATGCTGACATATAAGAATCAAAACACCGTCAATTTTTGAACAATTAATTTAAAGACCCAACAGGCCACTAGGGTTCAGTTTTAGGGGATGAAACTTTTAGCAGCATTTTCTTCAATGTATTCCTAATATGTATGCCAAATTTGGTTCAAATAAAATATTTCTCCTGGCAGTTATTCACGTTACAAGTTATGCATTTTTACAACTTTTTGACCCTTCAACCCTTAATAAAAAGTCAACCCTTGAAAAAACTACAGATTTTTTGAAAGCATTCACCACTTGGGGTATAGACGAAACTTATGTTCAATATTTGGTCAAAATCGGTCTGCAACTTTAGAAGATTAAGTGGATGCACCGATTTTGCTGTTTTTGGCATGTTTTTGGCCAATAATGCGCAGGTCCTTGAGAATTTCCTAACTTTTTTTTCTTTGACCCAATCAATGGGCAAATAGAAAAAAAGGACGCAAATTTTGCTTTAATCGGGTCAGTAGATTCCGAAATATAGCGGTTTAAAGAAACGAACAGACCGACAGACAGACCGACAGACGGAAATTAGTGAATATGATTTTCGTAATCTACGCATTCTATAAAGTAGAAAAAAGTGAAATTTGGAGAAATTTTTTTTTTTCATGAATACAATACTTCCTCTACGAGAGAAGTAATTAAATTTGAAGAATTTTTTTTTTTTTTTCATGAATACAATACAATTATTCCTCTACGAGAGAAGTAATACCGACATAACCTTTTTCAAAAATTGCAAACAATCAACAATAAATTGCAAGAATTTAGGACCCACAAAATTCATTTGCATAATATTTTTGACTTCACTTTCACTTCTTTAGAACCACTTGCTAACCGATTTACCAAATACGAAACAATCATACAGAAAACTTTTATATAAAATTGTGGATAAAATTGTCGGTCAAATTCAAATACGGTTGGCTGATCTCGTAAATAAGATTTTTTTTTTATTTGTCAAATGTTGCCGAATTTGCTGCATATTAAAAAAAATCCTGAACAACTTTTAGAAAATCTAGTAAAACCATACCTTTTTTTTGATAAAATTAGATTACGAAATATATTATTAGTTTTTTATTCAGATGATCTCTTTCCAAATTTAAAAACACCCTACGATTTTCTTAAATCTCCATGAAAATCGTCTGCCAGATAGTTTGTCTTAATTTTTTAAATTTATAAGTATTGTTGTTACCGTTCCAGTGACATCAACGTCAGCGGAACTAAGTTTCTCCGCGTTAAAACGGATCAAAACATATACGCAAAATTATATGTTCAAATTATAATGAATAATGTTTCTCTTATCGCTATCAAGAATTAGTAAAGTCGGAATGTAATAATTCAAACTTTTATAAGAACATTATTCATCACTTCGCAGTTCCAAAAAATCGCATACCGTTGATTTTTAAAAACAAATACTGATATTTGCTTTGTCTTGTTCCTATTATTTGCGCACCTAGTTTTTTTTTTTACTAGCGGCCTGGAGTTTTAAGTTTTAAAAGCTTATTTTTTTATGCTTGATAATTTTACTCTATTTTATTATTTAGAATTGGGTTTTTGAGTTTATAAGAAGTATATTTTATTTTTTAGAAGTTTTATTTATTTTATTTAATAATGTTATAGGTTTCTAATCCCATTTTCCTATGAAACCAATCCTTTTCCTGCCAAGAGTTTCTCTTACCTTCACGTGATTCTTGCTGAACAACAAAATATACATTTTATTGGCGAAGAAGAGAATATATTCACAAATGTAAAACAGGGTTATCAGAAAAGTACATGACCTTGAAATTTTCAAAATTTTCACACCTGCCGCGGGCTCAGTTCAGCGGAGCTAGCGTTAAAAAAAATTCTTTCAATTTTTTTTTAAAGTAAGCCTTGCCAAAATAAAATTACCAAATATCAAGAACTTGACGTTTATTTTCAAAAAATAGTTCTTTAGATATAAGTTACTCTTTCATATCCGTCTCTAAAGGAATTCATGGAGTGGTAAATACGAGGAGTATGGAATATTTTGAAATCTGGCATAATTTTAATAGAACCATGTTATCAATAGAATTGACACTAACGTCATTTGAATGCGTGATAAGTTGAATTTTGATTGTTGAGATGAACATAGAAGCGAGCATAGAATATTAATTCTTCTATTTTCTATCTCCAATCATTTCTAAATAATTTAAATCGAACTTAAAGCACTTGGACTTTTTTGTGAAAACAAAATACGAGTAGCCTGCTAGAGTAAAAGACATCGCACTGCATTTTTGTTACATTGACAACGATAAAAGTTTGCCGTAACTTTTTCGGCGACAAATCTATACCAATTGTACAAATTAAGGAGACCCGCCTTGAAATCGCCACAAAACCGCCATCTAGTATAAAACGGTTAACTAGAGCTACGAAGAGGGAACACGTGGACTTGTTAATGTTTTGAATTATATTACAGTTTTCTTTGTAATTTTATTTCCCTTAAGCACCTCGTAAGTCAAATATTGTGTCTGCCACCAGACGCTGAAAATTTAGTGTATATAGTCCGTTGTTTATTTCTTGCTCATCGATTGAGCATGAAATTAATTTTTTTTAAGAACAACGACTTTTCAAAAATATTAAGCTCGACATTGCTAAAATATCAGAATCATCATTTGAATCAAGCGCTTGATTCCAATGAAGGAGTATGAAAACCCAATATTTCAAAAAAAATCCAGCGCTCGAGAAATCAAGCGACTATTTGCAATTTTATTGTTGCTTATTACACATACTTTGAATTTATAGGAATATTGAGGTTTAATATATCGAATTTTATACATTCAAAATTACCAAGAAAATTACTTATCAGAAAATATGTTCAAAAACTTTTTTTGTATTTTCTATTTTTTGTAGAATTAATAAATGCAATATAGAGTGCCAAATATAAAAACAAATGAAATTCCACGTTACTTCTCTCGTTCTGTAAAAATTTCGGACTTAATTTTTCATATTTTTTAACAGGTATCACTTTTGGTTGAAATCCACTGTCACATTTAATAAACATTTATCAGTTTTAGTCAACATCTATCAAAGGTTTTAAAAACGTTTTCAATTTTTCGTTAATATCTGTATATTTAGGCGACATATTTTTTTAGTGAGCATTTGTCACCTTTAGTTGACATTTGTCATTTTTAATCACATCTATTCAATGTTGTGGTTTTTATTAACATTTTTCACTTTTTGTTAAAATATGTCATTTTGTTGACATCTGTTATTTTGTTGACATCAGGCATTTTTGGTTGACAATTCAACATCTGTCAACAATTCAACATCTGTCACTTTTAGTTAAAATCTGTCACCTTTAATTGTTGACAAATAAGAGACATTTACATAACTGATTTTTAACAAAAAATTCAAAGGACAACTGGGATAAAAGAGATAAGTTTTAATGAATGCGCTTTCAGAATAATGTTCTCCAACATATTCGCAATATGTGTGCAAAATTTTGTCTTATTTTTTTTTTAATCATTGTCTGAGAAATATGCTCCACAAATTATCATGATTTGCCCAATTTTGACCCTTCATTCCCCGTATATCATGTTTGTGATGAACGTATTCTAAAATGTCAAAAGATTGAACTTTGAATGTGTTAAATTTTTCACAATTACAATACTTCCTCCACGAGAGAAGTGACTACGAGAGAAGTAATAAATTGTAATGCGCGTTTTTAAAAAATTAATAAAAACGGCTGGTTAACGGCTATGAATTTATTATTGACCAATTATTTTAGCATTTTATTTTTGAATGAAATATTGAGTTCTTGATTGACTTGCTTTTTTCATTACTCCCAAATTTTTGATTTTTTACCAAAATTCGATATTAATCAGTAACTTTCTCTGAAACGTTGTTCTTAAAAGCGCTTACTACAGGAAACTCTTTCGACTATTAGATGAACACGAATAAAAGCACAGACAGATTATTTTATATTAAAAATTTATTTAAAGAAATAAATGCACGATTATCTTAAACTGAAAAGAGTAGGTAATATCGATTGATTGATTGTTCTTTAGCGTGATTCTGTATATTCATGGAAGTAAACGAATATCTCATATCTAATACAATAAATTAACATTAGCTTACCTTTACCGTGTAATCCAAAATCTATTTAATTTATTTGCCACTAAAAAGAAATCGTAAAGAAGTCATTGCCACAAGAAAGCGACTAACTTAAGAAGTGACAAATCTAAGAACTTACGAAATTCACTTTTAATAGTAGATTAGCGTGTGGTGTTGCATGTTTCTATATCGAGCACATCGCGATATTTATCTAAGCATATTTTGCTACCGAAAGATTAAGTAAAACAATAAAAAAATATTAAAGTAAAATTATGATATGCATAGGATTAATATACACATTATAAATTAAAGCCATATATTTTGAATTACATTATTAATTCAAAATATATTCAAAGTCAATAGCCAATTGTTTTTGTAGCAATAAAGATTTAACATAATGTATATGTTAATATTTGAGTTACAAAAATCAGGCCCTAATTAATAAAACATTTTAATTTTCAATTATACATGGCGAATTCCGTAAAGAATTCAAGTAATACAGTTTAATTAAGCGACTAGAAATGCAACTGATTTTGGCAATTAATTGTAACAATAATCTTGAAAATAGCGATCTCTGAAACGGTACCTTTGCTGGATAGGTTGAGCAAAAGTACAAAAAGGTGAGCAAAAGTATTTACATTCTTCAATTTTTTACTAAATTTGCCATGCATTGAAAAGTTAAAATTTTTATTTATTAAGACCTAAAAATAATATTAAGTCTTTATTAAGACTTAACGAAATTTCCATATAACACATATATTTATTGATTATATAATGTTATATACCCTATCGACAATTGAAGACAAAAGCTTTCCGATAATGTATTCAGATTTTCTGTAACGTTAATATTAATTTTTACTAATTAATATTAATGGCGTAATTCAAAATGTTTCTATTTGTGGTTTACTCAATTAAAAGGAAAGTTTGCGCGAAAGAATAAAAATAAACGTTAAAAGCAAAAGTTATCGAATTTTACAATTTATAATAATGGTTTTAAGCATTTCCTACTTGCAGAAATTTAAAGGTAAATAATGCTGTAAATTTTAGTAGATCGAATTATATTTTCAGATTCTTGAATTGCATCTAAACATAATGTATTATTCTTATTTAAAGTTCTGAAGAATAAATACCTAGTCATTTTTAGTTCTTAAACAACAAGGAACTAAACAACAACAACTTGAACAATTTAAAAATAGTAAAAGAAAAAAATGACAAAAGCTAGCAGTTCAGGGCGTTCAATAGGTATATGCAAATTGTGAAGAAATCTCACCGTAACATTGTATACGCTTCTGAATACAATAACGCAAAATCAATTATTATTAGTTTAGTGATAAGAAATACTGTCTACCGTCAAACAGCAACAACACAATTCATTTACCAGAAAACAAAGGCTGCCATAATGTGGTTACATCGCCAACTGACAACAATAGAAATCATGAACTGAGATGCTTACCTTGAGCTTGTGGACTTCTCTTTGCAATTTAAGCACTTCACCCTCCTTACAAACGAGACTTTTTTGCATTTGGCACATTTCCGACTGGCTTGCTCCATATTTGCCCTCCAACTCCGTCAACTCCTTTTTCAACCGCAACACGATCCCCTTCAAATAATCATATTCCTCCGATAATCCAGAGTTTCTGCGTTTAAACTCCAACACATTTTTCGAATTCCTCCGAATCTGATGAATCGTCTCTTCGTCAATCGAATTTTTGGAACTTCTACGCAAATTCGTGGCACCGTTTCCCATGGACCCAAAAATACCGAAATCCTTTAGAAACTTTTGCGCTTCGTCTTGCTTATTGGCTGGATGTTGCGCTTCGTAGACGAGGGCAGTATATTTGTGATAATCCAAATGCGACTTTTGGATATCCGGATAGTCCAGTTGACTAGGTGCAGATTTGATTGGATTACTTGACACAAAATTATTATCACTGGATATTTCGATTGGTATGGGAAACGTAATTTCGGGATGGTTGAGGTACACGTTTGCTTTGACCAACGCGTTTTTTGGCTTTGGCGACGCGTTTATATTTTCGGGTATCGATAGACGTTTGACTGTTTCCGGATAATGAGCCGGAGTAATTGTAGGATTCGAAGATCGTTTGGCTGGTTTGGCGAACGTGTGAAACAGTATATCATTCGATTGAGGATCATTGTTGCAACCACACTTTGCATATAAACTGCCGCACGTGTGTGATTTTTTCAAGATCGCGCGCGTCTCACCTGGTTGAGTAGGGGTGGATTCAAAAGCAGGTAGACTTTCTTTGTGCGCATGTGCAAGCATTGCAGAAAGTTCTGTTACCGAGGCGGGATACGATTTTAAACTGTAGCCAGTTTCGTTCAGCAGCATGTTATTTATCTGGTTGAGGCTTGGCGCGGTATTTTCATGGATTCCGGAATTAGCCATTTGGTGGAAGATTTTCTTATAAAACCATCACTGAATAACAAAAAAGATAAGAATCAAAATAGGTATAACAAATATTTTCTTTACGCGATGTTGAAATAATACGCGGCAATTTATTAATATATACCTATGCGTATTATTTTCGCAGATGTGATTTATGGGTTTTGTTTTGATGATTAGCTATTCTGATAAAATGCTGACTAATTGCAAAAATAAATAGATGGAATCGATACAACAAATAACAACAGAGTACATAATTTTTTGCAGTAATAGTTCGATGCACATTTTGCTCAGATTAATTAATCTCTAATTAATTATTTAAGTAGAAGTAGTATTTAAAAAATAATAATAATGCGCTTGTTTACTCTTAGCAGATGTTTTTTGTTTTTACGTTTATATTTATGCTCACAAGATTCATGTTATTTATTTATAGTTTATACACATTAAAAATGGTTGTAAATATTGCCTTTTATGTAGAAACATTTTGAATAAATAAAATGTAAGGTTTTGTTAATAATTATCCAAATAATTTAATATTCAACAATAACAATAATAGTCTAGCAATGATCAAGACATAAAAAAACATAAAACAACAAATTTAGTATTTCATTTCCCGAATAGAGGCTCGCATCGTCCGTTTTTGGAACTTACTTCTTCTACTCAAATATCATTCTTTTCGTTTTAGTGCATGTTTAAATTTGAAATTATTTAATTTTGCGGCTATTAGTGTTTTTTATAATAATTTGTAAAACCTACTATGTGGGATTTTACTATAAACAGTATTTGTGTGAGAAATCTTCTAGCTAGTTAATAAGCGCATATTTTTGTAATGGTAAAAGTAAAATAATTTATAATAGTCACCAAAAAATTATTAATGGTCTTTTCAATTGATCACTCGATAAATGTTAGAATTGGGGATTTGGGATTAAGAAAAAGGGGGATTTAGTAGTTTGTAAATTATTTATGGCCAAATAATTTCCTACTAACGGAAAAATAAATTCTGAAGTCTGATAGACAAATAACGTTAGTTATGGCACTTATTTGCATAATAATACGGGATCCATACATGTATTATGTAATAGGCTAATTCAAATCGGTGCAACATGTAAGAAAATCTGATTTAGTACATTGCAGTAAAATTCGCTTTCTTAAGTCCGCTTTAAATTAGAAACAAAACCATTTAATTTTTTTTTAAAAAATTTGAACAATTTGAATTAAATTCTGTCAAAGCGTTTCAGGACGGTTACCTTAATTTATTTTTTAATAATTACTCGCTACCATGATTTAATAAATAGATATTTTTTTAAACTTTATTGTTCTTAAAAAAAAATGAAAAATAAATTTAGGGGCACAAAATTACTGTGCAAATTTATGCGTAAAATGTTGCTTAGCAGCTCAGGGAATTTAACACGGAAAAACAGTTTCAGACACTGTTAATTATCATAATGATAGATTTAGAGAGAGATCAGATGTAGCAATAAATGTACAGAAAGTTTTTTTTATCTTTTTCCGCTAATTAGCAAGCGAATGGTTAATATTTAATCGAGGTTTTTCTTATTCATATTTTACTTAATTAATTTCTATTCGAACAAATCTTTCGTCAAAATATAAGTATTTTTTTTCTCTAATTTTCGGTAGCTTTAAAAATTTTCTAGGGGCTATAACAATGCCGGATGTTTGCAGTGAATTTAGATAAGCAAAACCATGTAGATTCGCTAGCTACCAGAGCAGCTACATATTTAGTGGTTTAGCCCCCTCTTAGTAATTTGATGTTTTTTCTCATTTTTGGATTTTAGTTATATTGTAAATTAAAGTACACTCATTTAATAAATTATGCTGAAGTCAGTTCTCGATCCAGTTATTTTTTAACAGATTTTTTTCATTAAAAACTAGTTTTTTGTCCTGCAGATCCGGTAGCTACATATTTACTGAATCACATCCATAAAGTTAAACAAACATTCATAAAACAATTAATTATTACTGATTGTAATATTATAATATCATTATAAAAAATGATGAAATGAAATGAAAATGAATTATTGACCAAATTATTTACACAATATCTTTTTGTGTGGGAGTGCTGAATCATATTTACTAATAATAACAAACAAACTGTTTCAATCCATTCATAAAATAATATAAATTGATTGAAAAAAGTAAGTTTAAAGTTCTATTAAAGAAGGATATTACATAAAATAAAATCTGCAATATTCATAATATTGATAAAAAGAATAATTTTTAATTAAATAAAATTTCTGTTTTAAAGCCAAATTGGAACTTATATTATAATTGTATATCTTAGAACGTATGAATATACTAGACATGTTTACAAAACATGTATACATAAGTGCATTTTTTTTCGATAAAAATCGCCGTATTTTTAAAAGAAGCCCACGTGGAGAATATTGTATTATTTACAGTTCAAAGAAATAGTTTTCAATAAAGTGAAATATAACTTGATTTTCTCATTTCTAAAGAATAAGAAAAAACGTCCTGAATAAATTGTAAAGAAAAATATAATATACCTATGTTTGACCCCGCATTGTATACATGCCTTTGACAAAATGTTAAACTTGTAAGTCATCTGTTTGCAAATGTCTGCAATATTTTTCAGATTGTAAAAATATATGTGTATGTATAATTGTTATTATGTTGATGATGTGCTTCTTGCCCAGGGTTGTATATGGAACTGTAGAAAAGTAGCTTTTTTTGTTTGTTATTCATATGAAACGGATTTTTCTATTTTCCGTATATTAGATACAGTTTTTCTTTGATGATCGGAGAAAATGTAACTGTAGGTTCAGCTTTATAAAACAATAAGATAACATTGATGAACTTTTGAAGGGTACCAGCTGATTAACATTCCATTAATCGAGTCAGTTAGTTTCAAATCTACGCAATATTAAATTTTGCAAATACCGTTCCAATTAAAAACAAGGAATTGTAAGATCTATTTGTGTGCCTAGAGCTGAAAGAAGTCTTTTGCTGCGCGCGCATGGTGTTTGCTGGTATATGCGCAACCAAAACTAACATCCATGCATGCGGGACAATCACTCATTCTGCTCGAGGGGCACACATTATTTTTTCAACAATCAAAAATAAATTACAAAATATGTATACAGATACTCCCTCTATCTGAATGTTTATAATATTTTCGTGGAAACGATTATCCCCTATCAGAAAATTTGACTTTTGCGTACGCGCGCTCAGTACTCGCCCTATGTCGGTTCGTTTCTTTAAACCACTATATTTCCAAATCTAGTGACCTGATTAAAACATAATTTGCGTCCTTTTTTTCTAGCTATTTATAAATGATATCGAAGAAACAAATATATATAAAATTCTCAAAGACCTGGGCATTATATGCGAAAAACATGCCGAAAATGGCAAAATCGGTGCATCGACTTAATCTTCTAAAGTTGCAGACTTTGACCAAATATTGAACATATATTTATTGGATCCTAAGTGGTGAATGCTTTTGAAAAATCACGAGTTTTTAGGGGTTGAATTTCTATTAAGGGTTGAATTATCAAAAAGTGGTAAAAGTGCATAAGTTATAAGGTGAATACCTGCAGGAATAATACTTGATTTCAAATAAATTTTGAACACATATTAGGATACATTGGAGAAAATGCTGATAAAATTTTCATCCTTTAAATTAATTGCTCAAAAATGGACGGTGTTGTCATTTCATTGTGGCAGCATTACCCACAATTTTTCATCAGTTATTTTAGTAATATTTAGATAAAGATTAAAAATAATTTTTGGCCTTTACCACACCCCCTCCCCTCCCCAAATTTACCGTTTGCGTGATATAGATAAGAGTTTTTTTTTATATTTGATTTCTACTATACATTTTAAACATATTTACGAATAATCTTATTAAAAATAATGTGCGACTCTGATTTTTTTACAGTCAAAAATGCTGGGATTTTTTTCAGATTTGTAGTATTTCAATTTCGTAATTCCAGTAGTAGTTTTAACTTATCAATATTTTGTTAATTTAATTGAAATTAGGCTAGGATTAACATTTTACAACTGCAACTCCTAATACACACCTTACAGATTGAATTGTTAGATGTTTTTCGAATTTGTTTTTTATTGATAAATTTAAATATAATTTCAACTAGTTTAATTAAAAATAGGCTAGAATCCTTAATTTGCTTAATTCAGGTTTTTAACCGTAAACACACCCTTTACACGAATAGTGCTAGAATTTACTTCAAACATTGATTTATATTGGTAATTATAAATCTTACATCACATTTTGCACTTTTTCAGCTCTTAATACACACGTTTCAACTTTATCGCTTAGATTTGTTTCAAATTTTGTTCTTAGTTAAAATTTAAAAAGCAATTTTAAATAAACCGATAAAACGATAAACGTTTTCCATAGATTTGATGTAATTTATAATTTATCGTAGAATCGTACTTAAGCACCCTACCCAATTAATTATTATTAAATATCTGTCATAAATGTTTAAAATCAGTTTTCTGTGGGATTTTGCACATTAAATGACTTAATAGGCATAAAAGTCCAAAGAGAAGCAGCTGTAAAAATGTTTACTTAAATTCGTAAACAAAATGCACTTCAGGTGCATTTGAGTAAAATTTTGTAACCAGGAAAAATCAAAGTTTTTGATATTATTTTCTTTTATTCTAAATATCCTTATACATTCTCGGGTTATCAAAAAAAAAAAACTCCCTGTATATTATTGCTATTAAAATTTTAAAAAAATATTTGAATATATTTATTTTCAAGGCTAACAATGTAATTACAAAATATAAGGAATAGTACTTACTATTAATGGAAAAACCACAATAGATTAAAATTTTATAAATACATTCAACAATGAATAATGCTGGTTTTATAATAATAGCATATAAAAAAGTTTTTATATGGTACATCACAGTAGAAATAAATTGGCGTTTATGATGTAGGTATTAATTGAAACACACAATGTCAATAAATTATAAACTTTGTTTTTCGTTCTCATTATAAACAATCTAACTTAATAAATGCAAATATTTATAATTTATTTAAAATCGGTCGCTACTTACAAAAAAACTTGCGCTACTTGAACCAATATTTGAACGTGAACACAATATTTTTAACTCACTCATACATTATTAACTATTACAATAGATATGTTTTTGTAAAAACATAACAACACCGACACTTTGAATGACTATATAAATATGCGATTTGGCAAACGTGTGCTAATCTAGCGAACTTAATTTTCATCTAATTCAGCAGTCCCCATAATATATTATTGACCTTGCTTCTCTCATTAAAGCAGAGTACATATTATCGTATGTAATCTTATCATTGTTTGAAAATGTGTGCAATAGGTGCTAAAGACTTCAGCTACATGAGTTAACAATCGAAAATCGGATTACTAATTTGACAAAAAAATTATTGATAGACCGACACGTGAAGTGTTAAAATTAAATGCTAATGGAAAAATGGTGAAGTTAATTGAAATATCACGCAATGTGACTATGAGAGACCTAATTGTTTATCCAGTGTTGAGATATTGTCTTAGTTATAATATGTGCTCATTTATTAAAAGGGAGATTATTCAGGCTTTGTTATCTGATAATAATGTGAGAACATTATTGTAAAGGATGACTCTGGAAGTGTTTAATCACTACATTTATATTTAACCAAAATTATGCTATTTTTATTTTATTTTCTGTGTTATCTCATATTATAATAAACAGTTTTTTGCAACTGTTTACTTTCTATAAATAGATATGGTCTATAATAATGAATATTTTATTTAAAAATATTTTGGTTTCAAACTTAATCAGTTGCACACCAGTATGAAAAACTATATAAGTAGAATAAACACATTCGCTTTTCGAGTGTGGATTATATTCTACTAGATGAAATGATTTAAAATTAAGTAACTGGTGATATGGCTATTGTAAATTAATAGTGCAGAATCAACACAACAATAAAGGCAAAGCCGCAAAGCATATATTGTACAACAAACATAAGAATTAAATACATACATACATAGCAGAAATGTATATTATGTACCCACATAGAAAAATCATTTAAAAATAATTTGAAACATGTAAATTAATTTGTATTTGAATAATGATTATCATTAATTTAAACTTATTTACATCCACGTTTATAATTTAAAGACAAATTTTGCATGCAATATATATACTAACGGCCGGTTTCATAATCAATGACTAAATGATCCTTTAGCAAAAGGCACTTTTAAGCTAAAAGTAACTTTAAATTTAATTTAAAAACTAATTCGTTTTATAATCAATCATGTTTTACATTTTAGCTATGATTGCATTAGTTCGAATTTGATTGCATTAGTTCGAACTATAACTTTTGACATATGATTTTTTTGATATTTTGCATTAAATGCTATGTTTAAAATTTAATTTTTGAATGTGAGTTTGTGTTTGTGACAAAAAGAACGGTAAGTTGTATAAAACATGCTTTTTAATTAATAAGGTTCACCAATTTTCTTTAGAAATGGCAACAAACGCAATTCCGAGTAAAAGATCTACAATTTTTTCTAAGGATGAAGAACTTTTAATGCTGGAAAAAGTCAATAAGTTGAAATATATAATTGAGTGCAAGGTTACTAATCGTGTAACATGTGCTGAGAAGAATGAAGCTTGGAAAACAGTTGTCCACAACTTTAATGCGAAAAATTCAGTATATCGATCATTAGAGTAAATCAAATCAAAATACGAAAATATAAAAACTATCCCCCGAAAACATGCTGCTAGTAATATAAATGACCGTGAGGGAACTGGTGGAGATCCTGCATATGCTCCGAGTTCGAATGCGGTTATCGATGCCATATTAAATATAATAAACCCAAAAACTGTATATGGCTTATTTTCTGTTTTTGATAGTGATGCTATTGGTAGAGAGAAATCAACCATTACCATTAACTTAAGTGAAGATGAATCAGAAAAAGAACAAAATTACATTTTTATTTTAAACGAAGACAATATTCGATCCATCCCTGTCATAATTGAAGAGAAGGATAATATCAAATACCAGCATGGAAATTGGTGAAAAAACTGAGAAAAATAATGGCGTATTCTCAAAAGTGCAGAGGGCTGTTAAGAAGGTAATAACTGTACGTTCGTTTTGGTTTTGTTTTGATTGTTTTATTGTAAAGAGACAGAGAGAGATAGATTTTTTGCTTTAACATTCCTAGTTTCGAGAAGCGGCGAATTTTGTGTTTTTGCAATGTTTTTGGCGTTCGAGCGTTCACGATCGTGGCCAGCGGAGCCGCTCTCCCGCTTCGACCGTTAACGTTCCGCAGTTCGCTTTTGCTATTCGAATACGCGCCGTATTACTCGCAACTCTTTTCGCTTTTTGTAATTCGTTACATTTACCACGAGGCTACCTTTTTCCAATAAAATTTCCTTTATTCATTCTTTCGCTTTTCCTTCTTGCTTCGCTTTTCGCATCCTGCTTCGCTTTTCATCTTTTATACCACCAGGACGAGGATCACCATCTTCGAACTCAACGACAACAGCAACCAAAGGTAAGTGCATTTTCACTGTTCGCCGTTTTCTCTTTATTGCTTATTTTAATTTAGTGCGAAACCGATTGAACTTCGCATTAACAATAACAAAACCATCAGAAAATCAAAGCAGTTGGAGTTCTTATAACATAAATAAGTTGAAAGAAAGACCCAATTAAAGATTGCGTCCTAAATTACCAAATCCTACTTTCCTTGCCAAAGAAGAGTATTTTAAAAAGAGAACTGAGATAATTGTCGAAGAAATGAAGTATATGAAAAGAAGAGAGGAACGATTAGAGGAAGAAAATAAGCATAAAATTGCTTTAATGGAGCTGCAAATTGATCTTGCCAAACAACAGGTCAATGAGAAAAAATAGATATTTAAAAAAAAATTCGTTTTTGTTGTTAATTTTCCAACTTGTTTATTATTCAAATGTCTCATTATCAAAATGTTGGTCAAAATTGTATCAAATTGCGCGTTTTTGAATTGATTCAGGCAGCCGTGTTTGTTTGATAAAAATACGAATTTTGATAAAATTTTGACCAACATGTAGATAGTGGAACATCGGCATTATTTATTAAAAAAAATATTATTAATAGAATATTAATTGTTATTATAAAACATGATTACAAAGCTCGAGCAAAACTTTTGCAACCTACAAAACAAAACCATAGAATAACACCACAAAACTTTATAACTATCACCATTTTCTATTTTTTTTTATAGATTTGCAAAGTGTTGATTTATAATCACTTGTCTAACTTGTCTTCCGCTACGAATAATTCTGTTATCCTCTTCATTGAGACCATTATCTTCTTCTTCATCAATAACGTCTTCTACAAACCATTCATTTGGAAATTCATCGTTCATCTCAAGAGCTACATTGTGAATTACAGCAGTTGCTACAATAACAGTAAGAGTTGTTTCCAATGTTAATCGGATTCCCATTGATAATATGGGAAAACGTCGTTCTCAAACGCCGTACTGACTTTCTACAACATTTCTAGTGCGAATAATGCTTTCATTATATAGATTTTCTGCATGGTTGTGAACTTCTTGCAATTTTGTCATGAGATAAGATTGAGTTGAATAGCCACTATCACCTACTAGGAGGTATTGCCCATAAAGCTCAGTTTCAAATTCATGTTTTAGTGCACAGTTATGGAAAATTGTCTGATCGTGAGTTGAACCTGGCCAACGAGCAACTATATTACGAATTTTTAAAGTAGCATCAAACACTGTTTGAACATTGATCGCAAAATATCCTTTTCTACTCCTAAAAATTTCTGCATCTTCTCCTCCTAATGATTGCATTCTAATCAGAGTACAATCGATTGCTCCAATTACCCTAGGAAAACTAGCCAATTGATAAAATTCTTCAGCCATCCTGCCCGCTTCGTTTTCATTTTGGCACATCTTTATAAATCTTGGGCGTAATGTGGCAATTGCTTCTGAAACAGTTTTGACTATTCTGCATGCAGATGATTTTGACACGCCCATAAAATCTCCTATTACAATAAGCATGCTTCCTGTTGCATAAAATCTTAAAGTTAACAGCAGTTTAACTATAGCTGATATGCTGCCTCCTCTAAAATATATGGTATAAATTAATGGTTCTATACATAGAGGCAGGTATGTATGATCACCAAAACCATCATTATAATAAATATAGTTCAAAAAAATACTTACTTTTTGGTTGGTGATTTTATATTGGGTTCCGCAAGTTGTAGCAAACCTAAAACTGTTGGTTTGGTTAATCTAAATCGATCAGAAAAGTTGACATCATCGTAATCATCATGTCTATTTTTTCTTTTCCTATATAATTTTGTCCTCCTTAAATAAATTTCTGGTTTTTCTTCAGATGATAAGTCGGAACTTGACGAGATCAATTGATCAATTGGATTGAGGTTCATAATGCGTTTACTTATAAAAAGCTAAACGAAAAAATAACTTCAAACACTACACTCAAAGTTTCAACTTTCAAATATTTGAAATAATTATGAGTTGAATATAATAAAATGTTGAATTTTAAAAGCTCTTTTAAGCGTTAACTGATAGTAATTGAGCATTTAAATTAAATCGTATTTAAAGGTAGTTTAAAATCTCTTTTAGCATTATGGAACAAAAAAAATTACTAAAGTTGATTTAGAATTTAAAGGATTCTTTAAAGATGATTATGAAACCGGCCGTAAGACTTGCAAAAAACAGTAGTAAATCTGTATATTTATATTTATGTATATTTAGTTGCCTAACTTATTTGTAAAGATTGAGTGGTGTAAACTCGCTTGTGTAAACAGTGAAGAAGAAAAACTGACTATGATTTTATAATATGCCTGTCCAAGGTCCCGTAAATGAGGTTATGTTACTGGAGGAAAATTTTCATTACGTAGGCGTAAAATTTTATGGCGACACTCAAGCTTGAGTATTTCCTCGTTATTTTACCTATACCATATATTTCCTCCACTGCCGTTGCTCACTGATATGGCATTGGATAGCTTGAGCCTCTTTATAAAATTTTCAAAAAATTTTACGCCTACGTAAAAATTTTCTTTAACTGCAATTGCTCACTGACATGACATTAGATAGGCCTATATACTTTTTAAGTTATGGCACAGATAAGGTTACATACAGATGTGCCATGGTATAGGGCAAAGTGTTTCGCATTTTTGATATTGCCAACGCCCGACCAGAGAGGGCTTTTTTTAGTACAACGCCCGCCACGGAGAGGCGCTGTTCCTGTTGAATGGAATGTCTATCCTATGGTAGATGGCGTTGCAAAATAATATAATACTCTAATAACGTAATATGAAATCATCGTCATATGGCCCAAACCACACCCAACCAACCATAATTTACATTTTAAGCACGCCCTTGAGCACGCATTGGCTGTATGTGTTGCTGTAATCAACATCTGGACCCCACGTCCAGACACAATTTCTAAAACCATCCGTTAAATTATAATGTGATTACAGTTTTCTTTCAAAACAAAATTAAATAAATGTTTTACCACGTTTTACAACAGATGTCTAAGGTTTTACTCCTAGATGTAGGCAATTTAAAATACACGCGGGTTGAGAGGAACTGAAAAGGAAGCGAAACAAATACAGATGGAGAACAGCCTATCTGTATATTTATCTGTGTTTATGGTAAAAATGTAATGTCGATACGTATGTTCAGTGCATATTGAAATTTACTTTAAGGCTGCGTTAAAATAGGCCTTAGTTGAGAGCTGAGCTTTACCACGGAGAACGGTAGTGCGAGAAGTGACGCGCGTACTTCTGTATGCAGAGCTGGGCTGGACCCCTATCTATACACGAAACTCGGTAATGAAAAAATAGCATTTTTGAATTGGGATAGCGGCGTAACTACAAGTCCAATTGCAATGAAATTTATTATGATATCTTATATTAATGTCTTCTTTACTATGCCAACTTTTTAGATCTTTACATGTCCTTAGTCCTGAGATCCAGAGAACCAGTTTGAGATACAGTTAGTCGGCTTAATTGTGCTGCGTTGTAGTGGTACAATTAGCCATCGAATTAGTTAAAAAAGAATCACTCTCGCACTAAAAACGATACGCTTCTGATCGTTGCGAGATGATATTTTTATCGTTTGATTTTCAAGTGTTAATACTGAAAACATGTTGAAATATACTTTTAAAACTAACTGTCGTGTTTGATTTTACAACCACTATAACAGAGGTCGACACTTTTTTCAATGGGTTTAACTAAAAGCAAGATATTTGGTATATACACTTTTCAATCCTTAATTTTTTAACTATAACTGGCGCAATATTGGTCCAACTGAAAAAAACTATTGATTACAAAATGTAGATAAAATAGTTTATTAAAAAATTGATGTCTCTCCACAATTTAAATAATATTTATTAAATAAATAAATATAACGTTTTTTGCAACAGTGTTTCGAGTTTTTATAAACTCATCATCAGGCTAAATATATTGAAGATGATATATAAAAAAGAAGAATAATAATTTAATTAATTAAATTATTATTAATAATTTAATTAATTAAAATTAATTAATCTAATCTTTCTCCATTATTAGCTGATATCTTTATGAATCATTTTGAAAATTTAATTTTTAATAAAACCAATATCCGCAATAAACACATTTTATTTTGGAAAAGATATGTAGATGACATTTTTGTTATATTTAAAGGTACAGATAACGACTTAGAATTATTTTTTAAATATTTAAATTCACAATACTCTTTTTTACAATTTACAAAAGAAAAAGAAATTAATAATGAATTACCATTTTTAGATTTACTAATTTCAAGAAAACAAAATAAATTAGATTTCAAAATATATAGAAAACCTACTACAACAGACAATATCATTCCTTTTGATTCACCACATCCTCATTCTCATAAATTTGCTGCTTTTCATTCACTTTTTAATAGACTTTTTAAAATTCCCCTTTCAGACAATAATTTTAAAACAGAACTAAACATAATTAAACAAATAGCTTTTAATAATAATTTTCCAATAAATTCAATTAACAAAGTATTTAATAAACATTTTCAAAAAAGTATTAATAAACAATTATATCTAACAAATTCTGATAATTCCAATACTTACTTTTCTATTACTTATTTTGGCAAATATTCTCTATCTTTAGCTAACATTTTTAGATCTTTCGACATAAACATTTCCTTTAAAACAAACTGCTCACTTAAATCATCTATAGTTAAAATTAAAGATAAAATACCTTTATTTAAAAAATCAGGTGTTTATTGCCTTAAATGTGCCGATTGCAGTGTAGAATACATAGGACAAACTGGTCGGGCACTTGAATTAAGAATTAAAGAACACAATAAATTAATTGAAAATTTCAAAAATACAAATTATAATAACACTTCATCTAAATTTGCTAACCATATCATTTACACTAAACACAATTTTTCACCAATTTATAATGTTAAATTATTACACACTTGCTCAAAAAACAAAAAACTAAACAATTTAGAAATTTTAGAAATTAAAAAATCAATTAAAAACAAAAATACTATGTGTGTAAATGATAACACTTTTGATTTCAATACTACTATTATAGATTTTTTAATATCAACGTTACCTTTTTGATTAAAATTTGTTTTATATTTATTCATTTATTTCAATCAATACTTTAAAAGTCAAAAAATCGTTTACGTCTAATCTTATATTTTAAAAAAACTATATACAATTTCTAAGGTTTGTTATTAATATACTTGTATTTTCTTTTTTATATATCATCTTCAATATATTTAGCCTGATGATGAGTTTATAAAAACTCGAAACACTGTTGCAAAAAACGTTATATTTATTTATTTAATAAATATTATTTAAATTGTGGAGAGACATCAATTTTTTAATAAACTATAATAAATAACTCCACTTGATGAAATGGACCAACTATTACAATTAATAAATGTAGATAATTTTATTATAAACACAGCTGGTTAAACGTTTTCTTTTTTTTCAAATACATTGTTTTACACATTGTATATCAACCCCGATTAGTACAATTTGTATAGATATTGCTCGTACCCTTTCTCAACCCTTAAAATAACCTTTATTATTTTATGCTAAGATTTTACATAAATTTGGTTTCTAAATGTAATTTTAATTATTCTCAGGATAATGCGCTGTATTAGTGTGACGTATTTTTGAATGGAGTAAATCTAACTTCTGGGTCACACAAACGACTAGATCGAAAATCGACTTACGTCGAATGCGTCGATGAATTAAAGATCAAAATAAAAACGTTGAATAAAGACATTAAGCAAAAAATCAATATCAATTTTACTTACCTTATACCAATTTAGCCAGTAAACATCATTAAACTGAACATAAACCTTTTTAAAACATTAATATGAATGTTTGATGTAGGTTGATACTATTGACACTTCCTATTGACAGTTGTTTGTTTGACGCAATAGGCAGTTTTACCCAAACAAAAATTTCGTGGCTACGTCATCACTAATACAGTGTATTGTCAAAATAAAATAAAACTAAATATGTCAAAAGTGAATTAATAATGTCACATGTAAACTAAATGTGGCAGATGTAAACTGAATATGTCAAAAGTAACCTAAAAACCATAAATATCTATTAAATAGAAAATATGTCAACTAAATAAGATAATATGTCAATTACATATGTCAAATGACTACTAAAAATGACATTTAATAACTAAACGTAATATGTCAATTAAGTATGTCAAAAGCAATCGAAAAGTGTTAAATGTCAACATAAAGCGACAAATGTCACAGTTTGTATTGAATGGGAACTCAAACAAACTAAATATGCCAAAAGTGAACTAAAAATGTCAAATGTTAACGAATAGTGGCGAATCTCAATCAAATATCTAAAATGTAGTGAAATGTAACAGATGTCATCTACATATAGGCCTGCCCAAGGTCACGTGATTGTGTAACAGATATGTCAACTAAATATGTCAAATGTTAACAAAAAACGACAGATTCAAGTTAGTTTTCAAGTGGCCATATTCGATCAGCTAGTCGAGTTGAGCAATCAAGCATATTCAGACTCAGTATTCGTCTTATCACATTATAATTACCATCAGATTTAGTTCGTTTCTAATACGTTCCATTGTAGCTCCAACCCAGTTGTTACTTCCTGAGTTTGACCAATCCCTTAAATTAAAATAAAATAATAAACATTATGCTTGTTTCAGGTACAATGAAGAACAATCTCTAGATGAATGTGTGTACAAGGAGTTCGATTGTAATTACTGCCGAAAAAAAGGCCACCTAGAGAAAGCATGTTTATGCCATTTTTGTCTTTTCCGAGTAATTACCGTTAGGCTCTATTAAGATCTTCAGCGAATTAAAGTTGTCACGCAGTGTTTCACTAAATTTCATTAGCGTGGATGCCCTCGCCTTCCAGCTAAGTTGGTTTACTAAGCGTAAAGCTGCTTTTATTTTTCTGTTTTTCTTTTTTTTATAAGGGTCTCGATCGACAATAAAGTGTGAACTGTACTGATTTTAATTTTCTTTGAGGTCTATTTATATGGTCAGGCAATGAATAAAAATAGTCATGAGTAAAAAATAGGTGACCAGTATTTAGCGGCGAACCTTGGGTACCGGGCGACCCCCATTGTACATAGCCTTACCAGCACATGCAGGCACTGTGCTGGCGGACCCTTTATTTCCTGAATACTCGTGGGAACAATATGGACCATTTAAAATCATTTAAAACAAAATCGGACGACGTAAGGAACTACCAGGCTAGTCCTGGCAAGGAACTTACCTCGTCCCCGAAACGCGTCGGTAAAAACGACGCTATTCAGCCATCCGGCAGTGGGGACTTTGTAGCCGAGGGCCCTGTCAAGGGGAACTCCGCAGCAGAGGCACAACTGTCTGGTGACTCGGCAACACCTGCCAAGAAAGCAGGCCAGCTCTCAGGAGCACAAAAGAAGAGAAGGCGGAGGCTGCGTCTCGCAGCTCAAGCCAGCTCTTCGGTGACGCAGGAAGTAGTGGCCTCCACGTCTGCGGGCTCCAAGCGGGACCGCAGCGTGGGGGACACTCCTCCCAGCATCACCCAAACTGCTAAAAAGCCGAGGCCTTCCGCCAACGCCTTTAGTTACGCTCAGGCTGCTGGACTGAGATACGCTATCGCTCCTTCGGATTACCCCGAAGTAACGATAACGAGGGAACAAAGTTTGTTTGTTTCCTCGGCGGTCTCAAAGAAGGCAGACTGCATTGAGGGTAGCTTCTTCCCGCGGTTTGGTGGGTTTCGGTTGTCGGAGTTGGGGACGATCAACGTCTCCTGCGAAGACACCCGCACTGCTGAATGGCTGGAAGAGGTTTTCCCAACAATCAGCTTTTGGGAGGGCTCTAACCTTCGCTTAGAGAAGGGGGGAGCAATCCCTAAACTGGAAAAGTTTATCGCCGTGGGGGAAGAAACCTCTGAGACCACGGCTGATATACTTAAACGTATTGGGCGCAACCATCAGTGCCTCAATACTTTGTTGTGGAAGGTGCACGATAGGAAGGACGAGGATTCCAAGATCCGTTTAGTCCTTGGTATCGACCCGGCATCGGCAAAGCACTTGGAAGCCCTCAGCTTCTCGGTGTACTCTGGGGTAATGAAGCTCAAACTTCACAGACCCCAGCCCAAAACGAAGGCTCCTCCTCAAGGTCCTTCAAGTAGAGCCAAAGTCAACCCTTCTGTGGAAATGGTACCCATGGAAACCGAAGTGGTTGAAACAAGCTCTACTGTGGAGAAACCTCTTCAAGGCAACTCCACAAGCAATGAAGGCGGGACCACCTCTGCTAACACACCTGGTGTGGTAGCGGAAGGCGGAACTGCTGGAGCTAACCAGCCTGAGAACCCGACTTTAGGGGGACCAGAGCCACAAACCGGCAAACACTAGAATCCTAGCAATGGCTAAGGAAATAGTGTTTGCTCAGATTAACTTGCACCATAGCAAGGCGGCGTCCTTCCTTATAGGGCGTCAAATGGCTATGGGGCACACACACATATACCTCATACAAGAACCTTGGATAAACAAGGGAATCGTAAAAGGGCTTTCAGGGTGCGGAGGGAATACTCACTATTGCACCTCGCACACCCACCCTCGCGCCTGCATATTTAGCTCCGATAAGTTACAGGTCAAACCCCTCTACAACTTTTGCAGCAGGGATCTGGTAGCTCTACTGCTACCGACTGGTAGGAACGGAACGGACCAAATAGTGATCTGTTCAGCCTACCTACCGTATGACTCGCCAGGGCCTCCTCCCTCCAGAGAATTTGAGGACCTGGTAAAATTTTGCGAGGCCAAAAGGTACGAACTCCTGATAGGCTGCGACGCCAACTCTCACCACACTGTGTGGGGAAGCTCGGACGTCAACCCAAGGGGGGAAAAACTTTTAGAATACCTCTACACGACAGATCTGGACCTGCTAAATCGCGGTAGCTCACCAACTTTCGTTACCGCAAGCAGGCAGGAAACCATTGATGTCACACTAGTTTCTAACAATCTTTCTCAGAAGATTGTCAATTGGCATGTATCAAACGAACCGTCACTGTCGGATCATAGATACATAGTCTTTAAACTGGCTGCTGAGACTAACAACACAGTTAAGTATCGCAACCCAAAAAAGACAGATTGGGACAATTATAGAGTCTCTCTGAGCACAAAGCTAAGTGACCTTCCACCCACACCGCGTAAAGTGTGTGACTCGGAAACCTTTGCAAACTTTCTTCAGGAGGCGGTGGTATCTTCTTATGAGGAGAACTGTCAACTGAAGACTCAAAAACTGGGGAAAAGGGTGACTTGGTGGAACCCCGAAATCCAAACAATGCGAGTGCAAACACGTAAACTACTGAGAACCGCCTTGCGCACAGGATTCCTGTCTGACTGGGACCTGTGTAAAAGCGCGCAACGCAGGTATAAAAACCTCATACGCAGGTCCAAACGGGAAAGCTGGAAGAACTTCTGCTCAGAAATAGAAGGCTTTCCAGAGGCTCTTAGGGTAAATAAGGTTATATCTAAAAACAGAAACGCAAAGCTGACGACTCTGAGGCTCCCCTCGGGTGAGCTCACAACTTCCCCTGAGGAGACTCTAAGGCATCTAACGGCGGTTCATTTTCCTGGCTCTGAGAATGCAAGGATGACAACTGCTCGGGCCCCACGTCTAAGGGCTCGACCGATGGACTGGGACCTTGCATCAAAAGTTGTCACCTACGACAGAATCAATCTGGGCAATAAAATCCTTTGAAAGGTACAAAAGTGCCGGTATAGACAGGATCTTTCCGGCCTTATTACAAGAGGGGGCAAACTGCCTGCAGGCACCACTGTACCACCTCTTCCGCTCCTGTCTGGCTCTGGGCTACATACCGGTGGCCTGGAGAACGGCAAGAGTAATCTTCATTCCAAAAGCAGGCCGTACCAGCTACGACCAAGCAAAGGATTTCCGACCTATCAGCCTGACATCTTTCCTACTAAAAACATTGGAGAGACTGGTAGATAGGTTCATCAGAGATGGGGCACTTGTAAGACAACCCTTACACACCCAACAACATGCATATCAATCGGGACGCCCGGTAGACACAGCACTTCACTGTCTTGTCTCCCGGGTGGAGAAAGCGATTGAGCAAAAGGAAATGGCACTTGGCACTTTCTTGGACATTGCGGGTGCTTTCGACAACACTACTTTCGAAAGCATAAACAACGCAGCAATTCAGCACTCGGTCGAACCCACCATTGTCAGGTGGATTGACAGGATGTTAAGCGAACGTCTTGTCGTCTCGGCACTCGAGGGGGGGACCGTTGAGGTCAAAGTCAACAAAGGATGTCCGCAGGGTGGTGTTCTTTCACCTGTACTGTGGTGCCTGGTCGTTGACGAACTCATACGGGCCCTGAACCAATCGGGTGTATACGCACAAGGCTACGCAGACGACATTGTCATCTTGGCCATCGGCAAGTATCCGAAAATAGTGTCGGAGATTATGACGAGGTCATTGAAGATAGTCACTGAATGGTGTAAGGCAAGAGGACTGTCGGTAAACCCGACTAAAACAGTCACCGTGCCGTTCACAAACAAGAGGAAAATCTCGTTTGAAGAACCCAAACTCGCGGGACACACCCTTACACTCTCGGAGTCGGTCAAATATCTTGGAGTGATCTTAGATAAAAAACTGCTCTGGGCAAAACACGTCGAAAGACAAAGCAATGGGGCCACCGCTTCCTTATGGATGTGCAGCAGAACCTTCGGTCCCTCATGGGGGCTCAAACCCAAAATCATATACTGGATTTTCACTACGGTTGTAAAACCAATGCTAACCTATGGTGCGCTGGTCTGGTGGCAAGCCGGCAAACGCCTCACCATACAAAGCCAACTTGCCAAAGTGCAAAGACAAGCACTGCTCTGTATAACCGGAGCTCTGCGTACCACTCCCACGGCATCACTGGAAGCGCTCATAGGACTCATGCCCCTCCATCTAAGTGTTGAGGCGGAGGCCAGAAGAGCCGCATACAGACTGTCATGCGGAGAATGTAAACTCTTGATAAGAGGACCGGGACACAGCAGGGTCTGGTCCGACGTGACTCAGACCCATAACTCTTCAACTATGAGGAGGGATAGATGTGGACCACTCTTCAATTTCGAGAGGAAATACGAAATTGGCATATCATGCTTAAACGATTGGACCTCCAATCCAGAGGGGCTTCTTAAACCTAGTGGACCGGTCTGGTTCACAGACGGCTCTAGGTCCGAAAACGGCACTGGAGCAAGCATTACATGCGAAAGACCTAAATATAGCCACACGCTTTCTTTAGGAAAAATGGTTACCACGTTTCAGGCGGAGATTGTTGCAATTTTGGCTTGTGCGCAAGAAAACCTAAACCGAGGGACTCACAATAAGAACCTCACCATCCACACCAACAGTCAAGCTGCGCTAGGTGCCTTGGGCTCGTACCAAAGCAACTCGGTGCTCCTACAGGACTGCATACAAGCCCTGGGGAGACTGTGTGAGCAAAACCGGGTTCGCATTCTGTGGATCCCTAAGCAGGTTGACATTCCAGGCATGTCCAATGCCAGCCTGCTAGCTGACAAAGGTTCCAAATCAGAGCTGATTGGACCCGAACCAGCATGTGGCATTACCCCAAACACGGTTAAAACCGAAATAGGGCGATGCTTTGATACAAAATTCAGCCAACACTGGAAAAACCTAGATGGTCTGCGGCAGAGCAAACTCTTCATAGACGGGCCCTCGAATAACAGATCACAGGCACTACTGGCACTGAACAAACAGCAGCTACGAAACGCAGTTGGACTCCTAACGGGACACTGCACCCTAAACAAACATCTGCACACCATGGGTCTTATAAGAGACGCCACCTGCAGATGCTGTGAAGAAGAGGAGGAAACTCCATTCCACCTAATCTCCGAATGTCCGGCGTTTGCCGAAATAAGAAGAGACATACTGGGTGACACAGTTCTGTCACCTTCTACTGTGAGGACCATGCCGCTGGGCAAACTACTATCCTTCTTGGATGTAGCTGGCCTAAGCACAATGGAGACTCGCTGAGGAGATGTCAAGCGCAATGGGCCTACATGGCCTGAGCGCTTGCATCTTTTCATTTCACAGGGTTCACTTGCTCCGGTTAGCTCACGCGCCGGCAACACCCGAAAAAAAAAAAAAAAAAATAGGTTGCTAATTTAGTGATTTTAAACAAATTTTGATGAAGCTCTATCTATGTGTTTTTCGGGAATGGTTGCTGATTCGATATCTAAGTTAGGCGCCGCGGTTGGCAGAAATTGAGTATCTTCATTGTTTCTAGCTCCCTCTGTTTTTCTTTGAAATGAATGTAATATAAATAAAGTTAAAGTATTCCAGCAAGATGCGAGTAAATGAATAGCTGTTCTGGCTGCCTTTTTAATAGACAGTGCATTTAAAAATGTTCCTACTATAAATTTTAAATAAAATAAAAATCTCAAGAATTCCGTTTGTCCAATCACCAATCGACAGAAATATACCATATATTTTTTTTAATGTTTGGTGGGCCATTTTCTTTAAATCTGCTTGGTCAAACATTTGCATCATTGAAAACCCTTGATCATGTACTGATTGTCCATCTCCTTTATTTGCTATTATGTTCGCAATTGCATCTGTTTTTATTCCAAATTGCATAGCCTCTTGTGCTTTTCTTACTTCTTCCGCTGTATATATTCTTCCTGCTCCCAAGTTTTGGATATTTTTGAATTGTAATTTCAGTTCTATAGCTAGCATCAATTCTTGGGGTAACATTCCTGTGGTTGGATTTGGATCTAATCCCATCCAATTTCCATCCAAAAAAATAGTGATGGAATTACTGAGTTGCACTCTGTCTGTATTGCATGTTTCGACTGATTATTCGTAAGTACTGGAAGCTCTGAGAAACAATTGGTGGTTCTTCGTATTGTTACTTGGACCGGTAAACGTTTTAAAACATACATGACTTCTCCTGCTACTCGGGCAACGTATCCTAGATGCTCTTCTATTAATATTGCGATTCCATTTGGTGATAATGGGGGGATGATTAATCGATTTTTCAAGATCTCTCGGTGAAGTAAGGAACTGCGATAAACTGTTTGCACGTATGTCTCTGATATCGATCATTTAAATGATTGTTCCATGTACAAAAATTTTGTGTTAGCATAAGTTGTTAAATCTATATCATTAACATCTATAGATTTATATACGGGAGGATTGATGGTGTGTTTTCTTTCAATTACTAATAAACGAGGGTGTTCCGTAGAGAAACATGCCTCATTACATAAATATTCTCATTTATGTATTTTTAACCCAAATATTTTTACTTCTCTCGTAGAGGAAGTATTGTATTCATGAAAAAAAAAATTCTCCAGATTTCACTATTTTCTACTTTATAAAATGCGTAGATTACGAGAATCATATTCACTAATTTCCGTCTGTCGGTCTGTTCGTTTCTTTAATGTGCTATATTTCGGAATCTACTGACCCGATTAAAGCAAAATTTACGTCCTTTTTTGTACCTGCACACTGATTAGGTCAAAGAAAAAAAAAAGGTAGGAAATTCCCAAGGACCTGCGCATTATTGGCCAAAAACATGCCAAAAACAGCAAAATCGGTGCATCCACTTAATCTTCTAAAGTTGCAGACTGATTTTGACCAAATATTGAACATATATTTTGTGTATACCCCAAGTGGTGAATGCTTTCAAAAAATCTAGAGTTTTTTTAAGGGTTGACTTTTTATTAAGGGTTGAAGGGTCAAAAAGTTTTAAAAATGCATAATTTGTAACGTGAATACCTGCCAGGAGGAACATTTTATTTGAACCAAATTTGGCATACGTATTAGGAATACATTGAAGAAAATGCTGGTAAAAGCTTCATCCCTTAAAAATAAGCCCTTGTGACCTGTTCGTTCTTTAAATTAATTGTTCAAAAATTGAGAGTGTTTTGATCCGTATATGTCAGCATAACCCACCATTTTCCATCAGTAATTTTATATATATTTACATAATGAGTGATTAAAAATAATATACGACCCTAACTACACACCCCCACCCCCAAATATAGAGTTTGAGTCATATGGATAGGATTTTTTTGATATTAGATTTCTACTATACATTCAAAACAGATTTACGAATAATCTAATTAAAAATATTATGCTACCCTTATTTTACAACATCAACCCTTAATATACGCTTTACCGTCAAAATACTCGGATTTTATTCAAATTTGGAATCCAGCAGTAATTTTAACTTATTTAACTTATCATTATTTTTTGCGCCTTCATACGGCATGACTAGATTTCTACATCTTAAAATCCGCCAGAAAAGGGTTTTTGCCGGCCTCGGCCTGCAAAGTGTTTCCATAGTTACATATTTTTTCCATTTTTAGTTTTTCCTGCAAAGTGTTTCCAAAGTGTTTCCATAGTTAGTTATTTTTCCAATATCGGCCTGAAGATTTTTGTGGCAATAAATTGTTTATAACATTTTCTGCAGCTTTTAAAATATGTTTTGGTGTATCCATATTTTGAAAGTTTGCAATTACTGTATATGACATTGACATTTGTTAGTGTCAAAAGAAAACAAAAGATGGCTCTATTTACTTTTTTGCATTGTCAATTTATTATTTAGCATTTTTTTGAAGAACTATGTATTTATAAGAGTATTCGACACAAAAAATATTGTACGCAACATGTCCGGAAAGATTCCTTGCAAGACACGCCGACTTTCCGGACTTGTTACGTAAATAACTATTTTATTACTTGTCTCGTAGAGGAAGTATTGTATTCATGAAAAAAAAATTCTCCAAATTTCACTTTTTTCTACATTATAGAATGCGTAGATTACGAAAATCATATTCACTAATTTCCGTCTGTCGGTCTGTCTGTCTGTCAGTCGGTCTGTCTGTCGGTCTATTCGTTTCTTATAACCGCTATATTTCGGAATCTACTGACCCAATTAAAGCAAAATTTGCGTCCTTTTTTCTACCTGCCCATTGATTAAGTCAAAGCAAAAAAAGTTAGGAAATTCTCAAGGACCTGCGCATTATTGGTTAAAAACATGCCAAAAACCGGCAAAATCGGTGCATCCACTTAATCTTCTAAAGTTGCAGACCGATTTTGATCAAACATTAAATATATGTTTTGTGTATACCCCAAGTGGTGAATGCTTTCAAAAAAATTTAGAGTTTTTTTAAAGGTTGACTGTTTATTAAGGGTTGAAGGGTCAAAAAGTTGTCAAAATGCATAATTCGTAACGTGAATACCTGTCAGGAGGAACATTGTATTTGATTGGCAAACATATTAGAAATACATTGAAGAAAATGCTGGTAAAAGTTTCATCCTCTAAAAATAAGCCCTTGTGACCTGTTGGTTCTTTAAATTAATTGTTGAAAAATTGACAGTGTTTTGATTCGTATATGTCAGCAAAACCCACCATTTTCCATCAGTAATTTTATATATATTTAGATAATGAGTGATTAAAAATAATATACCACCCTAACTACACACCCCCACCCCCCAAATATACAGTCATAGTGGATCATAGGTGAGTCATATGGATCGGATTTTCTTTATATTATATTTCTACTATATATTTAAAGCAAATTTACGAATAATTTAATTAAAAATAATCTGCGACCTTTATTTTAGAACTTCAACCTTTAATATACCCTTTACAGTCAAAATGCTCGGATTTCTTCCAAATTTGGATGCCAGTAGTAATTTTAACTTATTTAACTTCATTATTTAGTTAATTTAATTGAAATTAGGGTAGGACCTACATATTACAGTTTGATTTGTCAGATTTTTTTCAAATTTGTTTTCTAATAATAAATTGAAATATAATTTTAACTAGTTTATTCAAAAATAGGCTAGAATCCTCAATTCATGTTTTTAACCCTTAACACACCCCTTACACTGATAGTGCTAGGATTTACTTCAAACATTAATTTATATTGGTAATTTTAAATCTAGCTTCAAATAGTTTCATTAAATTAGAGTACCTACAACAAATTTTTCACTTTTTAATCTTTTCATACACACGTTTCAACTTTATCGCTTAAATTTGTTTAAAATTTGGTTCCTAGTTAAATTTTAAAAAGCATTTTTAAATAACCAGATAAAAGTTTTTTTCAATAAAAGATGCCTCAAAATTCTAAAAATTTGAATAACAAATTTTAACATAGCAACGAGAGAAGTACTGTGGAATCTCATTTCTAGCGAATTTCCTTTTGTTCAACAACTAAATAATTATTTTCAGTGTCTCCGTTCTTTTCGAAAACAAGCATCGCTTCTCCTAAATACACTACTGAAAATTCTTCGCAAGTTTTGAATTGAATGCTTTCCCACACTGTTTCGCCAATATTAAAATCCATACAATACCCAGTTAAATAAGGGCATTTCAAATCATTTTGTAGCAATATTTCATTTTCGTTAAGCTTCACTTGAGCAAGGTAATCGGTTAGCTGATTCTTTAAGATGGCTGTAACTACAACATTTTTCCATGATCTTCCATTTTCCATGTAAGTAGTGCCTTCGCACTTGCCATTATTATCTAGACTTCCCGCTAAAGTTATATAAGTGGATGTTGTAGCATTCGAATTCAATTGCGATAGTATTTTTCCATAAAATCCTCTGTATTCCCGATATCGATGAATTTTATTGCATTTTGGTTCATCTATTTGATGGATATAGGTCAATAATCCATCCTGTACAATACTAGTATGCAAGTGCATACCACAATAGATAATTAATCGTGTTACTTTTATTAGACACGTGAATTTAACGTGAATTTTTTCAATTTTTGTTTTCTCCAGAAATTGAACCATTAATTTGGATGTTCTATAATCTGAGTCAGGGTCGGGACAAGGGGCTACATCCCTTAGAGATATAACCGAAATATTGGTCGATGAATTTTCGCAATCATAGGCGATTAGTCCTAGGCTTGAGATCGGTCCGATGAAAATCAGCAATAACATTTTGAGTCCCACTGAAACAAAATTCCAAGTTAAATATTTAATTTTATTTGTAATGAAATATTTAGTTTGTTTAACAAAATGATGATCTTTTTATTTAATTTTATAGAATTGTTTCCTCTATCGGTGTCCTGATTCAAACATAGTTTTAATCTATTAACATGTACCATTTGTTTTTTCTTTCCATTTAATTCCTTTATTATACAATTTAGCGGACTTTTAATCTCGGTTATTCGATACGGTCCTGACCATTTTTTTTGAAATTTTGATGCTAAATTGCTTGTTTTAATTGCTGGCGTATAGATATACTTTGTCCCCTTATTTGAATTCTCGATCTTTTGCCTTTTTGCTGTATTTTAATGCTTGTTTATCGGCGATTGATTTTAATGTTTCTTCTGCTGTTTCAAGAACAATTTGCATTCTTTTTAACATTTCGGTGGTGTAATTCTCATCAAGATCATATTTAACTGAAGGATCTTTAATAAAGCAATGCTGTGGTAATTCCATGTCCCGTCCAAACATTAAAAAGAAAGATGTTTCTTTGGTCGATTCGTGAATATGATTTCTGTAAGCCATGGTGGCAAAAAGCAACCAATCATCCCAAGAATTATTATCTTCTGTGATATAGTGTGATAGCATTGTTTTCAACGATTTATGCATTCTCTCAACTACTCCGTTACAAGCTGGCCTATAAGGGGTAGTTTTTAACTTATCAATTTGTAAGATTTTGCAAATTTTTTTAAATAACTTTAAACAAATTGCGATCCACAATCTGTCAAAATTTCTCTAGGCGTTCCATATTTTGTTATTATATTGACAACAAAAGACACAGTCACAGTTTTGCCACAGTCTCAGCTTTTATATCAGGTATTGCAATACATTCTGGAAATCGTGTTAAATAATCCATACAAGTTAAGATATATTTATTTTTGTTTCTACATAGTTTGATTTAAGGGACCTACTAAATCTAGAGAAATCCTTCTAAATACTAAATTAGGTACAAGTAATTTTTACAAATTCGCTAGCGGAATGTAATTTGTTTTTTCTCAAATTACATAAATGACATTCTAAACAAGATTTATTTACATCAGTACTCATATTTTTCCAATAAAAATCTTTCCGAATTAATTCTAATGTTTTTCTTTGTTCTCCATGTGCGGCGGTTGATGATCGATGATACAGATTCAAAATTTCCTTTTTAATACAATCAGGAGCTACAATTTTATCTTCTCTTTCGTCTTGCATGCGTTTTTTGTATAAAATTCCTCCATTATTCAAATAATAAATGTCTTCTTCGTTATTATTATCAACATGTTGAATAATTTCCTTTAACTTTTTGTCCTTAATTTGCATTTTTTTAATTTCTGGACGAGTCTAAATAACATCCACTACGGGATATATTTCGTCATCTTCTACGTTGGCATTATAAATTGCAGCTATTTCTTCAATTAATTCAGTTTTTATTTCTTTTTTAAATTCCGATAATTCTTTAAATAATTCTGATATCAAATTATCCGTAGATTCAACAATTTCTTTAAGTGATGGTTCAATTTTAGCTTCCTTGTCATTGTCGGTAATCTTCCTAAGTCAAGTTAAAGCATCTGCATTAGTATTCATTTTTCCGGGTCGGTAATCAATTTCAAAACTGTATTCCAATAGTACCATTGCCCAACGTGCTAATCTAGAGCTCGGATCTGTAATTGTTAACAGATATTTTAATGCTCTGTGATCGGTTAAAATTGTAAAATGTGTACCAGTTAAATAACATCGGTAATATTTAAGTGCCCAAACTATTGCTGAACATTTTTTCTCTATTGTTAAATAATTTCTCTCGGCTGAATTTAAAGTACGGTTCGCGTAACTTATCGCATGTTCTAGATCGTCATACTTTTGACATAGAACTCCACTAATTGCTACATTACTAGCATCTGTAACTAATATTAATGGACGTTTAAAATCAAGATATTTTAAAATAAGTGGTGAAACTAATGCTTTCTTTAAGATATTAATTGATTCTTCATGTTTGTCCGTCCATTTGTATAGTATATCTTTTTTTTTGTTAAATTTACTAACCGTTGACTAATGTCAGCAAATTTTGATACCAATTTTCTAAACCACATAATCCTAAAAACGCTCTAATTTAATTAAGTGAGTTTGGCTGCGGATATTTTCGAATTATTTCTGACTTTTCTGGGTCGGCTTCACAACCCTTTTCTGAAATGATATGTCCTAAGTATTTTGCTTCTTACATGCGGTTTTGCAGACACACCAATATCATGATTATATGTTTTGTTAACTTGTAAATCAATCTGTGGTGACTCAAACTCAGTGCCTGGTGTATCGAAAGTGATTTGTACAATTTCAGCTGATGTACCTGATGTAGAAGCAATCGCTTCTTCCCCAATTCTGCGTTTTGCTCTACGGATTGATGCAGGCCGTGGACGCAATGATGCCTTTTGTTTGTCCTGCAAACAATCAAAAATATGCGGTACTACACCAATTTTCATCTTTATGGGTGCTCCAACCATTTTAAATTTTATATAATTTTCCATATCCTTTTACAACTAAAAAAGCATAATTTATTGCTTGACTCCAGTATTTTGAAAGTATGCAATAATTAACATCATACTCATTATATTTACATTAAAGTGATCTTCACATACATATACCCTACTAAATTTCGATATTTCTTTTGGTTTTCGTCTACAAGCTTTAAGCCATTTAATCCGTATTTTATCGTTAGAAGGAAGCCTAATAAGTATTTTGTCGGAATTTAAGATAGTTGTGTTAAACAATGTTTATAATACGTAGAATTTGAAGTAGAAGTTGTTTCCATGATAAATTTTTTTTTAACATCCGAACAGTAAAAGAAAACTTAAACTAACAAGGGTTAAAGGAAATCAAGCGTATGAATAGCGTGGTCGCACTCGGTGACGTCATCCATGAAGCGCGCTGCCAGGTCCGTTTTAAACACACATATTGCGCCCAAAACTTTATTGCTTTATAACTCATTAATGCTATTTACAAACAAAGAAATATTTTGGTAATGTATTACTACATCATTACTACATTAATTTTTCGAGGTTTTTAAAAATCATGTGAAATCAGAGAATCCCTATTATGCATGAGTACGCGCTGCCTATGTAGCCTTTTATTAACGTTTTCTCGGTAGTCCTACTCTACGGTCTAAATGTAAAAATTATCTTGGGATGAGGGGATTAAACAAAATAATTAAGCTGATTATTCAAAGTCGTCTTCTTCTTTTTTTCTCCTTCCTCTTCTTTTTCTTCTTCTTTTTCTTCCGTCGACACAATTGTTTTATCGTCGAAGTCAGCATCTTCATCTGTTGGCGCATGCTAGTGAACAAAACAACCCAACTTTTTTGCAGCCGTATTTCGAATTGCACCCCATTTTGCAGTTGCAAAAAATAGTGTTTAGAAGATGTTCTGGTGCAGATGGAAGTAGAGTGTGAATTGGTTCCAAAACATTATTAACTAGCTTCCAACCCGATTCTTCTGGATCTAGTTGATTACCAAGTTACACTTGAATTTGGTAATAAACTCTATACAAATGCTGGCAAGCAGAAGCCGAGGTAGCAGGAAGACTAGCTAATTGCACACGTTTTTTACGAGAATATTTTCCAAAAGATAAGTAACGTAACTTATCTATGCAGGTGATCTTGGAGCTCCATACAGAAAAAGAGGGAAGCGAATGCCGTGGGATATTAAAGGTTCTGAGGCAGACTTGATATCTTCAAAAACTTCTGCACATCTTATTCTTCTTGTTTTTCAAACATTTTAAACACTAAAGTTTTTCCTCTCCGAAATATTGCTGTTGTATCATAGCCAGTCACAGCATGTAGAAATAAAATATGATCTTTACATTTAGGATAAGCCGATTGTAATATTTGGCAACACTGTAAAAAGGGGGGTTGGAAATAAACGGCACTAGAGTAGAAAAGAGAGCCTTTGAGTAGAAAAGACGTGTTGGTGATTATATTATAACCTAGCAACTTTACATTGGCGACGAGAGTAAACCAAAACTAAATCACACTTACAAGGATGGAACACAACATTCAAAGTAAGGAAAACACAGAACTTATTAGCATATTAGATATAATAAGTGAAATGATTGGTCAAAAAGACAGAAATAGTTATATGTGAAGCGTGTTGGTTGGGTGTGTTTGGAGTATGTGTGTCTTTGCTGTGCGGTGTCGTTTGCATAAAGTTGCATTAGCAATCGAATAAGGCACACAAAAGAATGAACGTAGATTGGAATAATAGCTGAATATTGCATAATCTGCCGCCGCCATTTTGTAAGGAAAGGTACAGCAGTCATAAGTGACGTGGCGTAGCCACCTACTAACGCTAGCTTAGTGACGTGGCGTAACCACTTTAACGCTAGGAAAATTTGCTTAAATGCGGATGGTGTTTTCTTAAATGCAGGTTCGTCAAGTATAAAAAGCTTAAATGCAGGTTAATATTCGCAGGGCTTAAATGCCGATTGTCTTTGCTTAAATGCAGATTATATTATCACATGGCTTAAATGCCGATTGTGTTTGTTTAAATATTGATTAAATTATCACATGGCTTAAAGGCCGATTGTGTTTGTTTAAATATTGATTAAATTATCACATGGCTTAAATGCCGATTGTGTTTGCTTAAATGCAAATTAGATTATCACAGGGCTTAAATGCCGATTGTGTTTGTTTAAATATAAATTAAATTATCACATGGTATAAATGCCGATTGTGTTTGTTTAAATATTGATTAAATTATCACATGGCGTAAATGTCGATTGTGTCTGCTTAAATGCAGGTTACTTGAACAATTGTATGTATAGCTTGTATACCTTGATTGTGAAGGTGATTTAATTAAGTAAGATTAAATTACTTAGGTAGACGCAAATGAGTTGTGTGAATGAAATAAAATGCATATGCGTGAGGGCTTAAAAGCAATAACAATAAACCAAATTAATTGTATGCTAATTCTTGCATCCTAGGTGACGCAAGAATGTCATTATCGGTGGAAAATTTTTAACTATTCATGGAGAAAATCGTGGCCAAGAATGGAAGGATTGGGTACGATCTTTTGAACATTGCATGAATGCTAGCGGCATACAAGACGAACAGAGGAAGCTGAACATGTTATTGGATTTTGTCAGTAAAAAAGTGCAAAGCATCTACGCGGCATTGCCTGACGCCAAGAATTATCAGACTCGAGGTCCATTGGCCAGTGGATATGTCCCACAAGCATCACCATATGAAGAAGCACTGGAGAAATTAAAGGAATTTTTCATGCCACAACAAAACGCTACTTACAAACGACACGTCCTTTGTTTAATGGAACCGGAAGACAAGGAAAGCATTGGAATGTACGCTATGAGATTAAAGGTGCAAGCTGAACGTTGCAATTTTGGCGACAAACTCGAAGACTATAGAATCGGCACAAGTAAGGACAACCGAAGTAAACAAGATAAGAGTTCAAAATGATAAAACCCGTTGAATGTTTCCACTGTGGATACACAGGCCACCGAGCAAATGAAGAAAAATGCCCGGCAATAGGAAAGACTTGTAACAAATGTGGGGGTCGTAACCATTTTAGCGCTAAATGCAGATCAAAACGTCGCATGAAAGCGAAATTTCGTAATACCACATATAACACCAATGAGTATGGGGTTAACAACGAAAATGAACCACTACAAATGAAACGACAAAGACCACAGGAGGTTATCAAATACATTCAGAACACTGCACAAGAAAAACCTGATGAATATATATTTTGCATTAATTCAAACCAAGAGGATAACATAATTAAATGCAAAATTGGCCAAGTCAAAACCACTGACATAGTGGATTCGGGTTCAAAATATAACCTCATTGATTGCAAAACTTGGGAAAAGCTGAAAGCCATGAAAATTGTTCTAATAAACCAGAGAAGAGAGACTGATAAAAATTTTAAGGCATATGGGGGACAAGTTTTGGCAATTGCTGGCGTATTCAGAGCACAAATTGTGGTAGCTGATAAAGAAACTATAGCTAATTTTTACGTCATGAAAGAAGAAGAAAAATTGTTAATTGGTTGCGACACAGCATCGACACTTGGCATATTAAAAATTGACTGCAAAGAAAAAGGCATTGAAAAACCAATTGGTAAAATTAAAAACCTTCTTGTTGATATCCCATTACGTGAAGATGTAAAGCCAGTTATTCAACCATACCGACAAATTGCTGCACCATTAGAAAAGGCAGTTGAAATGAAAATCAATGAATTGTTGAAACAAGACATTATTGAAAAGGTTCATGGCCCATCCGAGTGGATTTCACCAATGGTTGCAATTCCAAAGAACGACGGAAAAGACATTCGTTTTTGCATCAATATGCGGAGAGCCAATGAAGCAGTTCAGAGAGAAAATTATCCATTGCCGACTATAGAAATTTTTTTACCGTATATCGGACAAGGAAAGTACTTTGGAAAAATCGATGTTAAACAAGCTTTTCATCAAGTGGAAATTTCCGAAAAATCAAGAAAAATAACTACTTTCATTACTAGAAAAGGATTATATAGATACAAACGTCTAATGTTTAGAATAACATGCGCTCTGGAAATATTTCAGAAGATCATGGAGCAAATGCTAAGTGGCTGTAAAGGATGTTTAGTATACATCGATGACGTATTGTTGTATGGCAAAGATAAAGAAGAGCTAAGGGAACGTACAAAGGAAGTACTAACAAATTTTAAAGATAATGGAGTAACTCTAAACCATGACAAATGTGTATATGAGGCCAAAGAAATTGAATTCCTAGGGCATCTTTTATCTGAAAATGGCATTAAACCAATGGAAGACAAAGTGCTAGCTGTAAAACAGTTTTGCAAAGCGCTGAAGAAGTTCGAAGTTTTCTAGGATTAGTGACATACGTGGGAAAATTTATACCAAACCTAGCCACAATCACAGAGCCTTTGCGATGCCTTACAAGGAAAAGCACAGTTTTTAAATAGGAAGAGCGACACGAGCAATCATTTAATGAGCTTAAACAATTAGTAACAAGCAAAATGTTACTGGGTTATTATGATGTCGAGGATCGAACACAATTGTATGCAGACGCTAGCCCAGTAGGACTAGGAACTGTTTTAGTTCAACATGATCAACATGGACCAAGAATCATCTCTTACGCTAGCAAAATCTTATCAGACGTCGAAAAGCGATATTGCCAAACCGAAAAGGAAGCACTAGCACTCGTATGGGCAGTCGAACGGTTCCACTATTATTTGTTTGGTCGACTATTTGAGCTTGTCACAGATCACTAACCTCTGGAAGTAATCTTTGGTACTAAATCAAAACCCTGTGCTCGAATAGAACGGTGGGTTTTACGACTACAATCATATCAATACAAAGTAGTTTACATAAACGAGAAAAACAACATTGCTGACCCATTATCAAGACTGTTAGATAATTCAAAGTCACACAGCACTTTTGATGAACAATCTGAACACTACGTGAACTGGATCGCAACCTTAGCAACACCAAAAGCTCTCAAAATGGATGAAATCGTTGAACACTCACAAAAAGACGCCACGATTGCTGCATAACAGCAATTTACGAAAATAAATGGTCAGAAGAATTAAAGCCATTTAAACTATTTGAGACTGAGTTTTGCTTTACCGAAGACATTTTATTATGCGTGGAACACGCATTGTCATGCCAGAAACCCTGCGCGAAAGAAAAATACAGTTGGCACACGAAGGACACCCAGGCATGACTGTTATGAAGCGTCGCTTGCGAGCAAAAGTGAATCAGCAAACAGAAGATTTTGTAAGAAAATGCCATGGATGCACATTAGTATGCGCTCCATATCCACCAGAGCCAATGAAACGAAAACAATTGCCATCACGTCCATGGGAGCATTTAGCCATTGATTTTCTTGGCCCTTTGCCATCTGGTCACAACTTATTTATCATTGTCGACTATTATAGTCGTTTTGTAGAAATAGAAATTATGAAGAAAATTGATTCCACAGAAACAATTAAAAGGTTGCGCTCTATATTTGCTCGTTTTGGCTTACACCTTACTATTACAGCCGACAATGGAAAACAATTTATTAGCGAGGAATTTCGAACATATTGCAGTGACAACAACATCAAATTAATAAGCACCATACCATATTGGCCACAACAAAATGGTGAAGTGGAAAGACAAAACCGATCAATCCTAAAACGTTTAATCATCAGTAAAATATGAAAGAAGATTGGAAAGTCAGCCTACAAGAGTATCTTCATATGTATCGGTCAACAACTCATTCGACAACGCTCAAAACACCAGCCGAATTACTGTTTGGTCACAATATTCGCGACAAAATACCAACTATATATCAACCATTGGAGATAGATGAAGAAATTAGCGATCGAGACAAGGAAGTAAAAGAAAAAGGTAAAGAGTATAGTGACAATCGACGTAATGCAAAAAGAAATAAGCATTCAAGAAGGAGACAACGTGCTAGTTAAACAAGTTATTAAGACTAATAAACTAGCTCCAACATTTGGACCAACAGTACACACAGTTATTAAACGAAAAGGTGCAGAAGCAACCATCGAATCAAATGAAACTGAATAAGTATATGAAGAAATGTGGCTCATCTTAAAAAGGTCAATCTGAAAACAGCAATTAACAAGCCAGCAAAAAGACAGATTCGTCGACCTTTGCAGTACACACACTTGACCAATTAAAGTTGTTAAAATTTCTTAATTATTGTTATGTATCACGTACGTACTAATAAGCATGTATTTAAAAAAAAAATTGAGTTTATAAAAAGAAGGAGTAATGTAGTATTTGGCAACACTGTAGAAGGGGGGGTTGGAATTTGAAAATAAACGGCACTAGAGTGAGAGCCTTTGAGTAGAAAAGACGTGTTGGTGTTTGTATTATAACCAAGCAACTTTACACCGATAAACTATAATTTGCAAATATTTCCGATGGATGTTGAGCCTTGCCTGGTTTTAAAAAATAAATTATTTTTTCAATGGGAGTTCGAGCAGTTAGTAATACCAACAGATCAACATCTTCACCAACAACAAGATTTACATCAGTTGGATTGAATTGATTAATTGCTGTTTCTATAATGAGTACATCAGCGTCATTGTCAGCTTGCTTTACTATAATATTTTCATTTGCAATTTTTTTTTGGCATTGCTATGAACCGAGGCTTATTATGAATGTTTGACAGAAATTGTTGTTGGCTTTAATGTTTTTTGTACAATCGTTATAGCCATCAAATACTACGGTTACTTTTTACCCAAAATGTTTACGTACATACGAAACATGTTTATCTAAGATGTCGCTAAATGTATCTTCTCGATCCCCGACCACACGATGGACTAAAGATCCTCCATCTACTGTATATGTAGTATGTTTTTTCTCAATAGCAATGTTAACTTTTTGACAACAATCATAATCGGCTTTTTGTGATTTTCGCATTCCAAGCTCATCGAAATTTAAACAAATAACTTTCCGAAATTATGTGCTGAAAACAAAAAGCCCTGATAATTGTTGTGCGTTGACAAATGGCAAAATATTTGGATAAATAAATGGATAATTTTTTTTATTGAAGATAGAACAAATTTAAGTACGATTGGATATGCATTCAAGAATCTAAGAAATTTTTACGAAAATCCTTGCAATTCTTTAGAACTTCTTACTTATATAGTATTGAGTATATTATCTTATAAATTGCAGCTCGAGTCTTATGCTCTTGATCTATTGTCATACAAATGTGCGAAACTAAAGTAAAAAGAAAGCGAGTTTGTTGTATATCCGTTGCTTCATACATTTTAAATTTCATTGAGAAAATTTAAGTATTAAAAAAATCAAACATAAAGAAACATAATGTAATGGATGTATTGTTATTCAAAAATAAGTGTGAATAAAAAATATTTTATTTTTACAGATGCCACTCACATGGACAGTAATCCTTTTTGAACAAAATAATACGGTTGAAGCAATTCCGACAAGGTGGTTGTTTAAAGAAGCCAACTCATCAATGTCCTATTGGCCAAATTTGCCAGACAGTGAATGTCGAAAAATAATAAAAAAATGGGTTTCCAGAATCAAATTGGTGAAAATTTAAAGTAAAAATATTCAAAAATGCAACTTATGGTTAGTAATTCATAACGACTCTATTACACTGAGTGTCCCAAAACTTCTCTAGCTCTAGAGAAAATTAACATGTGCCGATGACAATAAGTTGTGCAGTTCAAATCTACAACTCTATAGTTTTAAAGTTATTCATTTTCATACTAAATAAATTCAAAAAATAAACTCGGGGCACTACACCTATTTGCTAACATTTTATTATGTATATGTATTATTTCTGAAACCTATCAACAAGGTTTTTTTTGTAAATTTATTTAGAAATAACTTGATTATAGAAGAACTCATCTTATTATCGAGAATTATTATCTTATAGAAGCAAAAGTAAATCCGTAGTTTGTATTTTTGTACAACGTATTGTCATCGGCAAATGTAAGTTTTCCCTGGAGCGTGAGTTCTGAGACAAGAACTTTAGCGATTTGGATTCGAGTGAATTTGAACAGAAAAGAAAACGAAAAAGAAGTTTGCAGAGCGATTCTGAATCTGCAGATGAAATTGAAATTCATCATAATAAAATGCGTATGTGAAAAAACTAAAACAATTTTTTTTATGATATAAAGAGTGTCCGCAAAATGGCTGTAGCCAGGAAAGTTCAGATATTTTCTAACTCAAAATAAGTCGATTTAGGATTAAAAAACGTAGATAAAGATTTCATTAAAAATCC
This sequence comes from Cryptophagus acutangulus, assembly GCA_963556235.1. Lineage (NCBI taxonomy): Eukaryota > Metazoa > Arthropoda > Insecta > Coleoptera > Cryptophagidae > Cryptophagus > Cryptophagus acutangulus. The sequence goes on from OY744570.1 coordinate 4,246,701, forward strand.
AAATTAACACCAATTTTATCCAAATTGTATTACTACAATTTTGGCTCTATGATTGTAGATAATTGGTTTTTTGTAATTATGCTTAAAAAGCGCTTTTTATTTTTTCTGGATTTTTATCATGATTTTTATCAGTTAATTATTTTTTTTTTAAAGTACATTTTAATCAATATAGTTAAATTATTTACGAGCGATAAGATGTTGTCAAAAAAAATAAAAAATCAACTTGTGTGGTTTGATCAAAAACGCATGCGCGTACCGAGAACTAAAATAGTTAAAATCGCGAAACCGATGTAATTCTTGCACCACAGAGCTGGTAATGTATCTTCTAATTAGTAGTTTAAAAAACGAATAAAATAAATTTACACTACTTTATTTTTAAATTTTTATTTTGCAAAATATTATATTTTTAATATAAAAGTAGAAAACAGAAAACGAACAGTAAACAAATGTAAAATTAAAGATAAAATCCAACAATAAAAGTAAAATATAACTCTCTAAAAGTCCAACTTAGGAGCTATTGCATTTTGGTCACCTCATCAATGGTGTTTAAATTAACTTTATTTTTATTAATTAAAAATACTTGGTTTAAATTAGCTGTAGTTAATTGAAAAATTCTAGGCTTGATATTGCACGGTTCTACAGGTTCCCTCATTATTGCATCACTAACGCTTATTGTTTGCTCATGATCTTCATGATCTAGAATTTCAATTTCTGCATCTTGCACTTCATCGTTTAATATTTGCTCCATGTCAAATGTTTCATTTTCATTCTCGGTTTCAAATTCTTGTTCTTCGTTGTTTTCGTCATTGAGATCGCTTTTATTATTTGTTTGTTCAGTATCACTTCCAGAGTAAATACTCATTACAATATCCGATTCAGAATCACTGGAATCATTCTGTATATTATCGCCAGTTTCTTCTGCTTCCTTTTCCTCAATTTCTTCAAGTGCTTGATCATCTATTGCTTGACTGTTCAGAATATGATCCAAGTTGTCGTTGTTTAACAACCGTAAATTATATTTTATAGAAACTAACTTATTGGTCCGTTCTACCGTTAGTCTGTTTCTTTTCTTTGTTTTTATGAGCGAAAATGTTTTAAAGTTTCTTTCACAGCTTGCAGCTGTCGCAGGAAAACTTAAAATTTTAATTGCGACTTTGGATAATTCACGCTGCCCATAGAAAGCTTTCCACCAAGTCACAGCATCAGAACACATAGCAGCCTTCCAAATATTAACAGAAGCCCATGCACCAGATTTTGTTTTAAATTCTGTAAAATTTGTTAGTACAGCATCAACATCTAATTCTCTGATTGAAGAAAACTCTACTATACAATCCAGAGCCTAACTGCTTTCTTCTTCATTCAAATTTTCTCCACGAAATTTGGACTTGAATCAAACTGATTAAAGATAACACCATTGATCCCCATCTGGTTTCAACGCTAGTTATTAAAGCTATTTCCCTGTTGATGTCATTTAGTTGAATTTCCTTCAGAACTTGCTTTGGAATGTGTTTGTTTTTGAAAAACCTGATGATGTCTTTTCCAATAGCTAACTTTTTTGATAAGGATTCAATTTTGAATAAATCTTTTAGCAGAAGATTGATACGATGAGCCATACATCCATACGTTATCAGATGTGGATACTGACTTTTTAATTTGTTCCAAGCGCTTTTCATATTTTTAGCGTTATCAGAAACTAACGCTTCTACCTTTTTAGGACCAACTTCTTCCATGGCTTGACTTATAATTTTGGTAATGAAATCTCCAGTATGACTTTCTGTACGGCTGTCTATGGCTCGATAAAAAACTGGCAATGGAGTACAGAACACTATATTAATAATAGAGATGCCATTAACGTCTGTCCATCCATCAGTCAAAATTGTCAAACAGTCAGAATTTGAAATTTTGTCTTTGACTAATGTTTGAACCAATTGGTATTCTTTTTCCAAAAGAGTTGTAGATAGTCGGAATCTCGATGGCAGTTTGTACGATGGTCGAATTGTATTTATAAAATTTTTGAAGTAAATATTTTCCACCATAGACAAAGGAGCAGAAGTGGCATATATTGCTCTGCTAAGAAGTTTATCTAATTTTATCGTTTCGAAATCCGATGTATGATCCAAGAAATTAAACAACGACTGGCTGCTACAAAACGTACTTCTACTTGACGTTCTTGATGTTGATGGCATTGCACATAAATCTTGATCTTGCGCTTCCTAATAATTTATTAATTGAATTTAAAATTATTTCATATTTGATTTGTAATACGTACCAGTTCTGTATTATGACTTAATTTCGAGTTGTCCGAACCACTAAACTGTTTATTTATCTTTATTTTGATATCTCGAGGTATTTTATTACATTTCGCTAAATGGGTTTCCATTCTTTTTTTATTCCCAATAAATGATTTTTCGCAGAATTTGCACACACTACGTACATATTTTCCCTTTTTTATTTGTTCGAAATATTCCCAAATCGGTGTCTTATTCCGTCCCATGATTTCTTTTTTTCTTAGTTATACAGTTATTATTTATTTTATTATATTACTTAACAACCTGGAATGCGACACGTGGTTTCAACAACTTTTGTGGTTTAGAAATTTAGTTATTTTATTTTTGGTGTCAATATATAGCGCGAAATTTAAAAAATGAAATTTATATAAATAACAAACATGATTTTTATCATGATTTTTATCATTTTTTGATAATTATCATGTTGATAAATATTCTTATTGGCGCCAAATTTAAAAAATGATTTTTTTCAGTTTTTTATATAAATAACAAACATGATTTTTATCACTTTTTGATAACAATCATTTTGATAAAAATCCTTATCCACATCACTAGTTTTTTGAGACTGATACTTTTAAATTTACATATTTTTGTTTAATAATTTAAATTTTCTAGATGTTTTAGATAGAACTTGCCAGATCTAGTTAGAGAAAACCGTGAGTTCATTTGGTTTGATAATCGTTGTTTGATTTAATCATTTTTTAGAATCACCTTCCAAGGCCAAAACAATTGTCTACCGATAGACAATTAGGTTCAGAATCTGAATCATCTGTAGACTCTTCTTCCGAAGAGTCTACAAAGAATTCTATAGAATTAAAACCTGAAACTTCCCACGAAGTAGTCTTGAAAGATGTAAATGAAACGACATTATTATAATTGATTTAATTATATTATCAATTTAAATTTTAGACTCTGCAAGCTTGTCGGTGTTGTCATCATCAGCAACAAATTATCGGGTTCTAAAACTATTCATATAAATTAAACTCAAATTTTTATAACGGTTAGAATCAAAATTTGTTTAAGATTCCCTAAATAAAGGAATTCAGTGGCAATCTATTGAAAGAGGCATACTAACAAAAATAATGGCAGATATAAATGAAATTAAAAAAAATCAAACAGCTTCAATCCAAACTTCTCCAACAATGCCATTTTAGATTGAATATATTTTAGAGAAATTAGCTCATATTAAAGAGTGTAGGAAAAGAATTTTTAATGAAAAAAATAGAGGAGCTTCATTTAAAAGTAGAAATAATTCAAAAAACGAAATTGCGCTAGTACCGTCAGGCAGCGGTATGAGAGCGCAAGATTTCAAAGAAAGTCTGAATATAAATATGATAAATACGCCTAAAACTAATAATTCGAATACAAAGCATCGAGGAGAAATTCTTAATTCCTGTTCATCCTCAGCCGTTTTGCCCAGTGAAAAACGTAATTCGAATTATCAAAAGACGCACAATCATTCAGAATTAATCTCAGATAAATTAAATAAAAAAGTAAACACTGTCAATACTAATTCTGTTATAGAATCACCTCAGTTGAGAACTTTAAATTTCTATGAAACACTATCACATTCGCAATTATCAAGTATAAACCTTTGTCTATCTATTGGAACAAACTCAATTTCAACATTTCTAGTTGATACTGGAGCAGAATGCTCGTTATTAAAATTATATAGCACTCAGGACAACACTCCAATAGATGTCGAACAGAAGGTAAAATTAACAGGTATAACGGATGGTACAATTGAAACCATTGGATTGTCAAGTGGATTAATAAAATTGAGTGAAAGAAATACTATTATGCATAAATTCCAAATAATTCCTAAGTCGTTTCCGTTAACTAATTACGATGGTATTTTAGGGAAAGATTTCTTTTCTCATTATAAAGTCAGCATAGACTATAAAAATTCATGTTTAAATATTCCTTTTAGAGAAATAATTGCAAAAGTTTACATTACAAGTGAAAAAGAATCTCTGTGTTTGTCAAAAGAAATTCAGTCAGGAGTTTACCTAGGAAATTGTATTGTTAAGCCAAAATATCAAATGTGTTGTGTTAGTATCATAAATTCAACAGACGATGAAGTTCAGTTAAACAAAATTAAACCCAATTTTGATGATATAAATAATTATGAGATATTAACAGTCTCACAAAGTAATAATATAAATAGATTATCGTCTCTTGAACAAAATATCGCAACATCTCATAAGAATCAGGAAGAACGCGAATCAATTATGAATATTTGTCGATCCTACAACGATTTGTTTTATTTTAAAGAATATGATAAATTAACTTATTCAAAAACAATCGCACATTCAATTCCACTCATTCCAAATTCTCAAACAATTAATGTCAAACCATACAGGCTACCACAAAGCCAAAATATTGAAATTAATAATCAAATACACGACATATTAGAAAATGAATTAATACAACCGAGTAAATCACCATTCAACTCACCTTTGCTAATAGTGCCAAAGAAAGCGGATGAACAAGGCAACAAGAAGTGGAGGGTAGTTATAGATTTCAGAAAGTTGAATGAACAAACAATCGGTGATGCATTTCCATTACCAAATATTTCGTCAATATTGGATCAGTTAGGACATTCTAAGTATTTTAGCGTGATAGATTTAGTGCAAGGTTTTTACCAAATAATTTTAGATGAAAATTCGAGACAATTAACTGCATTCAGTACACCAACGGGGCATTACGAATATCTTAGACTACCTATGGGACTCAAAGGGTCACCAGCTACATTCCAGAGACTCATGAATTGCGTATTAACAGGGCTTCAAGGGTTAAAATGTTTTGTGTATTTAGACGATATTGTCATCTATGGATCAAGTCTAGTTGATCACAATTCAAAACTTGAAGAAATATTTGCGATACTCCGTGAACATAACCTCAAATTGCAACCAAGTAAATGTCAATTCTTAATGAAAGAAGTTGTATATTTAGGGCATGTTATATCAAAAAACGGAATCAAACTAGATCCCAGTAAGATTTCAGCCGTAAAAAAAAATCCAGTACCTAGAAACACCAAAGAAATAAAATCAATTTTAGGGCTTTCCTCATATTACCGCAGATTTATTCAGAATTTTTCCAAAATTTCGCAACCATTAAATAACTTGTTAAAGAAAGATGTTGAATTTAATTGGGATATCTTTTGCCAAGAGTCATTTGAAACTCTAAAAAATAAATTAATTAGTCTACCTATCCTTCAATATCCGAATTTTGAGCGAGAGTTTACTTTAACGACGGATGCAAGTAAGGAAGGGTTGGGAGCAGTTTTGTCACAGGGATCAATTGGACAAGACTTGCCAGTTTCATATGCTAGTAGAACATTATCGAAAGCAGAAAAAAATTATTCAACTACCGAATTAGAACTTTTAGCTATTATTTACGGTATCAAGTTCTTCAGACCTTATTTGTATGGACGTAAATTCAAAATATATTCAGATCATCGACCACTTGTATGGATTTTTAATGTAAAAGATCCAGGATCACGACTTATGCGATGGCGTATCAAGCTAGAAGAATACGATTATGAAATTACATACAAACCGGGAAAACAAAACACTAACGCAGACGCTCTTAGTCGAATATTTAATGTAACTAGCAATGATTCGAATAATATAACTGAAATTAGTTATAACAATTTTTTTGCAATTTGCGATTAAAATGACATCTTTTTAGTTGCCATTTTTGATGTTGAAACAGCCTTCTTTTTTTTATTGTTCTAAAAAAAGCGTGAAAAAAAGACTTTTTTTCACTCTTTTTCTACTTTTTTTCACTCTTTTTACTTTTTTTCATTATTTTAAAAATTGCTAAAAACGTGGCAAAAAGTTATAAAACCGCAATGTTTTATTTATTAACAATATTAATTGTACAATTAGTAAGAATATTTAACTAAACAGAAACATATAAGCAAGATTTCCATTAAATTTTAGTTAGCAAACACTTCTGTTCGATTTGAATTATGTGAAGGAAGCTGTTTGATGTTTCGTTCCTAGGGGCGATTTCAATTGTTTTATCAATGCTTGCTCTAATTAATAACAAATTAAGCTTGAATCAAGCAACCGATTGTCATCTAATTATTAACTAATATTTAATATTTTTTATTTTAATTAAAAATTGCAAAAAATAGTGTATACAACACGAGCAAAATTAGTTATTTTTTCACTTCTCGTATTGTCCAACTCGGCTGACGCCTCGTTGGACAAATTTACGACTCGTGAAAAAATAACTTACATTTTGCTACTTGTTGTATAAATAACTATTTAAAGGCATCTGAGAGACAAATAATTATAAACAAAAATATCTCAGACAGCAATTTAAAATTGTCAGAATGCGATAAGGATTCGCACATAGTTCATTTCACCACTAAAGATTTTGATAACAATATAGAATATTATGATTGCAGAGACGAGCTGCTAATGATACAAAATCCGTCTTTACATGATTTGGTACATTTTTCCTACAACAATAATTTTTATATATATTTAATAACAGCTACCACAGTTAACGAGGAACCTACACACGAAGGTATATTCTCTTGTTTCATTAAGCTAAAGTCATTTTGTTTAAAGCATAAATTATCTGAATTACCCATACCAAATGTTACTCACAGAAATCATATAATACGAATTGATCAGATTAGAGCATTCCTAAGATACATTTTTAAAGATACTGATATCAAAATTACAATTTTTCATAATAATGTCAATTCAGATCTAACTAAAGATGAAATAAATCTTATTCTAAAAGAGTTTCACCTTACACCTTGCGGAGGACATCAAGGTGTTAATAGGACTTTTAAACGTATTCGCCAATATTATAAATGGAATAAAATGTATAAAGACATAAAGAAATATGTAAAAGCTTGTTCGTCTTGTCAAAAAAAATAAATCAACTCGAAAAACAAAACAACCAATGATAATAACGACAACATCAACGTATCCATTTGAAAAGGTCTTTCTTGATATTGTTGGAGCTATGAACCAAACCGAAAATTCAAATAAATATTTGTTATCATTTAGAGACGATTTAACCAAATTTTCTGTGGCTATTCCTATTCCTAATCAAGAATCAACTACAATTGCGAAGAGTTTTGTAAGTCAGATTATTTGTAGTTTTGGAGTTGAAAATGTTAGTAACTGATCAGGGGTCAAATTTTACCAGTGAATTGTTTAAAAATATGTGTAAACTATTGAAAATTTCAAAAATAGAATGCACAGCGTACCACCCACAATCAAATGGGAGTTTAGAAAGAACACATCGAAGTTTGGTAGAATATCTGAGGACTTTCATAAATAGAGATATGAATAATTGGGATGAATTCATTCCTTTTGCTATATTCACATACAATACCACCCTGACGGAATCTACAAGTTACACTCCTTTTGAGTTAGTTTACGGCAGAAAAGCATTGATAAAAATGTTAATACGATAAACCTTAAGAAAATGAAACTATTGTGCACGGAAAATCTAAAAAGTTTGTAGTAGCAAAAACTGAAATACTCGAACTAAATTGTAATGATGGCGAAAGAAAAACTGCATCATTAAAAGGAACAGGGATTTTACAACTAAATAAAGAATGTGTAGCACAAACTGCAAATTTTATACTGCAGCCGCACATTGAATTCGAAAGTTCTATTAAGTTAAACTATATGCCTACCATAGAAATATCAAAATTAGCTATAAATAATAATTTAATTAAGCATATTAATTTTAAGACTAATTCTAGTACTATTCTTTCTTCACTTGATCATACTTTTTTAGACAAAATAAGTACTGATATTGTAGATTTACAAAAAGAAGAACAAAATGTTAATTTAGATAATAAGCAATTTTATTTCCATATTTCCCAGTATGTCATATTAGCTATAGTATCAATCATAATTATACGATCAAACGAACTTACCTGTGAAGTTAGATCGTAATTATATGAGGCATCTCGTCCGAATAAATAGTTTTAATTATTTGATAGAGCGCTTCCGGACGCGCCTAACCACACGATTTTTAGAGCAAAAGCCACAAAAATTTTAAAACTCCCGCGCTATTCCGATGTACGACCGCTGACTCCTATTTAGCTTCATTATGTTTAGAAATAAATGATATAGTACATATTACTATTTTAGAATTTTCCTGGGAAAATGAAATGTCCCATGAATTGAGGTGGGGGGGGGGGACTATTTATTCGGACGAGATGCCTCATATAATTACGATCGAACTTCACAGGTAAGTTCGTTTGATCGTATAATTATATTTCGGCATCTCGTCCTTCATAAATAGTTTTAATTATTTGATAGATGTTTAGAGATCCTGGAAATTCAAATATGTACTATTTCTTTGTTTAGAATTTATTACTGTAGTACAGTTTGTGCAAAGTCTTCAACCACAGGTTGATTGTGAAATTTTCCAAATACTGATGATCTTGAAGACCATCCCGCGGTTCGTCTTATAGTATCGAGGGAAACTCCTTTCCTTGCTGCTGCTGAAGTGCATGCATGTCTAATCGAGTACCCACTAAAAATCTCTGTATTGATCCCCGCTGTGGACAGAGTATTTTTAATCCATCTGCTGATGGTCTGAGATGAAACAGAGATAAACGGTGCCCTTGTGGAGATAAGAAGAAGGTCCGAATTAGACTTCCTATATGACTGGGTTTTATTCATATAAACTTGCAGAGTCGATGCAACGCAAATCTCTGGCTGATCCGTATAAAAAGGAATCTGGATGCACGGCTGTATTGACGAAGGAGTTGTTGTTTTTATATGATCCGGAATTAAAATCTGTATCCTTGTGTCATCAATAATGATGTTCTGTAACCGAATCAAAGATAGGGTTTGAAGTCGGTTTGCTGAAATTAACGCCAATAATGTAACTAATTTTTGGCTTAACTTAGTCAACGTTAACGATTCGTTGGGGTACCAACTTTTGAGCAGATTTATTACCAATTCCGGATCCCATGTGGAATTATATCTCCTAGAAGGAGGTCTAATTCTGAACACACCTTTTAAAAATCTCTTGATTCTGGCATCCTCTCCGATATTTCCTGGTAAAATTAGGGACAACTCCGATCGATGGGAATTAAATGTTCCATAAGATACTTCTTCGATATTTAACAGATGTTGTAAAAATTGGATCACTTGTTGAGCATTTGCTTCCAAATAGTCGATGCTATTCTCGTTGCAGAATACAAACCATTTTTTGTAGGTACCGTAATATTGGTTCATTGTAGACTTCGAAAGTGAACTTATCAATGTTGGAAGAGCATCTTCTGGCACCTGTTTCTTTATAAATGCTTGCCTGATCATTTCGCCGCCACCAGGGAAAGTGAGTGGGCTAGACGATGAGGTTGCCTGAAAGGAGAGATTAGTATTTCATTGTATGGTTTGAATACTATCGGGTCGTCTACTAATAATTTGCAGAAAATTGGGTACCAGGGTTGTGTTGGCCAATTTGGGACTACTAAAATTCCTACACTTTGGTCGGAAATAATTTTGTTTAAAACCCTTAATACCAAATTGAATGGTGGGAATGCATAGAAGAAATAATTATTCCATGCTAAAGTAAATGCATCTATACACATTGCTTCAGGGTCTGGCAGCCAAGATACGTAAGTTGGAATCTTTTTGTTGGCATATGACGCAAACAAGTCAATTTCTGGCATACCCCATTTTCTAATGATTAATTCAAATTCATTTTGATTTAATTTCCATTCTGTATCCATTGATCCTATCCTTGATTCCCTATCTGCTACAAAATTATCTTTGGAAGGGACATATGTTGCTTTTAACCATATACCGCGGTTTTCACACCACGTCCAAATTTCTCTCGCTAAATTATTTAATTTTTGGCATTTGATACTTCCCATTTTGTTTATATAAGCTAATGCGGTTGTGTTGTCCACTCTAAGTAGGATGTCGCAATGATCTTTCTCCCGAGCAAAACATTTTAAGGAATAAAAAACGCTTAGCAATTCTAAATAATTTATATGAAATTTTAATTCTACTTCTGACCACCAGCCATGCGTATTTTTACCCTTGCAACATGCACCCCAACCAGCATCTGACCAAATTTCAAGATCAAATTGATCTTTATTAATTTTATTATATGCTATAAGTATATTATTTTTTCACCAGAGTAAATCATTCTTAGATTTAAGCCCAATAACAAATTTTTTATTGTAATTTTGGTTGCATTTTATTAAAGACGAATGTTTTTCCTTCTCTAATTGTTTTATATGTAACCAACCATACCGCACCCCAGGGCAAGCTGCCACTAAAAAACCAATTAATTGTGCAAACATACGAATTGTTGGTTTTGACTTATTTAAAATTATATTTATGCGATTAATCAGGAGTTTCTTCCGGTAAGCTAATAGTCATCATTGCTGTATTCAATATAAAACCTAGGAAACGGCAGTTTTTTGTTGGTATTAAATTGCACTTTTTATAATTAATAATCCATCCAAGCGATTCCAGAAACAGAGTCGTAAAGTTAACATTTCTCTTACACTCTTCTTCTGACTGACCTATAATTAGAAAGTCATCTAAATAGACTACGTATAAAATGCTCTTAGACCTTAAAAATGCTACAACTTCTCGATTAATTTTAGTAAACACATAGGGTGCTATGTTTAAGCCAAACGCGAGACACGTAAACTGATACAACTTCGAGTCTACTCTGAATCTTAAATATTTTTTAGATTCGGCATGCAGTGGAATTTGATAATAAGCATCTTTTAAATCAATAGATACCATAAAGAAATCTTTGTTAAGTAGTTTTAAAGCGGTTTTAATATTTTCCATTTGAAAATGAGGAGGTTCGATAAATTCATTAAGATATTTTAAATTTAGAATAAACCTCTTTTCCTTATTTGGTTTATCAACTAAAAAATATGAAGATAGAATTTGATCTTCAGACTTAGTACACCTTTCTAAAACGTTCTTTTCCAAAAGACTGTTTACAGCTTTTGATATGTTATGAGAGTTAGCCAGATCTAAGTCACGAATTTTTGGTGCATGTGGTTGAGTTAGTTGTCTTGTAAAAACTAACTTATATCCTTTTAACCAATCTTTGATAATATGGTTTTTAAGAAAAAACCAACGTTCTACAAAATACTGTAGGCGACCCGCTTTACAACTGAGAATATTTTTCCAAACCTGTGTATCTAACGACGATAGTACTGCCTCCGATGTTCCTGGTGAAGGTTCCCCTCTTTCTTGTAGTTGGGATTGTTGGCTTGCCCGTTGCGTCTCTGACCTGCCTTGAATGGAGACGGGCCTGCCCTGTTTAAAGGATTGTTATTATAATGCATTGGTGCTTTGGAGCGTTTATTGGAAGTGAATTGTTTTTTGAACACTTCCCTTGGGGTTGATTTTAAATCTTTACTAGCTTGTTCTAAATTTTTTACTGATTTGTATTGCTCCCCAAAATTTTCTCCAAATAGATATTTATCTATTGGACACACCTCCATAGCTGATTTTGCTGCTAAATTAAGATTTGGTGTTATGCAAATCTTTCTGGAGAGCGAAATAATATGGTTAAGGTTGCAAAGTAACTTTCCCGCATCTGAAATTATCGGCAATAATGATTTATCCGGTGATTCATTATTTATCAATTTGTTCGCTACGCAACCTAAAGCTGCAATTCCAAATGCAAGCTGTTCCTGGAATTTAGCCTAAACTTAATCCTTAGATATTGTAACTTGCGGGATAGTTAACACAATTTCTGGATTTAATTCTGGAGGGCCAATACGGCAATTTGAAGGCCAATGATATTGCTTTCTCAATTCAGACAACGTCTCATCATTTAAACCGTTTGTGATGACATTTTCCCATCTTGATGCTATCTCACCATGTAAATGATAAGAAGACGATTTTTCCTTACTTGGATCTTCGCCCAATTGCATCAATACTTCCTCTTCTAATTTCTTATCCGAAAATTCCAAGGTCTGCTCTTCTGATTTAGCGTTTTGGGGATTTGTCGGAGAAGCTGAGGTACGCAACCTGCGAACTTCTTTCTCTCCCCCCTTTAACTCGACTGAATTACTCGACGACGACGATGACGACGACGATGAAATTGATGCCGAGCTACTCGAGCTGCGAACATCAGGTGACCTTTGAGGTCGATTTTTGCTTCTAATAGAACGAGAACCCGATCTTGATGACAAACGTCGATTGCAAACATGTTTTGTTTTTGTGCGAGAGTGCCGATTGCGAACACATTGCGTTCTGCTGCGAGAACGTGATCTAGATGTCGAATCATGCCGATTGCGAACATCTTTCGTTATACTATCTCGTCTAGATAATCGAGGCCGTGATCCTGATGCCGAATCACGCGGATTGCGAACATCAGTGCCATTATTTTTTGTAATAATGCTTTCTAACCTCAAAATTCGGTCCATCAATTTCTTCTTTCTGTAATTAGGACTTCTTGATCGTTTTTTACGATGTTTACTCATTCTGAAATTAAAAGCTGTAAAGAATGTTATCGAAAAATGAATTTTAACAGAACACGAGGTGTGGTAGGCGCAACGAAAAACGTACACGCAAAATTCTACAAAATATTAAATTCATTAAAGTGAATAAAGTTTATTGCTTAATTTATTATTTAAGAATAAAAATAAATGTATTAATAATCATATAATATAATGTATTTTAGAATAATAAAACCATTTAAACCTACCATTAAAAATCAATCTCCTTTTATTGATTTCAAAGAAATTTTATATTTTAATCATCAATTAAATTAATTTAAAAATTAAATATATCTTCAAAAATGACTTTTGGATGTCAATTGTATTCGCCAACTCTATTAATATAAAAAAGTAACTAAAAATGTATGTGCCTCTCTCGTACGCATTCATTTTAAATAAAGCTATCTCTCTTGCACAATTCATAAAATAAATGGAGAGATTTCACTGATGGCGTTACCCCTTAATACAGTGACCCTAATAATACCTAGGGTCACTGTATTAGAGGGTAACGCCATTAGCAACTTTTAGGGAGAACCTCTCTCTCTATTTCATAAAACTATATTTAAAATTTAGTAACCTGAGAAATGACAATTCAAAAATCTTGATTAATCAAATTGATTTTAATGTCAAATTGTTAATTACGTTTTACAAATGGTGAAAGTTCGTGTGACTGGTATAAGCAAATGCTGCGTATCTGGGTGCTTAAATTACAGAAATCATTTACGGTTATTTTATGTACCACAAGGTAAGTGTAAATTTAAATTAATTATTATTTATAACATATATTATTATTTATTATTTTTTATTTTTTAATCTATGTTATTTAAGGGCATAAACAATGAAAAAGGCGTCAAGCGTGGCTTAAAAGGCTTGGAAAAACTGAACTCTTTCCTTCAAAACAACATAGGGTTTGTGAGGTAATTTGTTATTAATTTTTATGGTATGTGATATTTTTTTAATTATTTTTAAATTTGTTTCAGAAACACTTTAAAGAGGAAGATTTGTTTAGGGCGGAAAATTTTTTGCAAGTCAAACCAGAAGCTATTCCATGTTTGTTTTTGGGAACATCAGATGCTCATCTGGAAATGGAAACTCATGAAAAATGTATTTTTTTACTTGTATGTGAAATAGGCAATTTCACATGCAATTATATCTTATATCATACATTATATGCAATTAGGTATTATTGACATTTTTTTCTGGTACTAGACAATCCCGATCCCCAATTTGATTTTACTTCTAATTCCGAACCCTTCAAACAATTATCTAATAATAGAAACGAAAAACGAAACGATTTAGTATTTGATTTACAAAAAAAAAGTTAGAAAACTTACAGAGGAAAACCAAAAATTAAAAAATGAAATGCATTAATATTCAGTCTGCAATAAAAAAGTTTTTGAACGACGACCAAATTAATTCTTTAAAAAACCAAACAATGCATGGTTTTAAATGGAGTAATGAAACTTTAATAAAGGGGTATAAACTAAGAGTAGCTTGTGGTGCTACAGGTTACTCATTAATGCGCGAATTAGGAATGCCATTACCTTCGCATAGAACTTTGCAAAGAAGAATTAAAAGTATGAAATTTTTGCCTGGGGTTATTGAACGAAGTTTTTACAAAACTTAAAATGAAAATTGATCTTTTTAAAGATGAGGAAAAGCATTGTGCTATTTTAATAGATGAAATGGCAATAACACCAAAATTTGATTTTGATGCGGGAACAGGTTTAGTTTTAGGACCACCTACTATTCCGTCTAGCAGTGGTATTGAAGAGGAACTAGCCTCTCATGGTTTGGTGTATATAGTTGTAGGATAAACTACTCGATGGAAACAAATTGTCGGATACCAGTTTACCGGAAAATCGTTTAACTGTGAGTATGTTAAAACCGACGTCATGAATATTATGTATGAGTTGGAATTGGATTATGTTTTATTATAATAAAGCCATACCATTAAAAATCAATCTCCTATTATTGAATTCAAAGAAATTTTATATTTTAATCATCAATTTAATTAATTTAAAAATTAAATATATCTTCAAAAAGGACTTTTGTATGTCAATTGTATTCGCCAAATCTATTAATATAAAAAAGTAACTAAAAATGTATGTGTCTCTCTCGTACGCATTCATTTTAAATAAAGCTATCTCTCTTGCACAATTCATAAAATAAATAGAGAGATTTCACTGATGGCGTTACCCCTTAATATAGTGACCCTAATAATACCGTACAATATTGTGTTTGTGCACCTAGGCACACTGAGTGACGAGTGTAACTCTATCCTTTTTCGATTAGGTATAAAACAAAGAATATAGATGTACTATTATTATGCAGAAGCATATATGTATTTTTTGTTGCGATTGTAATATGCTGAAAATGTTAGAAGACAGATTTATTTGGGTTAATTAATTTTCCTCAACAGAAACCGCTTTTATAAAAATAAATGAGTACACAACGCATTCTAGAAGAAATCGTTTGAAGTAGCTCCGGACAACCATCTTCTTTACCCACTTGTTCTAAATAGGCGTGACCCAACGCTCGTCTTAAAGAAACGAAAGAATAACCATTCTTTCAGTGCAGAAACCATAAAAGACGGAACAATAAGTCCTAGTGTCAAAGTAACTACTGACTTTTCTTTGTTAAACGATTTATACAACGAAGAATTTTGGCTTGAAGGCGTTTACGTGAAGAGGTCCTTTCGCTCAAAACGCTATGCAAAATAGTAACAGTACAGAGCGCTGCAAGAAATCTGAACCACAAATAAACCTATTTCACCTCAACATCCAAGGAATAGTCAATAAAATCAATAATATTGAAGCACTTTTAAGTGAACATAATTTCAACATCTTCTGTATCAGCGAACACTGGCTCAAAACCGAAGAAGCGGAAGCTTCTAAACTCGACGGATGGGACAGTGCATCAGTTTTCTCACGGGGACACTTTAAACATGGTGCAGTCGTAATAATTTGCAAACACATGAATTTCGTAGAAAGTTCCAAAATCATATGTGTCTTTCTGCCGACTATCAACCTAAATGTGTTAGTAGTTTACAGATATCCATCAAGTGATTTTTCTTTATTTGTTGATAAACTAGAGGACATCATAAGCTCATTTAATGTAGAAACTAACTTAATCATATGTGGCGACTTTAACAGTAAATTTAATACTGCGGGTAAATATGCAAATATTTTGACTGATCTATTTAATAAATTTGGCTTTGTTCAAACAATTTTTAAACCTACACGAGGACCAAACTGTCTAGACAACATTTTTGTAAATTTTAACATTAATTCTTTTAAAACAAAAGTTGGGAAAACTGATTTTTCCAATTTTGAGGGTTCCGGGTAAGTCAGCAAACTTAGTGAAAAGTACTTGCCGGCCTCTTACTCAAAAAGGTTTTGCACGAAGGCATAATATTTTAAATAATTTAAGTTGGAACTTAGTGAGTGATGAGGAAATTAACATTAACGATTCAATTGTTAATCAAAATTTTATTGATGCATCGCATATTTCTTTCTCAGAAATAGAAAGTAAAGCAAAAAAATCTGATTACGGGCTAAAATGGTTTACAAATGAACCAGGGGAAATGAAAGAGAGCGTAAATTTTTTAGAAGAACTCTATGAAATGCATAAAACTGATAAGCTCAAATCTACCAAAAACAAATTAAAACAAAAATATCACAAAGAATTAAAAAAACACAGAATTAAAGCAAATTATAATTTTATTGGGAGTTCCACCAATCCAATTAAAGCTAGATGGAAACTAATAAACAATAAAAGATAAAAACCAAAACCATAAAAACACGCTTAATGAACTAACATCTGATAATTTTAATCTCTATTTAAGTGCAGTTGGTACACATGGTTTAAGTGGTATTCCGCAAAATAAAATTAACCCAATTGACTGGAAGAAGATTGAAGCACCTGTAAATTCTCCTTTTAGGTTTACAGAAGTCACAGAAGTGAGGGACATTATTATGTCAATTCGAAACTCTAAAACTCTAAAGATGCCTATGGACCCTCAGTAGCGTTGCTCAAAAGAAATATTACGCATATAGTATCACCCTTAACAATTTGTTACGGTTTCATTTTGGCCTCTAGCATTTTTGGTTCCATGATCCCTTTTTATCGTCTTGTAGCTAGAACCGGAAAATACTAAATAGTAATAGTTAAAGTTTGGTTAGAAAGTTAGTATTTATTTGGGTACGTACCGTATGTTAAGCCTACCGATTTCAGGTTGCCACGATCTCCTTCTTCCGTTTCCATATCTCCGTCCCATTATTTCATTAGTTTCTGAAGGGTAGCATTTGTGAATAATTGTTGGTTTGTTCTTTGTTTACTTTGACGAACAATTTATTTGAGTTGTACGACCGTGAGAGAGTGTCAGAGGTCAGTCGGGTCGCGAATTGAATCTTTGAACCCCACATGACTTGCAGTGTTAACTAGGCCAAAAAGACCTTAGATTCCTACGTATATTTTTCGTAGTTTGAGTTGGATTGTTCTTTCCTCGTTAGATCGTGGTAGACACAAGTCGCCCATGCGAGAGTAAATATAATTTAAGATAGACACGAGGCGCAGAATAATTGAAGTAGTGCTTTACATCCATTATTGGTTGATGTAACCATTTCACAACGTTAGTTGGATATAGATGATAAGGTTCTACTTACGTTTAAGAAGCGTTTCTGATTTTGTCTGATTTTGCCGCAAGCACCGCAAGTCGGGGTAAGTGCAGTTTCATTACCATACTTTCATTCCTCTTCCATACTGACGACTCTGATATTCACTCTAGTTGTGCGGCAAGTAGTACGACCCATATTTCATATTTGGGGCGAGAAACTTGGAGGTTGATAACGAGACCGATCCAAACTTAAGTGAGGTTAGAAGACCATTGGAAATAACCCGTTTGCTGGAGTACTACCCGATTTGTGGCAGGAGTAATCCTTTTGGATTGCCGAATGTCCGAGTATTTGCCGGGACGACCATCCAACCTTTTATTGACCGCCAATCACGCTCCGGACCGACAGCTAAGTGGAATTTGTTTAGATTATTTGGGACCGTCAGTCCTTTCACATAGACTAATGAATTAACGGCAGTATCGATTTTAAGAAATGTACTCACTTGTAAACGTAGAGTAAAGTGCACTTTATTACACGGAATTCGTCACTTTAGTCACTGTATTAAATATTGCATATAAGATCGCAAGAACACTTACGCAGTCGATGTCAAACTTGGCTTATACGATGTTAAGCGACCGCGACCTCGCGGGTAGGGGAATTGTAAACAAGACTGTCTAGGTGGGGCGCGTTCGTTTATAGGTTCTGTCAACTCGTAAAGAAAAATCAAGTTTCCATCATTTTGAGAATATTGTCACATTAATATCAGAGATAGATTTCCAAGATGGATTTCCCCTCTACTGAAAAAAAAAGAATAAGTAAAAATATAGTTGTCTTACGATCATTAACCCAAAATGTATCGAACAAAGTAATGCTAACAAAAAATTTTCACTTACAACGTAGAGCTGTGAGAATTATAGCAAACTTAAAATATAGAGATTGTAAAGAAAGCTACAAAAAACTTGGCATAATGACTGTTCCTGGTTTATTTATTTATGAGTGCCTGGTATTTGTTCATACTCATGACAATTTAATTTTAAGTGAAAATGTCCACAACTACAATACGAGACAAGAACAAAATGTAAGAAATTAATTTTGTAGGCTTAAGAAAACGCAAAACGGTTCAAATTTTTACGCGTTTAACTACTACATTAAATTACCTGTAAACTTAAGATCCTTAAATATAAAACAATTTAAAGTCGCCATCCAAGACCTTTTAATAACATGCCTTCTTTATAACTGTGATAAATTTCTCAAGTGCCACTTATTCTAATAAGTAAAAATAAGCTAGGTACCTATTTGTTGTAATTTTAGTATTGTGATTTATTGTAATATATGTATATCTATGTGTGGTAATTTTAGTAATGTAATTTAATGTATGTTTATAATATTTGATTTTTTTTACTTGATGTGTGTAAATGAACAATTTAACGCAGCTACTATTTTAAACGATCTGATTTTAATATCTATCAGTATGTTGCACATACATTGGGACACTGTTTTTAAAGGCTTTGATATAGCTGAATGCAAATAATGCAGTTATTTTATAAGCTGCTGTATGATATTGTCCATCTTTTCGTTCCGACAAAAATACTATTCAGCAGTTTTACGTACCCTGTTTAGTTCAAATCCGAGCTTAAGAGTAACATTCAGTTAAAACGAGCCGCTTATAGGACTATTTAAAATTCAAATAATTACGCACGTTGTGCAAATTGCAGGCTGATTAGTCTTATAAGGAATGCGTGTCTGGTGTTGAGAATTCAATTAGTAGATGCCCGAAATATTTTTGTAAGTACGTAAATAACTTGCGCAAAGATCAATCAATTCCTTCAGCATTATTTCTTGATAAAGTTTGTGCCTATGGGGCCATATAACGTTAAACTTTTTGGTGAATATTTTGCGTCTGTTTTTGAGGCAACTAGCCAATTGGATGTTGAAGCCTCTGAGATTGATTTTGAAACTATTCGAACTTGTGCATAAACATTACAGACTTTCTAAATAAACTGAATCTACTGGATGCAAACAAAGTTGCCCATGGTTCTGACGGTATTCCATCTATTTTGCTTCGTGAGTATGCCCACTCCTTTGCTAGACCACTATCGTTATTATTCCACTATTCGATACCGAAAGTTTGATAACGACTAACTTCCGTATATCTGAAAGGAATCGTTCATCACATCAGTTTTCAAATCTGGCAATAAAACCCTGATTCGTAACTACAAACCCATTTCTATCATGTCAGCAATTCCCAAGATCTTGGATTCTCTTGTGACTTGTGCCTTGTCTAAAGCTTTTAATTCATTAATATCCAATACAAAACATAGTTTCTGCAAAAGTCGTTCTACATTTATTAATTTGTTGTTGTATGAAAATTGTATTTCACGTGCATTGATCAATGGTCAATTATTAGTCGATTCGGTTTACACCGATTTCTCAAAAGCTTATGACAAGGTCTCACACAATATTCTTTTTGATTATTTAAGTTCTTACGGAATCTGTAAGAAAATGTTAAGTCGGTTGGTTATCTTCGTATTTGTCTGGTCGTAGTTAGTCAGTTCGAATAACAAAATTTGTGTCTGGCGATTTCCATGTTATTTCTGGAGTTCCTCAAGGTTCAAATCTGGGTCCTTTACTGTTTAAATTGTTTGTTAATGACGTCAACCTCGTAATCAAGCACTATAAAATGCTGCTTCTTGCTGATGACATTCAGCTATTTTTGTCTATCAATTCAAGACAGAAATTAATTTCAAAAATATTTGGATTGTTTTTACGAATGCTGTACTTTGAATAAAATAGTTATGAACATCAAGAAGTGCAAACATATGCATTTTTATAGAGGTGGCACATA
Organism: Cryptophagus acutangulus; assembly: GCA_963556235.1. NCBI lineage: Eukaryota > Metazoa > Arthropoda > Insecta > Coleoptera > Cryptophagidae > Cryptophagus > Cryptophagus acutangulus. The sequence continues at coordinate 4,266,933 of OY744570.1, forward strand.
TTTTCCCTCTATCTATAAAATAATGCTATAAATCGTGTGTCAAGGCATGCAAACTTATGTTTTGTAAATGTTTATGTATTCAATACTTCACTCCTCATACTCACACAAATATCTTTTAGGCGGGCAAAGATATTTGTGTTTTTTAATTGTCTCAACTATTGTATCTGTTTGTTAATATGCAACAGCAGCAAATTGCGAATCGGCAGTAAGTTTATTTAATTTGTTATATTTAATAAAAAACAATTAACAAAACAATAAAAAACAATAACACCCAGGCCAACTGTCACCAACTGTCACCCAACTATCGTCCTCGGCGCAAGTATGTTTTTAAAAATAATTAACATATTTTTTTAATAACATAATTTCGGTTGGTCCCAACGGATGCGATCCAGGTCCCAGTCTCCTCACCCTCAGCGACGGTAAGTTCATTTTGTAAATGTAAATTTAAACAAAATTTTTGTAAATGTTATTAATTTATTTTAATTTTACAGCCGGCAGGATCACCGAGCGGGTAAGCGCGTAAGGCGGTCGACAGGCGGTTGTCCCGTACGAGGCCGTCAAAATTGCCCACGAACTATAATAAAAAAGACCAGTCCAGTGCACAGTTACACGAAAACTACATCAGCGGTTTAGTAGGGTAATGTACAGTTGAGAGCAGAAAAAGTGGAACATCAAATTTCTGTCAGTTTCAAAATTTGATGATAAAATTAGGTTTCATTGTTATTTTACAACGTACAGTGCCGGTCATTGAATTTCGGGCAAACTTCTCTGTCACTGTCATTTGTAGCATTGTAAAACAATGTAATTTTAAACTGACAGTGAAAGTTCTGCCCGAAATTCAATGACCGGCACTGTAAATATTGTTAGGACAGGGCAAATAGGACATACTTAAGATATGGAGATAGTTAAAGAGGACGTAATTAACACCTTGTTAATCAATTTAACTTTAAAACTTGAAACAATGACATTTATGACCCACTTTTTCTGCCTCCAATTGTACATCAATACACTGTATTAGTGATGACGTAGTATCGGCATTTTTGTTGTAGTAAAACTGACTATTGAGTCAAACAAATAACTGTCAATAGAAAGTGTCAATAGTATCAACCTACATCGAACATTCATATTGATGTTTTAAAAGGGTTTATGTTTAGTTTAAAGATGTCTACTTGCTAAATTGGCATAAGATAAGTAAATCAATTGCTATTGATTATTTTGTTAATGCTTTTATTCTCGTTTTTATTTTTTATTTTAATTCGTCGACCCATTCGACCTAGGTCGATTTTAGATCTAGTTGTTGGTTTGACCCAGAAGTAAGATTCAGTCCAATAGAAAATACGTCACACTAATGCAGCGCATTGCAATTGTAGTTGAAAAATTCAATTGACGAGTTGAAGAATTCCAATTCAATTGACAATTTTAAAATTCAATTGACACTTTTTAATTTACAATTGGAAATGGTTGTAGTAATCCGCTCGTGTAATTTTCGTGTGAGAATCCTCTGAATGCGCTCCAATGCTCTAGCCAACTGAGCCACTGGAAACAACATTAGTCAATTTTTGAATTAATTTTGATTATTTCAAAAATTAAGTAATGCTTTTTTGTTTCCAGTTTGATCCTTTGGATATACGCTTCATTCTCAATCATGCAACAATTATGTTTTTTGGATTGTGAGAAGCTCCATTTATACTAGATCCTTCAACAATTGGATTGGTTTTTTGGCATTGTAAGAAGCTCCATTTATACTAGCTCCTTCAACAATTGGATTGGTTTTTTCGCATTGCAAGAAGCTCCATTTATACCAGCTCCTTCAACAATTAGATTGTTTTTTTCGCATTGTAAGAAGCTCTACTTATACTAGCTCCTTCAACAATTAAATTGGTTTATTTGCATTGCAAGAAGCTCCATTTATACTAGCCCCTTCAACAATTGGATTGGTTTTTTTGCATTGCAAAAAGCTCCATTTATACCAGCTCCTTCAACAATTGGATCGTTGCATTCCATCAAAAGCCTCGCCGGACGCGTGGCCAGATAGAGTATCTTACTCTAACAGTACGACTTTGACATCTTTAAACCGGCACTTTAAACCGAGTGCTCATGCAATATCCCGACAACCCATGCCAAAAAAAAGATGTTGGTGAGTTGCGCACGGTCGAAGTCACCGAAAATTGCAACTGGTACGACAAGTTGATCCGAGGTTTAACTAGAGATCCGACAATTTTTCAGACTACTAGATCCGCTAAAACTGCCTTTATTGTAACTTTTGTAAACACACCGACCTGAAAAACCACGAATTTGCCGACCCTTGACAACTTTGTGTGCTCACCCCCAAGTGCCCAAGTACGGACCTTGTTATACCATTACGCCGATTGGTTCTACACAGTAATTGACCACTAACATGACGTTGACCACTGACCACTATTGACCACAGACAAGAAGTTGTTCAGTAGTAGCGAAAGAGGAGAACCCTGGGCAACGCATTATCGTGGAGTAAATTGTTTTTGTAGTTTGTTTCCAAATTTCATTTTGTTTGAAAATTTTACTATATATTGGTCATAAAGCTTTGATTAAAAAAATTGAAACATGAAGAAAAGAAAACCGAGAAAATTGTGTTGTAATTTTTGACATTAGACATTATCAAGATGTAGATTTTATAATTGATTTTGTTCTCTAATATCTCGTAAAATCTAATCATCTTTTAAAATCTAATTCATATTTTACTTTTTCATGTGGAATACACTTTATTCCTTTTTAGTTGTATAAGGTTTGTGATTGTATTTTTATTTTATTTCGTTTAGCATATAGCGCAGCGCCCAATTTCCACGTTTTACTATCCGAATAATATGTACATAAATCAAATACTTTTAATATTCAACCAAAGCTTTGCTAATATTTCCGATGGCTAACTACATAGAAAGTTATAAAATCTAATTCAATATTGGGATTTCTCTAAATTCTTCTGTTCCTTTCTTATCTTTATTCAAGAAGCAAAGTACCTTACCTTCTAGAGCGGTAAGTAACTTTAGTGTTCTTTACCATTACATATCGTCCTAGGTAAGTATATTTTTTATAGATAACAATCGAAAAAACCAAGATAAACGGGTACGGTAAACTGATAAAAAAAAACTTATCGTGCCAAAACAGCACTCTCCAAGACAAACCACGACAACATAATTCAGAAACCGTTAGGTGTTTTACGAAGAAAATTATTAGCACCAAAAAAAACAATTGGGCTTGGAGGGGTGTAACTAAGGTTGCGTCAAGCACAAGTGCATTGGACAAGTTCAGTTTCACTTTAAAATAGCATCTGTTCATTCTTTAACTTGAACGTACTACAACAGCTGGCAGCAGTTTTAGGTCTTAAGTATTTCACTGTGAGCATAAGCGTCATTTTGGTGATTTAAAAAAAAGCTCACACTGAAATAATGTCCCTTATTTAAAAAATGTTATATAATATTCTAATTTAATGAAATAGTATATTCAAACAGTTTAAATAATTATATCTATTTTTTCATCCTAGTCAAGCAATTAAAACAATAGTAGAAAATAATTATATTTAAATATACATAAACACCACATTTAAGAACAATGGATTTTACTGATCGCTACATATTTGTAAATTAATCGAAATTATTCATGTAATGTAATATTGTAATGCAACTTCGTATTTTTACTATCTATTTAAAAAAGCAGACTTAAGTCGTATTGAGTCGGATACGTTCGGCGTGGACGCCGGTCAGCAGCGACGGTTTTACAAAATTAGTCACCCGACGGCCTCTTTAAACATTAGACTGCAAAACAAACTCAACATATTGACTTCAAAGTTTTAATGTAAGTTTCATCGTCATTTACCACAATAATTAAAACGTTGCGTATTTCCTTCCAATAATAACGAAATAATTATTTGAATTTATTGTTAACCAAATAAATAAAACTTTTTATTTTTTGACATTGCTAATTTATTATTCATTAATCATAACTCTTTTTAAAACTGCATAAAAATTAATAGAAATTATTTTAGTGCCACCTTTACTAACCAAAAACAATTTTTTTTTATTTCAAAATAAAGGACAATTTAATGTGACAAAGTATTGCAAAATTATTTTGAAATAAAATCCCGAATGGTCGGAAATAAACATTCGAGAACTTTATTTTTTCTTAAGGTACAATAATGAGCTATTGATTATTAATAGATTAGATTTGTCATATCACAAATTTTTAAAATGTACAGAACCTTAATTTTTTTTAAGAAAGTATAACTTAAAATCCAGACATTTTCAATGATTTTAATGTGTTGGCAAAGTTTATTGCAGCTACAGTTGTGTTAAACACACTATACCAAGTCTTTGAAAATAGAACATCTCTCCCTCTTTTTAACCACCAAATGTTATTTTAATTAGGTCGTATAAATATAAGGCGTCTGCATACATTTTAATTTAATACATTTTTTCAAAGATGCAACAGCGCAATTACAAGTTATCGGCTCCACCTTGTAAATTAATATTTAATTTCTACTAACTGGATTTTTATAAATAAAATCATAAGCTCCGTAATAAAAATCATGTGTAAACGATTCACGGATTTCTAATTCATTTCATTGCTCTCAAATCATTCTTTTAGTCAATTGTTGTTTTTCTGGCACATTTCCACCATTCGCATATTGTAGCTGAAATAAATTTTTCGTTCAACTAAAAATAAGAAAATTTCCAGCCACTCGTACTAACAAACATAAAATTTTACAGTTACGTTGAAAAATATAGTAATATAATCGTAAATTTAATCAAATCTGTTTTGGCTATATAGTATTATATTATTACTGGCTTTATTCACAGATTAGAAACCTTTTTACAACACTATCAACATTGAAATGTTCAGTTGCAAAGAATTCGGATAGCCTTTTATCACTCTCAGAATACTGAATTAAATAAAACGGTTTTGGTCTACAACAATTGTTCTGCTCAGTTTAAATTTCATTTCATTCTATGTGTAGGGTGTGAATGGCATTGCATTGAATATGAATGGCATTGCATTTTTGTCACTTTGATAGCGACAAAAGTATCCCCTACCTTTATTCCCGCGAATAATCTGCACTACTTTTTACATCGTAGTAGCCTTTCTAGTATGCAGCAGAACACCATTAACACTACAACATCAATTGTGCTCATTAAATTGCCTTACCGAATTACACTCTAGTAAAGTTGCATTTATCAAAATGCGAATTTTGTTGCTGAGGGCCAATACGACTCAAAAAACTGCCATTTTTTTTAGAACAGTAGCTATATTCTGCAACGAGTGCGGAATGAGAACGACAAGTTGCAAACCATACTTTTTCTACTACTATTGACCAGATTGAAAAACAATTTTTGACAGTTAATTTAGTAAAGTCATTAGTTAGACTTAGTTATGTCATTACTTTGAAGATGTCGCCACTACAATTAATGTATTAATAAACGAAGCTATAAAATGCAACAAAAATAATCTAAATTTGATTTGATTTTATTTGTTTGATTTAAAATAGTAATAATATCAACAAATATTATAATATTTAAATAATGTATCGATCAAAATGCAAAATTTTATGATTCCTTCAATTTTCAAAAGAGTGCGTTAGGTGTGGCTATTATATCCCTTGTATAAGAATGGATATTCTCGCTGTTATTGAAGAATGAATACATTCTTAAATCAAAATTAAATCAAAATTATTGATATTCTGATGTAGAAATAGGCTCAACATAAGAGGTTTTTTTAAAAAAAAAAAATTTTATATAGTTTTATACTGTTTTATTTTTTAGATTGTTTTTTTTATATTTATAAAACAATTCGTTGGTTGCTATCAAATGAGTGGTTTTTCCCTTATGGTGGTGCAATCGTCGGCAAATACACAAGAGATACAATTTTTATCGGATAATTTTATTTTAGTACAAATTTTTTGTTACTATGAAATTATCTCGAGATTCGAGAGATATTTCCAAAGAGCAACAAAACATGAGTAACTTTAAAATAAAATTATCCCAAAGAAAATTGAATCTCGATTGTATTTCAGAGAGATTATTATTAGATGGTGGTTCATTAGGGATGTTTATAATGTATAAAACGCACATTATGAGGTGTGAGATGCTCTAAAACTGCATCAATAATTTATAAATGGAATAATCTTTTTTTTTTTCAAAAACCTAATATATTTTTTTAAATTATTTATATTACGAGTATATTCATATTTTTTTCGCTATTGCTTTAAATACAGAAAAATCGCATCGGCATCTTAAAATTATAGTTGGAGCTTTTTCCATTTCACGCTTCCTTAGATAATACAATGCCACTACTATGCATATTCATTTTTTGGTTTAATTATGTGTACCTACATTTAACATAGAAATTACACACAGAAAAATAATCTTATACAAAGAGCTTGACATGCGCTTCCTGGGATCCCGATTTGGATTCCCAGTCCCTTCTCATCAGCCAATCCTAATTGTATTAATACCTGCTTAAATTTGTATAGTGAGTCACATTTCGATTAACAAATTAATTAATGTGCTGTAACCAACCAAATTGTTTTCTTTGTATCAAAGAACTATTTCAGGTTGTATTAATGGTTATGGTTGATTTTTGTATATTTTTGTTGCCAGGCGCTTTTTCTAAATTCTAATTATAAGTATTATGCAAAAAGCATGGTGGTTAGAAATTGGTTAAATTTTGTATGGTTTACAATTTTACAGTGGTTTTATAATCCAAGTAAAGCGTTACAGGGGTGAGTAAGTTAGATACGATGATATAATAAATTTCAAATACGTGTCACACATGCACCGCCCAGTGCATTAAGGTTTTTTGTTTGTTTATCAAATATACTAATTGCTTCACTTTCTGTATCATATTCCGTTTTAGAGACGTGTTCATGCTAGTAATAGCAAAAATGAAAAGTATTTAAATATATTTTAGAAACGTAATTATGTAACTTTTTTAGTTACAAAATAACGATAATATCCTTTTTGATTATTTAACGCTTGCTTTGACTAACAAGCGGGTTTTTACCACACGGATCTCAATTACTAAAAACGTAATACACGGACGAATAAACGGTCGGACGGACGAAGGGACGGGCGATGGAAAAGTGAGTTGTTTAAAATTTGCTCATTATCGGAATGATCAAAATTTTGTTTTGCTAAGCTTACCAACGAAGTAAAAAAATTTGAGGAAAATACGAAATGCTATAGTTTAAAAAAATAAACTAATTCGTGTAGTTTAAAAATCGAATAATTTTTTTTAATATAATTTAAGTTATTTTTTTAATCAGGATAGCATTCTTCTGCACCTTCGCCAATTTTTAACAATTGTTAGTTTTTTTATAATGCAAAACAATTCGTTGGAAAACATATTAATTCACGAAACTATTTTTCAAACATCTATTTTCAAACAATCTCGCAATATTCAGAATATTTTCGAACGCGGAAATAAAATAGATCACTTTTAAAAGTTTAAAAATCATTCATCACATTAATTTTTTACTTAAAAGCCTTACAGTCTATTTTTATTTTTTTACAGACAACATGTTAAATTATCCACACTTATTTTGCTTGCTTATTTTTTGTGGCCCTTATGGGATCGCTATAGAAGAAGGTAGGCTTATGTATGAGTCCTCATCATTAAAACGTATTTCCGATCATCTTTTTATCATTATGTGCAGATAGCATTTGAATTAAATCTGGAAAATGTTACATAAAAGAATAATGGTTTTGTATTGTTGACAATTGTAGCTAAATTTAGCCTGCATAAAAGATGTAGTATAGTATAATAGTGACACTGCTTTATTTACGGCTTAAGTGCTCAAAAATTGGCACAGAGCCAGAAACTAGGACAGTTGCAGACACTTTTTATACTCATCTTTTTGTTCAACTAAAAAAATTCTATTATTAGCGTTTCATAATTATCTTCAAATTTTTAATATTAATTTTGCACACTTGATATTTTTTATTCTACAGAAACTCTGACGTTGAACAAGGAATTACAGACGAACTATCTGCGAAAATGTCTAACACCCAAGTTTCATTGATTGATGGCGAAGGCGTTAATCGTGAAATTGAAAAGGAATCCACGGAAGAGACTACATTATCTGAGGTTCGCTATAATTAATAAATTTATGATGCGTGAAATTTATGATGCGTGTATGTGTGGTGGAACTTACTTGAAGAGTTTAGAAACAAATTTAATAAATGCATGTAACACTTGCTTTGGCACAGGTAGTAAAAGCCAATTAAAAGGTGCGTTAATGTGTCAAGTGGTAAAATACAAACTTCTATGTTGGTATATTCCTAATTTATCGCTGTTTTCCATTAGATTTACTAGTCAACTTCTAGAGCAATATTGCACATTTATTTGATATACAGCCGTGAACACGAGAAAGTCCTATAAAATATGTATTTATTTACTATAAAGCGATGGTAATGCGGATTATAATTGATTAGTATACAAATTATTATTCACAAATATGTATTTGTTAGCATATATTAAAAAGAAACTTAGAAATAAATTATTTGCTTTACTTATAAATCTAGGCTCTGTGCGCCTAGCTGGGTGGCTCACACTGGTGGAAAAATGTTGAATCAATCAGGCGTTATGTACATCGTAATATCGATGTTATTTTAAAAACGGGATTTAAAAATGTCACACATTCCATCAGTTATATTTCCAACACAATTAAAAAAGTAAAAAGTCTGCATTTTGCCACGTTTGACGTATTTGACTAATTAAAAAGTTACGTGTAAGTACTTAAAAAACGGCCGCCAGGGACTCTGGAGGCAAAATATCACTGACTCCTCTCACTCCACCACATATATAACTGATTTTTAACAAAAAGCTCAAACGACAAAAGAGTAAATGTGGTAAATTTTAAGGAATACATCCAAAATATCATGTTGTTCAATCCAATGTATTCTTAATATATTGTTTATATGATTTTTGTGATAAGTTAATGATTGTATACACCTTAAGGGCGTCGTGAATTTTCTTGAACCAACAGATGTCTCACGAGTCAGATTGTAGGGTTAATTTTGTGGACACAAGACAGCGGTTTTACGTAAAACTTTGCCCAACTCTTAATAAAATTTTAAAGATAAATGTTCAACTTAGGTATTACAACAATTTTGGTATAAATTAACTAAAGGATGTCGAAAATATAAGCTAATGAAATAACCCTTTTTTTTCAAAAATAAGTTTAACAAAATGCCCCGAAACATTTACCTTAAGTATATATGATAAATTTAAACCATTCTGAATAGTTAAAATAATTGGTATTTGTTCATAACGCTTTTCTTATGTTTTTTTGTTAATAATTATTGAACAACCAAAACCGCCGATTCACCAAAATATTAAGTTTAGTTTGCTTACTAAGATATAGATGTCACTGCTACATGACACTTCTTAGGGTCACTGTATTATAAGGGAATTCGAGAATAGTCCGCAAAAATTTAAAAAAAATTGCCTGCGACGCAATTTTAGGACCATTTTTTACTACTAAGGGCGGCAAAAAATTTTAGTCTATGGGTGGCCAAACTATAAATCCGCCTTTGTCGCTGGATCCATTTCTATTTGACAATATCAATATTGAAAACATAAATAAAAATATTGTGCCTAGAGTCATCTTTCGACAAGTCTTGTAATTTATTTAATAGTAATGTAAAATATGATTACACCAGAATCCCCCCACTACACCCACGGCGCTCTTAATATAAATATTACACCAATAAAAATTCTAAATAATTAATTAAATAAAGGGTTTATGACGAATGTTTGCGGCCGCCATAGGTAAAAGTTTTGCTTGGCCTTAAATTGATTTGATTCAGTTTTGCTACAGTAGTCACGTGGGTGACGAGTTTAAAACTCTAAAGTATGACTCTAGAAGCGTACAAGAAAAATGACGCTATTCATTTTAGTTTAAAAAGACAATGTTACAAAAATGGTTTATTCAAAGTTATGGTGTTGTTCCCATAATACCAAAACCTACTATGTAATAAAATTATACAAATAAACCAAACGTTTTTCTCTTTCTAACACGTTTAATAAAGGGAAAAACCGAGCTTTAAATTTTAAAGGAGCCTTTAATGTTGATTATTACATTCCATTCATAGACTACTACATAAGATGCTCTATGACATGTCATTAAAACTAATAATTTCTCTTGTAAAATCTCAGCGATAATACCAGTGACGTAAATACAAATGAATGCAGATGTCATATCAAACAATGACATATCAAACAATCGATGTACATAATAAATTTGCTATTATGCTTATAAAAATATTCTTTTTATCATGAAATAATCTTCGGAATACTACTCGACAAAAGATGATTGCTATTCGGTAATAGCTACATTTTGATTCACTCAAATTTGGTTTCCTTAATACACTCGTTTCCTTAATTTACCTTTCCTTAATTCACTCAAATTTGGTTTCCAAATTTTCGTGTAAAATGTAGCTATTAAAATGCTTGATTTTAATTAACTGCCGAAAAAACAGATCCAGAAAATTTCGTGCAAATAAATTTTAAATATTGTTTCAATAGAATGCTAGCGTCGTACCCTAGAGATAATTCTAATCCCGTTCACTGTATTTATTCTTCTAGATGACAAAAGACCTTGGCCACACAAAAATGGCAGAAAAAACCGCCCGTTTTGAAAGCCAAGAAAATACGTCAATTACTGAAGATAATCGAAGTCATCAGTCTGAAGCTAGTCGTTCAGTAGTGCAGTCGGTTTCAAGTGAAGTTTCCGCTAATCGCCAGGTAACCACATCTAGTTTTTCGACTTCTCAAAGTTTTTCAATGGAAGAAACTGAGGAATATGAAATTGAAGGATAATCTCTCTCTCTATGTTTATTACGTTTTTGCTAAAAGAACAAACTATGAAAATGATAATTTACAGGTTTAATTCGGTGTCAGGTTGGTGCTGAACTTATTAGCCGATATCTCATTTAATTGTAAATAGAAGTAGATTTTTAATTAATTATTCATAGATAGGCAATTCGGTAAAACAAGGTATACGATACAATCAAATGAGGTAGACATTTAATTTTGAATTAATGATGTCAAAAATTTCACCCGTAATTTTTTTATTTGCTAAAGTTGTTTGCCACTTTGGCAATTTTGTTTATTAGTACTTTGTTGCGTTCAAATTCGAACCCTTACTTAGTTAAACCCTATTTTAGAAAAGCTGGTAGTAAATTATCATTTTCAGATGTATTTGATTCTTCACCTCTTCTTCTGTCGGCATTTCTTGAAAAACTAACATTTTTGTCTCTTAGCATCTTATTTCGAATTTTTGCACAAGGTTTTGATTTTTGTGGCATTTATTAAGGAAAATTTGTAACACAATTATTTGTATTCAAATTTGTGATAATGGAGTTTAATGAAGATACATTTTAACTTCTATGGTCGTTGTTGCATAGTAACTTAACTTAACTAATTACTTAGTTTAGTAAAGTTAAAGTTATATAGAACTGAGAGGCATTCAGGTATATATTTAAGTCATACCATACACATATTACTTGGACTGTTACTTTTTACATTATTTTTTTTTTCGTTTCTGTTCTTACTTATTGTAATACTAGTATTTTTAATAAACATTTATTTAAACCATACTGTTGTGTTTTTCATACATATACTCATTTTACTTTATTATATTAAGCTGAGCTTCAAAATGTTATTTAAATATATGCGCTGATGCTGCGCTCAGTTCTATATAACTCACTTTTTTAAGATTCATACATTTAGCTATATTTATGTAACGTATTGAAGCTTTAGTTAATATCCTTTATTTTTCAAAAAAATTGTAACAATATTAACATTTACTCTTTGAAAATAACATTGAGATAATCTTGACTTCAATTAACATAAAAAAACAATTTTTTAAAAAGACTATATTTTATTTTATAAATTGACATTGTATAAAACAATTATGGAACGTTAACATACAAAATTTTCAAATTAAAACATAAAAATTAAACATATAAAAAAAGAAATTGAAAATGAAAATGAGAAGCGTTACATGAATTAATTTTTGCTTATGCGCGGAAAGTACTTGCTCTAGCGCAAAAGCCACCTTTCTATTTCAAACTAATTGATCGGAAAGCATACTTTCTGTGCCAGTTGCAGAATAGTACATACTGCAACAAGTGCGGAATTGCTGAATGAGACTTTTCAGCTCGAGTGGAAGTTCGTCACACGAGCCAAAGTGTGACGGTTGGACGAGGGCGGAATATTCTCATTCAGCAATTCCGCAATCATTTTGAATTATTTTATTTGTTTGAAGTTAAATAGTAATAATATCAACAATTGTTACAATATTTAAATAATGTATCGATTAAAATGAAAATTTTTATAATTTCTTCAACTTTCAAAAGATAGTTGAAACATAGTTGATAGTTAAAGGCGATAGTTGTGGCTATTCTATACCTTGTATAAGAATGAATACTCTCGCTCATTTGTAAAACAAATCAAACGATGAAAACAAATAGAAACAATTATATCATATAAAGTATTTTTGTTAAATTAGTTTAATTTAATCAGTTCCTATGATGATTTTTATTCTGATTAACATATAGGAATCGCTAACAACTCCAGATAGAGCAGTTTCGACCTCAAGCTTGTACAAATCCTTAGAACCAATTAAAACATTTGAACCCGTAAAACCATTCGAGCCAATAAAACCATTTGAACCATTAAAACAGTTTGAACCATTGAAGTCGTTTGAATTAGCAAAGCAATTGGAATCAACCAAAATCACTGAAACAACTACAGAAAACAGAGAATTACCATCATATTACCAGCCGGTACAAGCCTTACCGCCTTTAGAACCGTTCCCGACAATTGAGAGCAATTCCAGTACTTTTACGAATGGCTTTAATAAAGAGGAAGGAAAATCGGAAATAAAAGAGGAGAAAATTAAGAATTCATTGAAAGAGATTATATCCGATTTGGATACGTATGCTGAATTGAAAGAAGAAAGTTTACAATCGCAGGTTAGTTATAGATCATATGAGCATGACCATTTGATGTTGTTACGTATCGACGTTTGTTTTGCATGTAAATGTTACAGCAATCTGTACCACCTAATTTTAATGAGAGCTGGGTTGCACGTTTACCCTCATGCATACCTGAACTGTCAAAGCAACGACCATTCTCCTTACCCCCTGAAAATGCTTTCAATCATATCAACTTTACACAACAGGTACTTCAAAAACTATCACAAACTTCTTCCAAAATGTTCAAAATTATTTTAAAATCTAATTTTTGTTTTAATGTATTTCAGCACCTTGAGAATTTTTGCAGCTTGCATACTAACAATCTACAGGTATGTTTATATTTTATTATTATTATATTTACATATTATAGTATTTTTGAGGAAAAACAATATTTTGTACTGTTTGACAAGTATTATGAGGCGCATTACCGATGCACACATAGCTAAACCACACCCACTTGTCAGTGGCGTAGAAATTATAAATTTGTTACATTCAAAAGCTGCACATGTCGTACATTGAATTTAATTAGTCGTAACCGCGACTGTAATTTAGTTATTCTGCAGTTTAGTGTAGTTTATAAATAATAATGTTTAATTGCTGAATTAAACCGTTAAAGAAAAAAATATAGATACGTCTATGGAATTACTGTCTTTCTACAAGTATTACACAGCGTTTTCAAGGTCATGCTAATGTCTCATGTTTGTAACAGTAATAACCAAAATAGTATATCAAAGAACATCTTTCATAAGACCAATTTGAATGCACGAGTTCAGGTTTAAAACGCGACTCGAAGGAAAGCCCTTTAAAGAACGAGTGCAAGAATTTGACTTATGAAACACGTTCATTATACTATTTTATCTATTTTACGCCTTTTTTACTCTTTGATGCAAAAATCTCAAACTTAAAACCTAGAGAATTATATGTTGGTTGGTGACATTGACGAACCAAGTGACACTTTTGGTGGTGTTATAGCTTGATTTAAGACGTAAAATAGATGTGCGTACTACTGGTAGAGGGTGTGTTTGGATATCGAGACGTAGTGAAGATCTCCAATACGCCCGATACCGGTAAGGCACTTACTGACCGCAATGCTTATTACGTTTTTTGCACGATCGAGCACATAAGAAAATTACTATTCGATTAATAAATTACAAATATAATAATAGTAGGTATATTAAAGAACATGTTTCATAAGACCAATTTTATTGCACGAGTTTAAATTTAAAACGCGACCCGAAGGGGAGGGGGTACTATTTTATCTATTTTACGTCATAATAAAGCTACAACAGCACCAAAAGATGTGTCAAAATAGATAAAGGAGTGCTTTAATAACCAGGCCGCAGGCTATTATAGCACCCCTTTTTCTATTACGACACTACTTTTGGTGCTGTAATAACTTCATTAAGGACGTAAAATAGATAATAGTTATTTATGTCATAAGGATCGTAATATCACTCATTATGGTACCAGTCGTGAAGTTTATCAGACGAGGCGCCAGCCGAGTCTGATAACGCGACTGGTACCATAATGATTAGTTACGATCCGAATGACATACAAAATTTTATCTGCTTGCGTATATTAAAGAAGAAATTCGAAATAAATTATTTAGCTTTAAAAAAATGTAAAATTTAAAAAATAAATATGTTGCTGTCACCTAAACATCATTAATTTATCGATATAATCGTATTACCTAAAAATTGATCTATCATATTAGCCTTGAATGTTTCATTATAGTACTGAGTACCATAATGAATTCATTATAGTACTCAGTACTATAATGTAATCAGCTCGAAAATCAGTATAGTCTTTATTGTCATAATGCATGTCATTATGACATTAAAAATTACACTCATAAAGTTGTCATTTCGAAACGCAAGCAGGTAAATTAGTTTATCTGCTTGCGTTTCGAAATGACAACTTTATGAGTGTAATTTTTAATGTCATTATGACAATAAAGACTATACTGATTTTCGAGCTGATTACATTATAGTACTGAGTACTATAATGAATTCATTATGGTACTCAGTACTATAATGAAACTGAATACTGTATTATGCAGACGGCAAACTTTCTTCTGAGTCGCTCATTTTTGTTCAAAAATTACTGCAGGTACTTGTTTAAACGAATTTAAATGCAAAAAAAGTGTTTTTGCAATTTGCGATTAAAATGACATCTTTTTAGTTGCCATTTTTGATGTTGAAACAGCCTACTTTTTTTTATTGTTCTAAAAAAAGCGTGAAAAAAAGACTTTTTTTCACTCTTTTTCTACTTTTTTTCACTCTTTTTACTTTTTTTCACTATTTTAAAAATTGCTAAAAACGTGGCAAAAAGTTATAAAATCGCAATGTTTTATTTATTAACAATATTAATTGTACAATTAGTAAGAATATTTAACTAAACAGAAACATATAAGCAACATTTCCATTAAATTTGAGTTAGTAAACACTTCTGTTCGATTTGAATTATGTGAAGGAAGCTGTTTGATTTTTCGTTCCTAGGGGCGATTTCAATTGTTTTATCAATGCTTGCTCTAATTAATAACAAATTAAGCTTGAATCAAGCAACCGATTGTCATCTGATTATTAACTAATATTTAATATTTATTATTTTAATTAAAAATTGCAAAAAATAGTGTATACAACACGAGCAAAATTAGTTATTTTTTCACTTCTCGTATTGTCCAACTCGGCTGACGCCTCGTTGGACAAATTTACGACTCGTGAAAAAATAACTTACATTTTGCTACTTGTTGTATAAATAACTATTACACTTCTTACTGTCAATTCAAAAACAATCGAACAATTCAAGGCTAATATGATACATCAATTTTCAGGTAATACGATTATATCGATAAATTAGTGACGTTTAGGTGACAGCAACATATTTATTTTTTAGATTTTACATTTTTTTAAAGCTAAATAATTTATTTTGAATTTCTTCTTTAATATACGCAAGCAGATAAAATTTTGTATGTCATTCGGATCGTAACTAATCATTATGGTACCTACCGCATCCCGTGCGGTAAGTAAACTTAAAAAAATATTAACAATAAAAAGCAACAAAAATTTATTTTTTGTAAAATAAAAATCCAATTTGTATCTGAAAATTGCATGAAAGAATCCTCGAAACGAGTATGATACAGAGAAAAACATTATTTTTTAATAACAAAAAATATTTGTTAATAAAAAAACCACTATAGTCCGCACGAATAACAATTTTCATGTATGACAATTAAATCTTTACTGTAACAAGAGTAATCGGCTATGGACTGTATGACTTATTTTTTTAAATATTCAATTTTTGTCTGAATATTAATACTGGCTTAAAATTGATGCAGCAAAATTTCATGCTAAAACTATTTTAATCTGTATCGTTAATTTCAATACAACATTTACAAATTGCGTCGGAATATTAATTTCGCTAATAATTAAAGATTTATTAGCTGCAAGCCACAAGAAACATATCGTTTACTGTCAGGTTTTCTAAAACTAAATGGACCAACGTTAAAACAGAAATAGCCTAACAACTGGTTTGGAATCTTAAGATACATGTGCCAAGTTTATGACTGCAGCCACTTGTCCCTGTATGTTACTATTTTATTATTACACAGAAATGTAAATAAACAAACATTAAATTTGTAATTTGTATACCTACAATTTGTATACCTTTATTAAAATCCAAGTTTGGTCAGTCAGAATTGACATTATACACTGTGAAAATCAGGAATTCTACGACTTATTTTTATTTAAAAATATACTGGGTCGTTTTTTGTCGACTGGAAAAAATTTAGCTGCCGGTTGAGGTGGTCAAAATAAAAAATTGTATATTGTATTACAAGTGTGGAAAATTATAATTAATCATTGCAATATGAGTATGATTTTGTCGTGCGAGCGAAGCGAGTGCTGTAGATCATACGAATATTGCAATGATTCATCCCTCACGTGTATTACATACTATTTTTCATACAACCACAAAAAGAATCACAAAAATAGCTATTTATGATATTAGTGTTAGAAGTGAGATTTTATTTTGTGAGTCGAGAAGATTACGGAACGAGCGCAGCGAGTGGAGTAACTCCACGGATTTCATTTTTGAAATTTATTAAAATTTATTAAAATTTTGCATAACTTGTCGATTTTGACATTATATGAAATTTTCCAATACAATTTAGTAGATTTTGGACGTTGTCGTTAGCAGCAGATAAAACAATTTTTAATGCAATGCGATTTAAGGCAATATTGCAAATTCAATATTCAATACAACTCAATATAACTCTAATCGAAAACGGTATTACTTTTAACACTAGTATTAATAGTATATTGTGTTATTAGGACTAAAAGTGTCACTTTTGATGAGCAATATGTTTGCGTTTGTGAGGCGAAGCGCAGCGTAGCCGAGCTAATGCAAATATTGCGAATCTAACAAAGTACTTTTAATCCGAATAACACATACTATATTTTCTCCAACCGCGAAAATTATTATTGTATAGGTACTGAGTTCATCATTAATTTAAAAATAACCTAAACATTTTGTACTGTAATTATTAGGTAGCCATGACCCTTGACATATTATTTGATCTGTCAAATCAAATCATCATTCGCACTGACGATGATCTCGATGACGAAGAACTACCAAATACGCCGCCTGAAGTGGCTCTAATACCAAAAGAAGTGGTTTCAAATCTTTTACTAATACAGTAGGTACTTTTTTTTTTCATAGGAAAAAAGTATTGATGTCGCCTAGAAACAAATTCATTTTTTTACTGTATAAAAATTGGCCACTTTTTTGACAGATATTAGTATTAAAAGTAAGCTCTTTTGACGGTTGGAAAAAAAAGTATTTTTAACACTAGTGTTAAAAGTAATTTTACCACTCTAGATTTATAATACAAAGTTTTTAAACCTAGTGACTCGAATTAAAAACCTCACTTTTAATACAAAACGTACAAAAATTATATTATTTTACAATACCTATGTGTGAATATTTGACAATGACCAACTAGCATTATGTGTGATTTTAAATAAAATAACCAAGTCGGTGACGCAACAAAAAGCTGTTACCTCTAGTAATGAAAATAACAACGATTACATTTACTTGAAACAATTTTGTCTTGAAGCAAAGCGCGTTGCGAGTGCTGCAGATCCACACGAATATTGCAATGATTCATTCCACACGTGTATTACATACTATTTTTTATACAACCACAAAAAGACAAAAATTATATTATTTTATAATATTTGACGTGCATAAAGTTAGCAGGACCACTATGCCAAATTGCAAAAAGGACTATATTAAAAAGTTTCGTTAATTAGTTGTTAATTAATTGTAAAAAGAAAAAAATTGTCGTTCTTTTTTTTAAAAAAATACTCGCTGTCCTGCTAAGTTTATATAAACTTAGCAGCTCAACTCATTGAAAACAGTACAATTGTGAAATTTAAATAATACAGGAATTTATCGTTAATTAATCGTGAAAGAAAAAAATTTGTCGCTCTTTTTTTTTTAATTATACTCGCTTTCCTGCTAAGTTTTAGAACGCAGGCAAATTTCCGAACGCAGTTCAGCGTCTAGCCTTTTTAAGGGTGCCTCTCGCTATCTCGCTCTTCGTGTTTCTTGGTGACACTCAATATTCGTCTTTACGAATAATATTCATAAGTCATAATCTTTGAAAATCAATATTATAAATTACATAATATATTCGACTTTTCAAACTTTTATTGAAATAGACGAAACACTGACAGGTTTGCAAACTACAATGGCAAAACTCCGCGGTCGCCCACCAAAAGTAGACTATCAATTGATGATAGATGCGGTGCTGAAACATAAAACTGAAATAGTTTTAGAAAATAGCACGATAGCATTTCAAATAATAAGTTTGATTTAAAGACACTTCTTTTAGGAACAGCTTATTGCCCAAACATTAATGTTCCTAGCTCGCCAAAGAATGATGATAATCAGCAAGCGAACGTAGAACATGATTCAGATTGCTCATTATTGTCATTTACTGACGAAAATTGTAAATCTGTTTTCAATCTACTAATGAATAAAGAAGAATTGAATACACTCATTTTGCAAAGAAAGAAAAATTATGAAAACATCAAAAGGAAGATGCGACAACGAACCGTATATGTCTTGTTACCTGGAAAATGAACTGATACTTTCTCCAGAAAGATATATCTTGAGTTCGGGTTACTTCATGGATACTAATTCAAAAACCGTTATGTAAATAAAGACAAAGAGTCAAGAAGATTTACAGGTAAAATTTACACGATTTGATAAATGTTGCTATTGAAGCTATTAATATACGCTTTCTTAATGATTAAGGTAAATGCAAATGTGGTAGTGTTCTAAAGGCACACACTTTACTATGCCTTCACAATGAGCAGTATGTCAAAATCATGTGCACAATTACAAAAGGCAATAATAATTGTGGTAAACGACAATGCTCTGGTAGCAACCGAAAACGAGTGGTAACTTCTTTGCAACATGAATCTGTTGAGTGGTATCGGACAAAACAAGCAGCAACTCTGATAAACGAAAACGATTTAGCAGGGCCGCCACATTTATTTTTGGCAAACGTACGGAGGACTGCAAAAAATCAGGCTTTGCAACAAACATATCGAGATGCAAATCCGATGATAGCAGTATCTAAATTGAAAAGGAGCAATGAAGGACAAAATATTTTCAGGGATATCAGCTTGGATCCTGTTAACGTACATTTTTGGTCCCCACATAAAATTCGCATTTATAACAATATGAGTTAAATAGAGGACACTCGTCTTTGCATTGACGCAACTGGAAAACTTAGCAAATATTACATGCACGTGGACACTGTAAAATCGCAACACATAATTTTATATCTTGGAGTTCTGTACTGTTCAGCAGGGCAATTTGCAGTTACAGGAATGTTTTCGATGAAACGGGATACCGTAACAATAAGCTTTTGCTTATCGTTACGGTAATCGTTACTTAATAATTTCGTTAAGTACTACTGCTGGGAATGGAGCAACATCGCTTCAAAATTCATTATTATACATTAACAGGTTAATACTTGAAAAAACACCAGCCAACACTACAATTGAAGAAGTCATAGAATTAACTTTGAAAGAAGAAGCGAAAGTAAAACAGAACACAAAAGACTAATTGTTTATGATTTTGGAGTACCAAACAATTTTATTTTGCAGAAACTGAGTTAATAAAAACAGAAGTTGTTACAGTCCTTGAAAATGAAAAAGGTGATGATCTTAATCCCTGAGAATGTTCAAAATTTGCAAACTGTCTTGGAAAGCAAATACTAACGATCCCCTTATGGCCGTGTATGCGTTGAGATGCGTTAGGTTACGGACGAATTCCAGCCAGTAGTGTTCCTGTTGAAAGCGAATTTAAAACCATAAAAAATAAGATTTTGAAAAACGTTACACGCCTAGATATTGCTGTTGAAAAGCTTGTAACATACAATAATGGAAAATTAAAACTAATAGATTGTAATCAAAGATCTTAACAAGAAAATAATACAATAAGAGTGCAAAAAGTAGCAAACATCCCAGTCAACATTGTTACACATGAAATTTCAGATACTTTTTCCACTGCAAGTGATTCCAATTTTTTACACACATCAGTAGATGCCGAACACAAACGATCCAAATTTGGGATTTGTGAACATAAAAAAATATTTCTTTAAAGAACACTTGGGATTTTAATTGTCATTTCGAAGTAATTCTTGCAGGAGTAACTGATCTTAAAACGGTTTGAAAGTATGTATACAATTGCATAGAAAAAACAACGATTTATTTGACATGGTTTTGGAAGTGGCCGAAACTAAAATTCAAGGAAAAACGTACCAAAAAAGGCAGAAATTTTCATCAAATTTAAAAAGGTAAAAGCGCAATCTAATCAGATCCAGAAAATTGATTGCGCTTGCAATGCCTTAGCCCTTAGCAGAGTTTGTATTCAAAAGTACGTTTAGTTTCCAAGAAATATCAGTTTGTCCTTCTGGGTGCCAACCAAGGATAAAATCACTTCCTTCTATAACCATCACTCATGAAGATTTACAGATACCTTTAGGAACATTAATTCAAAATCTAGTTGTAATTCCTGGAGAAAATTATCGGCAAAAAGGATGCAAAAATACAATTTTTGTAGTCTGCAGAGTATCGTAAAATTTGCCGTTTTAGGGCCGGGTACAAAAGTGGTTCAGAAGTAATAGTATATTACAAACCGAGGTGTAAAGTGTTTCATTTCTGTCGAAAAGAGATTTTTTCATAAGTTTTTTTTTTTTTTTTTTTTTTCATAAACTTAGCAGCAACTATTTTTTTTAAAAGCAACAAATTTCTTTCTCTTACGACTAATTAACGATAAATTTTGGACTATTCCTTTTGCGATTTGGCATAGTTGCCCTGCTAACTTTATGCACCTGAATATTTAAAAACGACCAACTAGCATTATGTGTGATTTTAAATAAAATAATCAAATCGGTGACGCACAAAAAAGCTGTTACCTTTAGTAATGAAAATAACAACGACTACATTTCATTTTTGCGGTGCTGTGTGGGGGCTGCCCCTACATAAAAATTTGTGTGCTTAGGTCCTGTGTCGGAGCTGCCCCGACGTCGAAACATGCCCCCGACATGGGACCGGACCATGTCGGGTCAGCCCCGCTAATATTTATGTTTAATTTTTTATAATAGTAGGAATATAGAGCCGAATTACGATATTCGATAGCCTTTTGCTTTTGAGTTATCATCACATCTGTCACAAAAAATGATATATGAGAGTTTGCGAAAGAGAAAAGCTTTGTCAGGCCGAGCTTATTCTTTTATAATAATATTCATAATTAATTTCGTGAAACGCAATATTTTGGGAAATACTCCATATATTTACTCTCAATATAATCTTTATTCAATGAGATGTTGTATTACGTATAAGATGCTTCGAAGGTGTAGTTTCTTTTAAAACCACTTCAAGTAATCGTTTGTGAAAAACAATAGAAAACAATATAATTATAATACTAATTATTACACAAAATTGGCTGTATAATTTAATTTAATAACATATTTATTATTTTTATTCAAGCACTGCCATTCATAACTAGTATTTTCCCTATTCTTCATCGCTTCGTTCATTAGTAATATTTCTTTCATCCCGAAAAATATGTATAAGTATTATTTTCAGAAGTAACCGTTTCAAATTTAATTTTGGTAGAACGAAATTTCGATTATGTTCTACCAGTAATTCCTAACTATTTCGTGAAATCGATCTAGAGTGCTATGTAATGAAATATGAGACGTCAAAAGTAATTTCAGAAATTAGTTATGGCATCGGCTTCACAAAAACGTTTGCGAAATACTAGTGTAGTTGAATCGGAATTTATTCGGGAATTTAGTGATTTTGATACTGAAATTGAAGATTTCTGAGACTCATTCTGATACAGATTTTTCTGAATCTGATCATGAAGAAAATGTTGCTGATGAACAAACTGATGAAGAAATAGAAGAGAATGATCATGAAGACAGTGGTTGAAAAAAGTGGAAAGCAAATGATAAAGATTTCATAAACATGAATTATACAGCCAATTGTGGCTACAACCCACCAATTCATAAACCGTCTCCAGCGCATCCAACGCCTAATAAATCCTCTCGTGGAATAAAAGTACAACACGTGGTAGATTATATTGACAGACAATGATGAGTGTATTACATTCCTGCGCAAAATATTGCGGTGGACGAAAGTACTGTTGGTTTCAAAGGAAGAATAGTATTCAAAATGTACAATCCTCAAAAACCAACAAAGTGGGGACTTAGAGTGCATGTCTTAGCAAAGTCCAAAAATGAATACATTAGTGTTTTTCTACCATATTACGGAGTCAGTACAACGAGTGGTCTTATTCATCCAGATCTTTCCTTTATATCAAGGATAACGTTACATTTATGTCACAAACTACTAGAAAAATCCAACGGTACTGGATTCCACTTATATACGGACAGATTTTGCACTGGTAAAGACTTGGCTAAAGAACTATTGGACATTGGCATTCACACCACAGGTACAATAATGCCTAATAGAAAAGGTTTGCCAGAATCTATTAGAAAGAAAAGACCTAAGCTCCAAAAATACTCTACTGAAATATATAGAAAAGAAAATAAGATGATAATGTTGTGCT
This sequence comes from Cryptophagus acutangulus, assembly GCA_963556235.1. NCBI lineage: Eukaryota > Metazoa > Arthropoda > Insecta > Coleoptera > Cryptophagidae > Cryptophagus > Cryptophagus acutangulus. The sequence goes on from OY744570.1 coordinate 4,290,101, forward strand.
GGAAAGACAAAAATAACGTTCAAATACTTTCCACTTTTCATAATGGAGAAACTGAATTGGTAAAGAGAAGAATAAGAACTAGAGCGATAGAAGAAATAAGAAAATCTGTGGCAATAATGGATTATACCAATAATATGGGAGCTGTCAAACGTGCCGACCACTATATTGCCAGCTATAGCTTTACAAGGAAGTCTCTGAAGTGGTAGAAAAAAATGTTTTTTTGGCTTTTTGAAGTAGCAATAGTGAATAGCTACATATTATTTTGTAAGCAAAGGCAAGAAGATGGAATGAAATGTAAAATTTACCTTGATTTTAGAAAAGCTTTATTGCAACAACTTGTTGGACGCGTTATAAACAAGAAATCTGGCGTAAAGAGTCGGCCATCAACAATCGATACAGAAGAACGCCTAAATAAGAAACCTCATTTTATTTTTGCCAACAAAAAAAGTAATTCGAAGGATTGTGCAGTTTGCAGCAACCGTAAGGAAACAGGAGGCAGAAGAGAAACTATGTATTTTTGTGACACTTGCACCCGTAAGCCTGGACTCCATCCGGGTGAATGCTTCAAAAAGTATCACACAGAGAAGCTTTACAAAAGTTCTTAACTTGATTGTGTTTATTTATAGTTGTTTTTTCTGCTCGAGATATTTCCATAGCAACAAACCATTCGTATTAAAATAAAATTATCCGATAAAAATTGTATCTCTTGTGCATTTACCCCCGAAACAATTGTGTTTTAAAGTAAAGTGTGTTGCAAAGCTTTGCAGCTCGCAAAAAGCGTGCTGAAAGTGACTATGTCGCAAGCCTTGATTTTCACAACTAGTTTTTATGGAAAAACGTTCTAAAAACGTGGTTGTATAATAGTATATTGTCTAACTAGTAGGAAAAGTAGTATATTCTCGGACGATGGTGGACAATTGCTGGACGAGGCGCCAGCCTAGTCCAGCAACTACCAGAGTCCGAAAATATACTATTTTCCTGCGTGTTGCACATACTATTTTTTATCCGATCAGTCTTATTTTAACATTATTGTGTAAATAAAGATTTGTTATTACGCGTTTGCTTGATACTTATTAGAACAAATATTATGGCCTCCTTTAATTCATAACAAACTTTAACAAAGTATTGGGAGGCTTTGGTAAAAACAACGACCATAACCAAGCAACCAATACTAAACAACGATTAGTATTTTACAATATGTCACTTTTCCGCTACCATGTTAGCAGCACTAATTCTACAACAACGGTGGAATATGCTAATAATAATCTTCCAATTTTTAACTCGTGCAATAATTGTACAATTAACGTTCATATTCATAAAAATTAAAATTTGACTGTATTATCTTTAGTAATATTTCTCCGTATGTGAGTAAGGTTACTCTTAGAATATCTTTTCCGGTCGGTAAATAGTCTATAACCTAGCAACGACTGGTCATACGGAAAACGACAACTTTGAGTTACAGATAACTCATCGGAAAAGTAGCATTTTCGAGCTGATCGAGCAAAAAATTTTTTTTTATACAACCACTATTTATAGTAGGTTACTTTGTTCCATAAAAACGAGTTGAAATTCAAGGCTTGCGACATAGTCATTTTGCCGCACGCTTTTGCGGGTTTTTTACTTTGCCGCAAAGTAAAAAACACGCTTTGTTTCAAAACACAATTGTTTCAGGTAAATGTAATCGTTGTTATTTTCATTACTAAAGATAACAGCTTTTTTGCGTCACCGACTTGTTTATTATATTTAAAACCTAGTAAACCTAGTAAATTTATTTACAGCCAATTTATTTACAAGTGCACATAGAACGAATATGAACGAATATAAAACTCCAGCTTGTGTAGCTTTTAGCACTACCGATAACACAGACCAAGCAACTTCTCTGCCACTATCAAAGTCTGGAATAGAATTTCTCACAATTGATCCAATATCCTGCATTGGATAACTGCAATTTGAAATCAATTTCGTTTGTTTGGACCGTTGTTCATCATAGGCACCTAACTCCGCGTTTGTTATATTTCTCTTTCTGCTGCAAATATTCGTTTTTCCATTGTTCATAAAGTACTTTGTAAAGCCTACATATTTAAGGTTAAGGTTATAAATTGGCAAATTTATAACTTTAACAACAACTTTTTTTTGTGAATATCCATAACTAAATCCACCACATTTATCACTAAAAACACGCCACTTTAAATTTTTACAAAATTGTGAATACCACCAAAACATTTCCGGTTGAAACATACTGGCCAAAAACTGTCTAATTCCTATAAAGTCTAATACTTATCGGTACGCTTAATAATTAATAATATCGGTATCTTCTGGATGAATTTCTTGTTGAATCGGGTAATTGGTTAAATAATTTTAATTCTCTTAAGATGGGTGATTTATCATAAGTTAGTGGAAGCCTACGGAATGACATTTCTAAATTATTGGCTATCTTGGTATTGTGATTTGTGATTATAAATCGTATTGTTTGTGACGTAACTAGATTTGGGATAAAATTAGTCTTATGAACCATGTTCGTTAATGTACGATGTAATGTTTTTGTCACCAAAAAGTGTCAAAAACGATAGCTATTAGAAAAAGAAATACAAATGACTAATTTATTAAAAACATCATACCTGTGTATCATCCTTATAATGTAAATATTAAACGTTTCTATACTTCTGAAAAGGTTTAATTTTAATTCAAAATGTTTTCCATCAGTTTTATTATAAAATAAAGGTCATGCGTTTCTATTCAAATATTATGCTAAGAAAAAGAGACCAACTATTTGATTATATTGGCTTCGTGCCGAGTATTTATTCACCCATAGATTGATTTTCTATTTCAAATAAAGAATATAGTTTGATATGGATTGCTCTTAATAAATAATTCTCACATGTAATACTATAAGTGCACAAATTATTTCCAGAAATTTTTTTTAAGCTCACGAATGCATTAGTTGGCGTGGAAATCTCAGATTTCCTCACGCTAACTAATGCATGAGTGTAAGCGATAAAAAAATTTCGGAATTAATTTTTGTACGAATGGTATTCGGTAAGAAAATCGCACAACTCTTAATTGATGTTATATTTTATAAAATATTTAATAAATTATAATGACATTTTACTACTAGATATTTCCATTCTACATCTATCTTAGTTTTTCATCTATCTTACTCGACTTCCACTTCTGCTTCCGTTGGAAACCAACAACAAACTACTTACAATCACTGTGTTTTTAATTTTAATTAGTTTTTCTGATATATTTGTTGGATTCATTTAATGTTACCAATTTTTCCAATAAATTAATTTTGACAACACCTTTCATTGTGACATGGAAATATTTTAAATATTTTCAAAATATTTCCAAAAAATATTGATGTTGATCAATTGTAACTATAGCAACAAGCTTAAATGCGGCCATTCTATTGGTTGCTTAAATAGTTGTGCGATTTTCATATATAATACAAGTGGCTGCTATCTTGCCGGCAATGTTTATCTGTCAGATAGATAACGAGTAGCTGTTGCGACGACAATCGCCACGAGCGCTTCAGCGCGAGTGGCGATTGTCTAGAGGCAACAGCTACGAGTTAATCTGACTGGTAAAAATTACCAAAAGATTGCTGCCACGAGTTGTATTCGACAAGACAATCCAATGAATAATTTAAAATGATAAAATCTGATAAAATCAAGGTGCCTTTTTTGTATACAGTTTGTATCTTTTCCTGTTTGTATTTTGTATGTCAAAGTGACAAAATACATTTGTAATTCATAAGCTAAGCTAACAATTTCAAGCAATGCAGTTTACAATGCTACTAGTGCAAGTACTAGGCAAGGAACGCAAATTGTGTGCAATAATTGCAATGTTAATAACTATCATTAATTAAGTATTATTAAGTGTATTAAATTTCGTTATTCTTGTTAACGTTTCATTTTTTTGACAGCGACAATCGTACATTTTTGACAGCGACAATCGAACATTTTTGACAGCGACAATCAAACATTTCTGACAGCGACAATAGCATATCTAGGTTTCTTGTCGTAATAATAGCCTTCTTTTTCGTTTCTCAGAGTAACATTTAGAACATGAATTGGATTGTCATTAATATTTTTACAATAAGCCAATTTTAAATCAATCCACAACTACTTAAAACAATGACAACTTACATTTGTTGTTTGAAAAAAGTGATATGTCATTGAAAGAATGTATAAAACCAATGGAACCAAAATTCTATAGACTACACAATATAAATAAGAAGTTACGTCATTTATTGTTCCTCGCGAGTTTTCTTATCTACACAGCTAACAGATTAAAGTGTTACCCCCCAAAATTTGGACTAATTTTGAAACGCCATAACTTTTGAAAACCACACAGGATTTTAATTCGGTTTTCCTAGTTTGATAGCGCCATTCTTCATTTGCAAGTCACATTGGTATGAAAGTTGAAAAGTCTTAAATAATTTTTTCACCAGATAGAATATAAGACCGTGGAAAATTGCTCTGTATTCAACCTGTAGGAATAATAATTTTTTTATATGGATTTTAATTATGAAATCGTTCTAAAAAATAGTAGTTCTAAAATTATATTAAAATCGTTCTAATAATTAGTAACAAAGTAACAACACAAATAAACCGAAAACTATCCCAATTGCTGCAATATTCTATAATATTAAGTCAAAAATAACCACGAATTATTAAAAAACGTAAACAAACGGGTGAGAGTGGAAGAATTTAGTTCCAAAAACAGCCACCGCGTAACACCAACCGGAAATTTGAATACTTAATATGAAGGTGCTTTTTAAGAATATTGATATCCATTATTCTATATGTACATATAGTGTTTAAAAAAATTAACAATAAATTAAAAAAATCAGTGTAAATATTTGGATAAACTCAACTATTAATGTTTCTCTGTTAATTTACTTTTTACTGCACAGGTGATTTCAATAACGTTCATCGTTGAAAAATACAAACGATTTGGATGTGATCCAGATATCCACAAAATCTTTACTGCTCAGCAGATTATTTCTAGAGTAGTACTTTGTTATACATTTCACTCAGACGATAGTTATCTTAAATTCAATACTATATTGCAGAAAATTTGAAAAAAGGATTGACTACCTATCAATCCCGTCCATTTTTAATAATTCAATTTAAAATTGTGTGATTTGCATTTTACTTAAACTGAAAGTGTTGAAACTGAAAATCATTTTGGATTAGTGAGTGACATTAGCGATAAAAAATTGCTTGTATACTAAATCAGAAATTAAAATGTGCTATTTTTAACGCTTTAGACACATTCTAAAATTAGATGTAGTTGCAGCTCACAAAACTTGTTTTAAAAAATAGATTGCAATACACGGCGAATTTCAATAATATCGTTTAGCATTCAGCAAAATAATAAATAAATTGGAGCAAGGTCCAAATTTTCCTTCGTAGTATGCAAGTAGTGTAAACAACTTGAACAAGAATAACAATTGTTTTCGTAAAAAGATTTATGTGGGTGTATTGACGTAAGTTAAACTATTTATTGCACAATGAAATTATAAAGTTGCTGTATCGAAATTATAAATTGTAAAGTTGCTGTATCCAAAATAACATGAGACTTTTAACGAAAATCGTGGACTCAAAGAGTCAACAAGAAAATCGGTCCTATTCGATAAGCAAGCAATCGTACAGTTTAAGCAAAAGCTACAGTAGTAAATATGTGCCATCTTCTGCACCATCAACACCGAATTGGCCAAATTCTGGTCTAAACTTTGGTTTAAGAAAATCACAAAGTATCACTGATGTCATCCAAAATGAGCGATGTTTCAAGCCATCCGATAGAAATGATCCTAATAAACGAGAATTCCTTAATAGTCTTACCAAAAGGGTATTCAAAGTTGGTGGAAGGGTAAGTGAATATTTAAACTTTGAGGTCCCAAAATATACTGTTAACCTCGCTATTAACTATTTGATTATGTTAAGCTGTTTTCTACTTTTAATTCAGGTCGATATTTTTGAATCGCATTCTGTTCTAAATAGCTCAATACACATTGACGCCCTCTGGTGATTGAGTTTGCCAAATTTTATTATTTTATTTTAATCATACTAATAAATTCGAAAAGTAGTTATGTGCAAAACTTGGCTTTAAATTAGTTGCAAATGAGATTCCACGGTTACTCTCTTTGTTGTGTACAAATTTGTAGTAGACGTTCGTCATTTTTATTTGGCAATACGCACCGTCACTGATGAGATCCTTACCGGCCACCACTAATAAACAAAAAAATCCAAACAATCAAACATTGAACGAAAGCATTCGTGATTTTTTAAATCATGTTTTAAATCATGATTTTAAATCATGTTTGAATGTGGAGGTGATTTGCAGGATTTATATAATACTACATGTGGAAGTTTTAAATTGAAATATATCAATATATGTATTACATTCTGTTTCTTTTAGAAATCTATTATACGGATTGATATATTCTATTTTAAAGCTTATTACCACATGAAGTATAATATGGTTCCCAGGAAAGTCAAACTGATAGTGAAGGCCGCTTTAGTTAACACCTGTCAAATAATATTTTTTCTCCAACCGTCAAAAAGAGCTCAATTTTAATACTAATATCTGTCATAAAAGTGGCCAATTTTTGTACAGTAAAAAAATGAATTTGTTCCTAGGCAACATCAATACTTTTTCTCCTAGGACAAAACAGTACTTTTTCTCCTATGAAAAAAAAGTACCTGTAGTATAATATTTGAAACCACTTCTTTTGCTATTAGAGCCATTTCAGGCGGCGTATTTGGTAGTTCTTCGTCATCGAGATCGGACATTGCGTTAATAATTGCAGTGCGAATGATGATTTGATTTGACAGATCAAATAATATACAAAGAGTCATGGCTTCCTTATAATTACAGTACAAAATGTCTAGATAATTTTTAAATTAATGACTTTATAATAATTTTCTCGGTTGGGGAAAAAATAGTATGTGTTTCTCGTGGTACTCGGTTCGCAATATTTGCATTAGCTTCGCCTCGCAAACGCAAACATATTGCTCATCAAACAAAGTGACACTTTTAATCCTAATAACACAATATACTATTGTTAGCACTTTTAACTTTTTGTTAAAATCTGTCAATTTTTTAAAACTGTTATTTTTTTTGAAATCTATCAAGTTGACATTCATCATTTTTAGTTAACATTTAATAAATAAAGTTGATTTTCTTCAAAATTTTCACTTTTTGTAACGTCAGTTATTTTTAGGTGATGTAAATCACTATTGGTTGGCATCTGACATTTCTGTTGAAACTCCGTTTCCTCGATAATTCAAACAATTGTTAAGAGTATCACGATTGTGACCGATTCAAATTATTTTAACGCCATGAATAGACCATCGCGTCCGTCATTTGCATTTGCCACTTTTTTCCGTAACTGGTAATGCATTGAAACGAGATGCGTGCTATCCCGCCCGCTACAATATATTATTTTCGAAATTGTACGTAACTTTATAATTTTTTTTAAAACATATAAAGATTACTTAGTACAGAATTGGGATATTCTATTAAAAAAACAAATAAATTCATACAAATGCTTTAAAAATTCATTTATTAATCATTGCTTTGTTATCAATAAAATGAATAACCATTTGGTTATGTTTTCGCAATAGAAAATCTTCTTGACTAAATAATTTGCCTATTAAAACATTTGCCCTCACAACCACAACTCCCACTGTACTAGAACTAAAACTAATTACAAATACATTAAAATATTTGTTGAATAATAGAAGCCAAAAGTAATTAATGAACAAAAAAAAAATGGATATTTATATGTACTATCGGAGTAATAAGTTTTGACCCTCTTTTTTAAAGTGTCATATTTTGAAAGGTACTGAATATTTTGCATATTCCCCACATATTCCCCACCACCAACTCACCTTGGATTGCGGAATCGAGCATTTTGGCTTCTTGTCGACAGGCAACGAAAACCGCATTTCCCGTGCGGGTACGCAAGAAAAGTACATATTTCTGTACAAAATATTAAAAAAATGAATCAATTTGATCAGTAGTTTTTTTTTAATAAATAATTTATGACACTATGTTTTCTCAGATATTTATAGTTATCACCTTGAACTTTTCGGATAGTTTTGCAGATAAAATTATGAAACAATAATCAACAAAAACAAATTCTAATAATTCAAAATTATGGCTTGAATACTAAATTACATTTTTAAAAAAATTAAATTTGCACTTGTTAATCCAGCAATCTACAATTACTAGATTAATTAGAAGAATTTTTTATTTATTTATTTTTTTAGAAAAATTTGGCTAATATTTCAATTACACTCAGAAAATTTTGAAATCGGAAATCTAATAAAGAATATAACAATAATACATTTAATATCAATTTATTAAAAAAATACACATAGAACAATTTTTTTTAAAAAAAAATAAGGTTATAAAGATTCTGTTTTGATATGTTTCAAGTTTTGAGAATACAATGCTATTTTTAACAAAGATACAGTGAATTGAAAATCTGCAATTTTTTACGTCTGTACTTTTTAGGTACTTTTTGCACATTTTAAATTTAAAAAAATAAACTATAAGAGTAATATCTTTGATTTTTCTATATGACATTTATAAATAGTTTATACAGATGATATCAAAATTTCATAAACTTTCATTACCCAGTTTTGGAAATATGTGTTTTAAAAAGAGTGTCAAAACTTATTACTCCGTTAGTAGATACTTGTGGAAAATAAATTGTTTATACGATACCAAAATTCAATTTTTTGAACGGGTTGTAAAAATTGTCCAACAAGGCATGTTTCAGACCAATTTCGACAAGTGGAAAAATATTTCATTTTGTACATGTTATATAATAGTGTATTAAATTACATGTATCATAAGAGCAAGTTTATTGCACGAGTTCAAGTTTAAAACGCGACCCGAAGTAGATCGTTTTTAAAAACGAGTGCAACAATTTGACTTATGAAACACATTCATTATCCTATTTTATCTATTTTTACTCTTTTACGCCTTTTTACTCTTATTTTAATTGCAATTTTAAAACCTGAAAAAAAAATGCAATTTTTAAGGAAATTTTATGTTGGTTGGTGACATTGATGAACCAAGTAACTGATTATTATAAGTTTCCGAAAACATCTTTAGTTTTTTTTTGACAGATTGAATAATTGTACACTCACTAGCAATATTAGAAAAATAAATAACTCTACGGCTGTTAAAGCACTCCTTTTCTATTTCGACACTACTTTTTGGGTGCTGTTATAGATTCATTTAAGATGTAAAATACATAAACTGATTTTTCGAATTTGCTTTTTCAAACATTCTTTTTCTCTCATCTCAGATAACACAATTTTTTCAACTACCTCAATAATGAGAACTAGAAAGTGAGAACTCTAATGAGAACCTTGTTAAGACCTATTTTATTCCCCGAGTTCAAGTTTAAAACTCGACCCGAAGGGGGGCGCTTTAAATAACGAAGTGCAATAATTTGACTTATGAAACACGTTCTTTATACTATTTTATCTATTTTACGCCTTTTATACTCTCATTTGAATGCAAAATTTGCAGTTTTAAAACCTAGGGAATTTTATGTTAGTTGGTGACATTGATAAAACAAGTGACAGATTGTCCACTACTAACACTCTCAAGCCTATAAATTGAACAAATGTTGGAATTAAATTCTACTTGACATTTAAACATACTTAAAACCAGTGAATTTATTGACAACTGCCATTTATGACCGAGAAGTTCAATTATACAAATTTTTAATATTAATTGAAAGAATTAAAACAACAATTTGAATGAATAAATTTTATTAGATAGATTACCTACATAGTACCAAATCGAACTATAAAAATTTCGTGTTAAATACTGCTACCATATTATCAAAAACTCAAGTTTATTCATTATTAACCAAGGGCATAAATTAGTATATTACAAACCGAGGTTGAAAGTATTTCATTTCTGTCGAGAGATGAGATAGTTGGCCGAGGCGTGAAGCGTCAAAGTCAACTACAGCTCAAGACAGTAATGAATCTTTCCACCAAGGTTTGTATACTATTTTATTTACAATTATACATAAAACCAAAAATAAGTGATAATAAATTTAAATTTCTGAGGTTTTGAACTGTCAAACTGGCATTAAAACAAAATTCCGATCAATATCAAGGTGGTAATTTTGTTTATTCACAATCGTTATTGTAATATTGTTATTACAAATGTTTTAGAAGTCGGGAAGTTGATCATTACATACCTAGGTTCGTAATACTGTCAAATAATAAATCTGACAGTTTGACACTTGCAACAAGTAGAATTTATACAAGTATTTAATGTATTACGCTGTTTTCCACAATTTTAATTGCGGCTAATCATTCATCTAATCCAACAGAACGACATATTAATGAAAACTATCGTAAAATTCAAGACACAATAATACTGCATTCATTTTTATTTTTACAACTTCAGTTCACTGATGTTGATACTGAACTGATGTAGATATTGTTCTATTCCACCACGGTCTAAAATATGTATTTTATATATATTAATCAAGTTTTTCGACAATACAAATTGTTCGATTGTGAATAAAATAGTATACATACCTCGGTGGGAATTTCATTACAGCCTCGCGCTTATATCTGACCTCGAGGCTTCGCCTCTCGGTCAGATATTAGCCCTCGGCTGTAATGAATATCATTCCCAACTCGGTTGTAATATACTATTATTCACAATCGTTATTGTAATGTTGTGATTACCAACGATTTAGAGGTCGGGAAGTTGAACATTACATACCTAGGTTCGTAATACTGTCAAATAATAAATATGATTGTTTGACACTTGCAACAGTAGAATTTACACAAGTATTTAATGTATTTCGCTATTTCCACACTTTTAATTACATTTAAAGATTAATCTAGTCCAACAGCACAACAAATTAATGAACTATCGTAAAAAACAACACGCAACACTGTATTTTTGTTTTGAACTGGAGTTTTGACAACTGCAATTTCACTCCAGATTTGCTGATCGAAAAGTGCACTTCCACCACGGTCGAAAATGTGTTTTTATTCATACATTTTTAATTATTTTTTTGATAATAAATTGTTCGATTGTGAATAAAATAGTATACATACCTCGGTGGGAATTTCATTACAGCCTCGCGCTTATATCTGACCTCGAGGCTTCGCCTCTCGGTCAGATATTAGCCCTCGGCTGTAATGAATATCATTCCCAACTCGGTTGTAATATACTATTTTGCAATTTGCGATTAAAATGACATCTTTTTAGTTGCCATTTTTGATATTGAAACAGCCTTCTTTTTTTTATTGATCTAAAAAAAGCGTGAAATAAAGACTTTTTGCAATTTTCCATCAAAATGACAACTTTTCAGTTGTTGTTTCCAATGTTGAAACGGCCTACTTTTTTTACTGGTCTTAAAAATCAATGAAAAAAAGTCTTTTTTTCACTCAAATTTCTAAATTTTTTCACTGATTTTTATATTTTTTCATTGAATTTCACAAAAATCAAGTGAACAAACAAACGCCCTGTTCGTTTTTAGGTATCTAGGGGTGATTGCAATTGTTTTTCCATTGCTCACTTTGACTACTAACAAATTAAGCATAAATCAAGCAACCTTAAATTTTCTGAATGAATCAAATTATCACTTGTAATCTCACAAGAGCATGAATTCTATCCGGAAATTTTTTTGAGTGCATTTCAACAACATATTAATCGGCCCGAGTGGAACACGAGGGCCCGATTACGTTGTTGGAATGCACGATAAAAAATTTCCAGGATATGAATTCATGCTCGAGTGCAGATTCGGTAAGAAAATCGCACCAATACACTTACAAAAATTGATCAGAATTCAAAAAGTTTTTGATATTTTTTAATCAAGTTGCAATAGAATTGCGTATCTATGAGCAACGATTGTTGAAAACAAAATACTAAATCTGTCAAAGTCAAAAATGTCGCGCTACGGAAAACAGTCATTGAATGCAATTGATAAAGCTGTGGAAGATACGATACCAAATATTACAAATACGGTACCAAAAAGATACGGTACCAAATAAAACAATTGTGTTTTTAATTTTAATCATTAATTTTGTTAGTTTATTTAATTTTTTAGTTCTAATTAAATTATTTATTTTGACATTTGTTTTGACATAATAATTTCCGCTGAAATTTTCTACTGCTTGGTGTAGTAGGATAAAATTTCCCAAAAATTTTGTTGTTGCCATGGTAATATACTCAAATGCAACGTTTCTATTGGTCGTAAATTAGTATGGTGCGATTTTCATTTAAAAAGTTAATAGCAAGAAAATTGCAAAAAGTAGTGTATACAACATGTGCAAAATTAGGTTTTTTTTCATTCGTCATATTGTCCAACTCGGCTGGCGCCTTGTTGGACAAACTTACTTCTCATGAAAAAAAAACCTACATTTGGCTACTTGTTGTATAAACTACTATTTTTTCATTCTTTTTACTTTTTTTCATTATTTTAAAAATGGCTAAAAGCGTGGCAAAAAGTCATAAAACCGCAATGTTTTATTTATTAACAATATTAATTGTACAATTAGTAAGATTATTTAACTGAACAGGAACATATAAGCAACATTTTCATTAAATTTGAGTTAGCAAACACTTCTATTCGATTTGAATTATGTGAAGGAAGCTGTTTGATTTTTCGTTCCTAGGAGCAATTTCAATTGTTTTATCAATGCTTGCTCTAATTAATAACAAATTAAGTTTGAATCAAGCAACCGATTGCCATCTGATTATTAACTAATATTTAATATTTTTTATTTTAATTAAAAATTGCAAAAAATAGTGTATAGAACACGAGCAAAATTAGTTATTTTTTCACTCGTCGTATTATCGTCGACAAATTTACGACTCGTGAAAAAATAACTTACATTTTGCTACTTGTTGAATAAATAACTATTTATCTCTATTATAAAAACAAGCTACATATTTTTCACTTTTGTTCCTAAAGGAATTATAAAAGTCAAACACCACGAGCGACCTAAATAAAATTAAAATATAACATTTTTACTGCTATTTCTGAAAACCTAATATACTTATTTTACATCAAATAATTTGCGTTAAAAACTTTTTATACTGATGTTCACTTAGATTTATATTTACGTTTCGCTCAATTAAGCATAAAATTTAATTTTAACGGATTTTCAAAGCAGACGATTTTTATTTATGTTTATATTCAAACAAGCCTAAAATGCGCCATAAGTATTAATTAATGTGGCCAGACGGAAGCTTGCGTTCGAACAGATGCAAATGCTGATAGAGAAAAAAATTTGAGTGTTCATTCAGTATTTCAGTATCCATTCCAGTTTTCATATGGTCAGACCAAAACGCGCATTGTGTATTCATTATATAAGAAGCGCATTTTAACTTTCGCATTTCTATTACAATCAATTTGTTTTATTTTGGCATGCGCTAAAACATGTTCATTTGAGTTTCTGCCAATATTTAAAAATCCCATATTATATTTGAAAATTTTGTTACTTAAAAAATATGTTTCTTGGTGGTGAAATTGTGATCAATAGACATAACTCTGAAAAAGTCAACGGGCATAGTAAAACCTACGAGTATGTTAGGTCACAACAAATTAAAAAACACGTTCGGTTTGAAGTATAAAAATAAATTGCAACAAAAATTATACCGAAAATACAGTTATAATTGAATTTTGCAGGACGAAAATGCACCCCCTCCAAAACCGATCAACCTGGAGAAAATCTTCACACCCGCAGATGGCGATCAAATTGCACCAAGCAAAAACAGTAATATTTTTTGTGACATTGAAATACTATTTATAAATTGTAGAAACAGCATGCTCTACATCAATATTTATAATATTTATATCAACTTATTTTTAACAAATACTTTTCCACAGGAAAAATGTTTGCATCATCCGCTTTTTACGAGAAAGGCTTCCACCCAACAGTTGAAGACCAAGTGGAATTGGCAAAAAGAATTTCGAGTTCTTTGAGCGATATTAGCAACCAGACAAGCAAAGGACAGTCGATGTATGTTAATAGAAAGAAGAGATCTGTGAAGTGGGTGCATGAAGGCGAAGGTAAAATATTTTAGAATTTATTTAACAATATTGTTTGCTTCGTAATTTTACTATGCATTTTGAAAGAGTAAACATAATTTTTCTGGTTTCTAATTGGGTTTCGTCCTATTGGGGAAAGGTTTGTCTGGTTTTCTTTGGATGCCCTAACATTTTGATAAATAGATTTCAGATACAAATGTGCGGAAGTAAAAAAACAAATGATCCATTTTGGTCGTTTGCCAAATCCATCAATGGATTGCGTAATGACCTCCCTGCAGTACAAAAATATCTTTACTTTAGATAATGTGAGCGTTTGTTGTTCAGTCAATCACGGAAATTGATATTGCCAGATAATTAGTAATTATTTAAAATAAATCTTATTTACGTTTCATAATTTACCATAATACAAGCTCTCTATTTGAAGTATTGTATTTTTAAATTATTTCTTACCCTTTTAATTTTTGGCACTTGCATGGAAATTAAACCATCCCATTGGAACAATGCGTAATTTATAATCGAATGAATTAAATTAAATCAATTGACTTTTAATAAGGTATGCATGCAATTTGCTCCTGAAATTCTTCTGTCTATAAATACAACAACATTAATAACAATGAAAGTCATACAGCCTCAGTTTAATCGATAAACGACTAGTGTGTGGTTTGATTTTTGATTCAGGAAAGACAATCACAAACGGATCAGAAACAATCATTAATGAAACAGAATGTAAAGATCCATTGAAATTGGTTATGAACCCATATGGACACGTTCAGGATTTGAATTCTTTACGAAAACAAGGATACAATATTGAGCCAGCTCTATCACCAGACGTTTGTTTAGAAATTGTAAAAGATCTGAATTCACCTAAAGGAAAAGGTAATCTCAAATGATTTTGGCTAAATTTGTTGTGTTCATGATGTAATTGTAGGAGCTGAATTATTTGCTAAACGACGCAAACGTTCGGAAAAGTGGGTTGTTGCTGAAACTAATGGAACTAGGCAATCTAGTGTACCTGATATCGCACCGTCTCCAACACCAATTTTATCACCATTACCACCAATTAGCAGTTTTCCACCACCAAGCTATCTACCAGAAACCGCACAAAGGATGCAGCATAAAGAAAAACTTGATGAAATTCAAGTAAGTGTACATGACATATTCATATTATTATTGCTTTTAATACAATAAAAGGACCGAGATAAAATCATCTTGGAGCTTCAAGCTAAAATTATAAATTTATTTCTAAATATTAAAATTTTATGAAATATTTAAGATCGGTGCATTCACTAAATAATCAGACTGGCGTAGTTGTTGTCATTTCATTAATTTCAAGTTATGACTACAAAGCCTACAATCACTATTCGAAATAATTAAATAGACCAAATTCCAAATATTAACATAAATTTTAAAAGTCCGCTAAGCCGATGACTTTTAAAACTATAAATTTAATATTAATTGCAGCTTTTTTAAAATTTTGAATTAGTTGGTAAAAGCGTTCAAAAAAGTTTTTTAGCTGATATTATTTTGTAACTTGAAAAATAAATATTCCAAAATTGATAATTGAAGAACAACAGATATTGATTAATAGAATGAATATTTTGTTCCAATTCTATTTCTTTAATGTTTCCTATAGGAAAAATTTAACCGTCCACGAGTAAAGATGGTAAAATCTCCATGGGATGCGGCATTGGAAACCGGCTCCGTAGATGGAGCGTTTCAAGATTGCGCTCCAGCTTGGCCAGGAAAGGGCAACTTAGTCGCTCCGGCAGTAGATTCGTATGAAGCAGCCTTACGAAATGATTCGTTGGCTTCTTGGACGGGCTCCAAAAATGCGTACGATCAGAAAGGGTTCTCGCATAATCCAGCTTATAATAGTAATAGTATAAATAAAATTGTTGACAATTTACAAAAGGGTGTTAGCAATGTTGATGTTTACAAGCCAACACTACCACAAGCTTGGAATATGAGCGCTGTACCAAAGCAACAACAATATAGTGAGTACATTTTCTTAAATACCATAATTTGCAACTTAATTAAAAAACTGCTTTAATGCTTTAGGTAGTATCAATCTTGCTTTAACTAACATCTTAAGATCTTCTGTTTCAAAAGAAGACGTTAGAGCTACGTCCCCTTTCCCGCTTATTCCCGATGTAACAACTAATCCTGACATACTATTAGACACACCATGCAACGATATTATCCGTTCTGTAACTCCTACATTTTTGGAACCAAAAATTGATCCTAGACAAGAAGCTTATAACTTACAAATTAAAAAAGAGGCAGAAAGAGCCGCTTCGCCGTTTCCTGTTATTCCTAATGTACAAATTGATTCAGAACAAATTGACACCGATGTGGAAAAGTACCAAAGCAAGCAATATATTCAATCGGCTATAAGACCTTCGTCACCTTTCCCTAGCATCCCTGATATTCAATTAAATCCTAATGTTATTGATCAAGATGTTGTTGCTATCAGGACCAGTCCAATTCCATTCAAATTAGACTCCACCGTCTCTTTTGACAATGTACCTTTAGCCGATGTACCTTCAGCCGAGATTCTCATTGAAAATCCAGCTAAGGTTATTGAAGAGAAAGAAATCACTCCGTTTCCGAGTATACCAAATATTTCTAAATATTTGGCAAATACTAACGACAATACATTATTGAAACCAATACCAACAAAACCATTTGAAACCGTTTCATTGGATAAACAAAAATATGAAATGCGAATGCGTGAAGAGAATGAATTACCCCCTCCTGGTAAACCCGAGTTTAATTTCGCAATTGCTGACACTGAATACAAAGTAGTGGAAAATTCATTTTCAACTTCCACCTCGAAATTAAGAAGTTTACAAACCGAAATATTTGAAAGCCAAGGACACTTTAATGCAAACCGATCTGTGTCTCCATTTCGTGTTTTTGTGCCAGTTTCCCGAGAAATTACTCCTGAACCAGAAATAAAGGAAGACCCACCACTCAAAACCCAAGTCATAATCGAAACGGTTCCGCTAGAACAAAAAAATCCGAAATATGAAGAACAAATGAAAAATTTAACTATTTCCGGTAATAAAGATAAGTCACAAGCAATTATTTCACAGAAAGGGTGCTTTTCTGAATTGGAACTAATCAAAGGAGCATATGATATAGCAGATGAAGAACAAAATAAGTTTGCAAAATTTGTGCAACGACAGAAAGAAAATTATGAACAAATTGAAGATAATGAAATATCAAGTATTTTAAAGGATATGAAAAAAGCTAGGGAAGGCTTTACTTCACCTACAGAAAATTTGAATTTAGCGGTAGATAAGGAAATTCAAGAAATATTAACACCACCAATAAACTTTAAAAACAGTAGCATTGAACCTGTCGATAAGATTTTGCAAGTTGATAGAGGAGATTTAGAAAATAAATTACTATCTGAAAATGAGGAATCTACTGAAGAGCCACACCTTCTTGAAACTTTAAAATTAGCTCAAAAAGATACTGCTGAAGTCGTAAAACCTTGTACTGAAATCTTGCCAATGCCAAAAACTGTGCAACCAGAAGTGCACAAGATTAAAACTTTCAACGAAAATTCGCTACCATGTATACCAAAAGACGAGGAAAAGACAAATAAAAGAATAGCACAAGAAGAATCTAACATGGAGATTGAACCAACCAAATGTAAAAAACCACCTGAAGCTATAATTGGAGCGAGACCATTATTTGGACAATTAGATATAAATGCGGAATTTAAAAAGGCGTTGGTTGGAAGGCAAAAGTCAATCCAAGGCAAACGTTCTCGTGAAGTTTCTAAACATATTGAAACTGGTACGGAACCGAAAATAAAAGTGGAAAAAACCGAAAGTGTTTACCAAAACCAATTTACTGAAAACTCAAAATTATCAACCGAGTACAAAACCAATGAAGTAGCACAAGTGGATGTATTTTGTCCAAATAAAAATGAAGAAATTGAGAAAATTTACTATCAACAAGAAAGAGAGTACCATGTCGATTTTCAACAAATCCAAGAAGACATTGTAATACCTGAGTATTCACAGCCTGTTTACAAGCCTCAAAAAGTAAATATTTGTAAACCTCAACCACAAATAAACCAAGCTGAAATTCACAAAAACCAACCCGATACAATGACACCACACATTGCTGATGAAATTGAAGAATACCGAAAAATGCCTGTTAAATCTTTAATTAAAAGTTTTGAACAATCTGCTATGCCTGCAATGAAATACAAGCAAATTCGTGACCCCCTTCCAGATGTAGTTGACAAGTTATCAAACCGCCAATTTTCTAATGAAAATACAACAGAATATTATTCCGAACAAGTCGTAGCAAATACAAACACATCAATTCAAATGAAAACCGGTATAATCCAAGAAGACGTTCTGAAAAAAGCTGAGGAAGATTTTGACAATTTGTACTATATAGCTAATGCTAAAGTGGAAACTAATTATTTTCCACCGGATCAAACAAAAATTCAGAAAATTCAGCAATCAGAAAACAGTTCATTCTGCAAGTATTCATCCAAATCCAGTCAAATGCAAATTTCAGAAACTGCTTCTGCTTATGAACCAGGCAAGCTTTGAATGTCTAACCGTGTTTGTTGTTGAAATATTTAAGATCTTTCATCATACTTTGACTTAATAAATATTTTTTTTTAGTCTCCAACACACTTCCAAGATCGAAGTCCAAGGCTCCATTATCACCCAACTATAAACCCAGCATCACTCCACCCGTTTTTATACCAAAAGAAAGTTCTGCTCCACTGTCAAACATGTATGCTCCCAATTTCAATGCCCAACAAAACTACAATGCCTCGCCCGGTATTGGGATTCAAGAAATAGATTTAGTCCGAACCCAACCACTAAACCGTATCAATTTTAACAATTTGCAAAATTATAATACTGCTGCTCGTGGTTGGGGTGAAGTTAAAACTTCGTACAAACCAATCTCCTTTGACAAACCCAAATCACCGTATACTGACTTTTAATTATTTTGAGTATTGAATTGTTTTGAATGAGTTTTACTTTGATGGTTTTAGTTTCATTTCGTCTAAATCCTTGTATTTTTGGGATTGCAGATTTGAGATAATAGAAACATTCATATCAATGTTTATATATGTATATAAGTTTACTAAATGTTTAGAATTTTTCAGTTTTGTTCAAAAAGTTAACAAAACTTAAATTTTTTGATCAACTTCGATTTACGTTGTGAAGAGATGTTTTAATGCTTTTTAAAGATCATTAGTTTTCTTTTATTGTAGAATAGCCAAAAAGTTGCCAAATAATATGTTACATTAAATGTTTTATGTAAGTTGGTTGAAATATCTTATAATTATTAAAGTTTACCCGGAAACGAGCATTTTCACTAATTATAGATGATGTTAGATACGACTTCATTGCCATCGATTGCGGATAAAATGTACCAGCGTAATTTTGCGGCTTTTTTGATTTTCCCTTGATAGGCTTAGGTTCATATTTATCAGCAGAATGTTCTGGAAATTTATCAAAACAACCGGCATGGCTTCCTCCTTGCTAAATTTGCATCCATTAATAAAAAGAGTTTTGGAAATTAATTTGCACATACCCATTTTCCAGGCCCAGTAGGAATGAATTTTCCAGGCGGTACAATAACTACTTTTCTTTCATCAGGTCTTTTGTAAATGCTTCCAATTAATTTCTCGTTGTCTGGACCAACAAAAGGATGCTTATCGAAATACGATTGAGTGTGATGAACTGTTATTATAGCGCGCCCTAAGTTAGATCCATACTGTTTTTGGGGCTTTTTGAAACCATATCGATCATTTCTAAAAGACGATGCTTTGTAATTTTTATTAAAATTTAAGGAAAGTTTTACGAATGCTCTGGATATGGATTTAAGCAAATGTTTGGATAGCCAGGACCACCTTTCTTGATTGGATTTGTAACGAAATTTCGCGGCAGTCGCTTGTATGGTTGTTTTTTACCCCTTCCAGTTCCAAATGCTTCCACTGTACCTCCAAAACTACCAAAATAATCTCCAGGACAACCATGCTTTTTTGCGGCTCCAGCTGGTACAAAAGGTACCAATCGTTCTTTTTTCAATTTAAAGGCACTTTAAATTCAATATCATCAAGCGAATTAATTACTATCTATAGATCGAATGGAAATACCCTTTACGACCTTTTCCTTCTCCCTCAAAAACTCTCTTAAAAGGTTCAAAATATCCCACATCAGTAGCACATTTGCTTCGGAAACCTTCGCACATCATATTTTTACCTTTTAGATATTGCTCTGAAAGAAAATGAATTAAGTTAGCAGTTACATGTTAGAACTTAGTACTTACCTTTGAATGGTGAGGTATATCTCGTGCCATGCGAATAAGGCATTTCCAAGAAAATGCCCAAACGCTCAATATCTGGCTTCCCATATTGATTGCCGAATTCAGCGAAAGAAGGCTTTCCCGGCATTGTTATGTTAAATGGATAATTTTAGTAAATAGATATTATTAAATAAAAAATGTTAACAATTATAATGACAGTGAAATATTTAGTTAACTTGATTTTGACACCTATTTAATCTAATCAAAAGTGCGCTACAGGTTACTGTAACATTATTAATTTTTTCTACGACCACTATGAAATTGAGCATTTTGTGCATAAGTTGCTAGATGAGAAAGTAGGCAATTGCTCATACCGTGAGATATGGCCGTGAGATATTATTCCCCACACTACACATGCGCATTGCGCGTACATGTCGTGTAATCGTTGAGAGTCAAGACGAATTTTGTTTTGACAATTGACTTTTGTTATTGAAATAGTGTTGTCAGTTTATTATAACGTAAATACCATAAACATTTGCGCATAAAAAATGGATAGCTCAGACATTGAAAATACTCCACCTGAAATTGTAGCAAAAGCTACCAGTGCATCGTTGAATTTACTACCAACAATTTCCCGAAATAAATACAACATAACCTATGAGCGATTCATGAATTGGAGAAAAACCAATAAGATACATTCGTTTTCTGAAAATGTAGCTATGGCCTATTTTGAAGAATTATCAAGAACACTAAAGGCGTCCACATTATGGTCGCATTATTCAATGATAAGAAGTGTCCTAAATGTTAAACACGATGTTGATTTGTCCAAATACTTAAAATTACGACCTTTTTAAAACGAAAGTCAGACGGATATACTGCAAAGAAATCAAAAACATTAACATCACAAGAAATCAATGTTTTTCTGAAAGAAGCGCCAGATGATAAATATTTGTTAACAAAGGTAAATTATTGCAATAATATACTAGTTCCCATAATTAGAAATAAAACCAAGCTTTCATTTAATACAGGTAGCATTGGTTATTGCAATAACGGGTGCATGCCGAAGAAATGAACTATGGAAATTGAAAATTGACGATTTGGAAGATTAAAATTCTGCCTTGTTAGTTAAAATACCGGATACAAAAAACAAAGTCCCACGAAGTTTTACAGTGACTGGATGGTTCTATGACATTTATAAAAAATATGCTTGCCTTCGTCCTGCCAATATAAACGAAAGACGTTTTTTCTTAAACTACCAAAATGGTAAATGCACACGACAGGTCGTTGGTATTAACAAGTTTGGTATTATGCCCAAGAATATTGCAATGTTTCTAAAGTTGCCAAATCCGGAACAATATACAGGACATTCATTTCGAAGATCTTCAGCGACTATTTTGGTCGATGCAGGAGGTGATCTAATAACATTGAAACGACATGGTGGATGGTGTTCGAGTACCGTTGCAGAAGGATACATTGACGATTCTATGAATAATAAAATGAACGTTGCAAATAAAATATTACAATCAGTTGAACCATCTACTAATGGCACTGCAGTTCAAGGACAAGAAGTTCTGGTACTACCATCAAGATCGACTGCCACAAGTTCAATTGAAAGTACTACAGTTAATATTACTGAAAATTCAAAAATCAATGAAACGCCAGGAATAGCAATACAAAACTGTTCACATTTTACTATAAATTATAATGTGACAAAATGATAATACAATTCATATTCAATATTCATATAAATATTTATATAAATATTTATATAAATATTCATATTCATATTAATACAATTCATATTGTTAGATAATTTGTTAATAAATAAACAGTTAAATTAATATAAAGTTTAATAAAAAAAATGTGTTCGTAGAAAAAGTACAGTGTGTAACACGTGCAAAAACGCTAATTTCTCACTCGTGTGATTTGCGCACTCGCCTACGGCTCGTGCTGGCAAATTCACGCTCGTGAGAAATTAGCTATTTTCCGCACTTGTTACACAATATACTATATTTACATCATTTTTCTTAATTATAAAATATACATATGAAATTAGTCTTCTCCAATATATCATATATTGATTAGCGTTACATGTTTCGGTTAAAAACCATCATCAGACTGTTAAGAGATATTATTAGATAACGTGATTGGTTATAATATTATTAATTACCATTGAGTAATATGAAATATTTTGTGGAGAACGAAAATTAAAAAATTAAAAAATTTGACAAATATTAAATGACGTTATATAAAACAAAACACTATTTTGTTTATTTTATAACATCATTTAATTGTTAAATTTTTTAATTTTCTTTCTCCACAAAATATTTCATATTACTCAATGGTAATTAATAATATTGTCAAGACTCAAACTATTGTGGAATTATTTGGCATTATGCAAATAACATATAATCCGCCTTATCAGCGATTACATGAATCTCACGTTGTCGAAGACACCGGAAAAGCAACACGAGCCGCGGTGCCAGCAAGGTGATCGAACGGGATGACCGATCGAACGCTGAGCTGACACAAATTGCGAAGTAACAATAATTATTGTAATGCAAAAGAGAGTTAGTCTGTTTTGAGGATCGAACCATATAGGTCGATCCAAATATAATAAACGCGTCGCGAACTGGTGTCAGAGAAATATCATAGAAGACCAAGTGCCAAGATGACCATTGCCCTCCGCTCGTTGCCGCTGGGACCCATAATGATGTAAGTAGATTAATACCCTAATGTGCGGGGATCAATACGTGAGTTAATAAATATAATTTTAACACTGGCCCCTCGACTAATTTATTGAAATTCAAACCCGCTACGTTCCCCAGTCGCGTAAATCGTGACATATGGTGGAGACGCCTAAAATCTCTGGCAGGTTCTCCGCAACCTGCAGGAAAGGCATTA
Source organism: Cryptophagus acutangulus (assembly GCA_963556235.1). Classification (NCBI taxonomy): domain Eukaryota; kingdom Metazoa; phylum Arthropoda; class Insecta; order Coleoptera; family Cryptophagidae; genus Cryptophagus; species Cryptophagus acutangulus. The sequence continues at coordinate 4,313,361 of OY744570.1, forward strand.
ATTTCATGTTCAATTTTTAATTGTGTTTTTGTTTGTTTTTCTGATTTTTTGTGAAAACCGCTAAGTCTCAAAGCCAACTTGTAGAATGTTGAGGCTGGCATTCAACTTAGCGAAAAAATATTAATCAGGGACCAAAGCCTTTCTTCAAACTGGATGCTGAGGCTGGCATCCACCCTGGTGGTTGTGTAACAACGAAACGCCTAAATGTTACGCACATTTTATGCATTTACAAGTTGATACTCACGAACTCAGAATTTAAAATCACAATTTAACCCTAATACAAGTAAACAATAAATTGAAACTGTAGTTTTATTACCCATTTGCCACACGCCCAATTTGTTGCATTAATTTCCACCGACTTACGTGTTTTGTTATTACATAATTATACTCTCATTCCATATCACACTTATAGTAAAGGCCTGTAATATATTATGTTATACGACCCTGACAAGAACGAGACGCAGTATAACCAGTAGGGCACCATTCAATTAAAAAACGGTATAACACCAAAACTTGTCGACATGCAGTATGTCAAACGCGGACAAACCTCACACGAGACTACAATCTAAGAAATTAGGAGAAGCGGTCGGTAACCCCGTAGCAAGAAGCTCAACATACGTACCGGAAGAAACAGGAAAAGGTGACCGGGTTACAAGCAGACCCACGACGGGCTTACCAGACCTAAGCCAAATCAAGGCCGCGCCAAGAGCAAAACAGAGTGTGCAAGTGGTGGTAAGACCTGTAGGAAACACGACTACAGAACGCGAAGACGAAGGTAACGCGTGCTCCATGTTGAGCGAACAAAAGGAAAAAGAAGAACAAGAGCGAAGGGCTGCCTTGGAGAAGGCCACGAAAGACAAACGAGAGCAAGAAGCAAAGGAATTTGAAGAAGAAGAGAGGCGTAAAGCCGAACAACTACAAACAGAAGCAGATGAATTAGAGAAAATTGCAAGAGAGCGAAGAAATAGAAGGAAATTGGAAAAGGAGGCAGCAGAAAAGGCGTCGAAGGAAACGCTACAACGAAAAGAAGAAGAAAAAAGAAAATTAGCAGCAAGTGAAGCACTACGGAAAGAGCAAGAAGAAAGACGGAGAAGGGATACCATCGACGAGGAGAAGGACGAAGAAATAGCTAGACATAGCGCGGGTAAGGAAGCAGAAAAAGAAAAGAGAAAAATTGAAAAATTACGAAAAGAAGAAGCAGATAGAATAGCCGACCTAGAACCGCAGGACAAAACCAGAAGAGAAGACATGGCAGACATAACGCTAGGGGACAGTAACGCAGCAGCACGAACACCATCAGTTCCAGAATTCATTGCGCCTAAATTATTCAATCCGTCATCAACCAATCCGCTATCATTCATACGCCAATATGATAGGTGCGCGGCGGCGAACGGATGGGATGACAATTATAAAATGTTATACTTTGGAACATTTTTGGACCGCGTTGCAAACACTTAGTACAAGGACTACAAGACTAGACCCGAAAACTACTCCAAAATTTGGAGCGACATAAGTGACGACTTTATACAAGAATTCGGAGGCGCAGACGAAATAAATAACGCTATGTTTAGATTTACTAGTCGTAGACAACATTCATGGGAAGGAGTAAAAGCCTACTACTACGAGCTGAAAGCCTTAGCACACGAAGCCGATCCAAGAATGTCCGACAAAAACTTCGGACAATTCTTCGAAAATGGACTGCAACCAGCGATACGCCGCGCGTACAGACTACACAAGGACGAAACGATGACGAGGGACAAAATAAAAAGTTTGGCATTTAAACTAAACGAGTGGAACGATACAGAAACAGATAGTCAATTGGAAGATTCTGCTAGGGGGCTAAGTCTGTACGACCAAACAGCCTACCCTAGACAGCAAGAAAGGAGCAATCGATATCCACAGAATAACTACCCACAAGGATCAAATCTACGTACTAATTACCGGGACTTCGGAACGGGCTATCGAGGCAACAATTACAGAGGTAATTACCGCCAAAATAATAGTGGAAACTCTTTTTCGCGTACAAACGGATATGGTAACGGGAACGGATCAAGGAACTACCGTGGAAGTTACAACAGGGGAAGAAGCTTCAACAACGAAGGGAATAGAGGAAGACCAAACTCCCAAGATGTTCGTTATAGAGAAACGAACCAACAGCAACTGCCTAACACACGCACCACCGATGGTAGGCCGAAGTGTTACAATTGCAATCGACCGGGCCACATCGCATCAATGTGTAGAGAACCACCTCAGAACAGAGAACGCAGAGTGTCGTTTGGTGATCGAGAATCGCCGAACCCAAACGGGGGCGGACGACATTAAACGACCCGAATGTCGTCCTCCACACAGAAAAAGAAACAGTGGGGGCATATAGGAGGATCCTGACAGTCCAAGGCAAAATACAAAACAATTGCCAAGGAGTAGAACTCGTACTAGACACAGGATCCACAGCAAGTATAATAAAAAGGGAACTCGCGAAAGATTTAACACTAATACCCTCTACGGAGGTATTAACAACTGCAGGGGGGTACAGAGTTGTCGCCCTGGGGAAAACAAAAGTAGAGATTAGTATCGGATCATTTCGTTGCCGCCACGAAATGTTGGTCATCGAACAATTGCCAAAAGACGCGATCCTAGGAGTAGATTTTCTCAAAGCATACGACGCTGTGGTAGACTTCTCCAACAATGAAATCGAATTAACAAACAATGGAAAAAGGATTAAGCTACCGTTCGGCAAGGATACCAGTGAAGGCAGCGCACTAACAGTAGAAAATCTCAAGAGGGCGCCAGAAGGAATGAAATTAGGCGCGGCGAAAGACTACAAGCTGATCCCAAAACGTGAAATAACCATGAAACTAGCCATACGAGGACAAACGGGGTTATCTATCACGACGCTGGACAACTACGACTTCCAAGCAGCCGAATCCTTCATAACGAAATACGGATTAGCCCTTAAGTCAAAGCCAAGAATGATGGGTGCAGGGATTGAAATTGTGATAGAAAACCGAGGGCACTCGACAAAGCGAATATTCAAGGATACAACGATAGGATGGTTATACAAAGCCGAAGGAACCGTCGACGTAGGAATAATACTATATGTCGAGGAAACAGAAGAAAAAATCACGGCGGACGACCACAAAATAAACCCAAGAATTCCAATTCAGCAAAGAGAAAAATTACAAGTACTACTGGAGGAATTCTCCGACGTATTTTCTAAAACCACAAACACAATGGGCAGTACCGGGTGGTGCGAGCACGAAATTGACGTCCAAGGTGCAGACCCCATCAGAAGCAAACCATACAGAGTATCCCACAAAGAGAGGTCAATCATTGACGGACAAATTAACGAAATGCTAAAAAACGGAATCATCCGAAACAGTCATTCGCCTTGGGCGAGCCCAGTAGTCTTAGCCAAGAAAAAGGACGGGACAATGAGGTTCTGCGTGGACTACAGAAAATTAAATAGCGTAACGAAAAAATCAACGTACCCACTACCAAACATCGACGACATAATGACATACTTAGGCGACTCTAGGTATTTTACTACACTCGACCTGTTCAGTGGGTACTGGCAAGTAAACGTAAAGGAGGAGAATAAAGAACTTACGGCATTTATAGCACAAGGACACGGATTGTATGAATTCAACGTACTACCATTTGGACTATGCAACGCGCCGGCGACATTCCAACACTTGGCCGACACTGTCTTCCAAGGGATGAAGTGGAGTGAAGTGTTGATATACCTAGACGATATAGTAATATTTTCGGAGAATGTTGAAGAACACCTAGCGAAATTGGAAAAGGTTTTCAAAAGACTGCGTAGCGCCGGCCTAACCCTCAAACCTAGTAAGTGTGTATACCTAGAAGAGGAAGTGAAACTCTTAGGCTTTATAGTTGGAAAAAACGGTATAAGGGTGGACAATGAGAAGGTAGCCGGTATCCAAGACTTCCCTCTCCCGCGAAAAATTAAAGACGTACAAAGTTTCCTAGGGATGTGTAATTACTACCGGAAATTCATCGAAAACTATTCCGCTATAGCCAGGCCACTATACGAGTCCACAAAAGAAGCGTCGACGTTTAACTGGGGGCCACCACAAGAACAGGCATTCGAAGACCTTAAGAGGAAACTAACAACCGCCCCAGTATTGAATTATTTTAATCCCAACATAGGATGCGAAATGAGGGTTGACGCATGCACCTACGGAATCGGAGCCGTCCTCCTCCAAGAAGGAGACGACAAAAAGGCACACCCCATCGCATACGTAAGCAGAAGTCTTACAAAGGCTGAACAAAACTACACGATTACAGAGCTGGAAGGATTAACTGTAATTTGGTGTCTCGGATATTTATGGCACCTCATCTACCGCAGACACGTGAAGATCGTGACAGACCATCACGCTCTTTGTTGGCTCAAGACGGTAAAGGACCCTACAGGACGATTAGCTAGATGGGCAATCAAATTATCAGAATTTGACCACACAATCGTACACAAAAGCGGTGTAGCGCACAAGGATGCAGATTGCCTCTCCCGATATCCGACAAAGACAGCGGAGGCCAAAGACGAAGACGAAGCAAATGAATTGCATACATACCTATTCGACCAACACGACTTAGGCGAACAACAAAGAAGAGACCCAGAGTTGAAGGAACTAATAGAAATCATGCAAGACTCATCAAAAGGGTCAATAGCGTCGCGACGGTATGCAAAAAACTTCTGTATGTTAGACGGGGTGTTATACAAAAAAAATGCTAGCTTGATCGGCAATGACAATCTACTGGTTGTACCAAGACTCCTTGTAGGTGAAATTTTGTTTAGCCACCACAGTGAACCACTGGCTGGCCATTTAGGTATCACCAAAACACTTGACAAAGTAAAAAATAGGTTCTTCTGGAGAGGACTGCAAAAGGACGTAGAAAAATTCGTCAAGGGGTGCCCGGACTGCCAAGCCAGAAAAGGAGAACACCATCGAAAACCACAAGGACTACTACAGCCAATTCCAGTGTCGACACCGTTCGACAAAGTGGGAATCGACCTCTTGGGACCATTTAGGAGAAGTAAGAACGGAAAGACGATGATCATCGTCGCCACCGACTACGCCACTCGTTGGGCGGAGACAGCAGCCTTACCCAGTGGGAAAGCCGGACCAGTAGCGAAGTTTATACTGGAAAACATAATCGCACGCCACGGGGCACCGCGATACTTGCTAAGTGACCGCGGAAGAACATTTCAGTCAGAATTAGTGACCGAGCTACTAAAAACAATGGGGACGGTGAGTACATTCACAACGGCCTATCACCCTTGTTGCAATGGATTAACTGAGCGGTTGAATAAGACACTGGCCAACATGCTAAGTATGTACACCAATACCGAACAGACGGATTGGGACGAAAATTTACCACACGTGACGTTCGCTTACAATTCCGCAAAGCAGGACAGCACTAAGGTATCGCCGTTCATGCTGGTGTATGGACGGGAAGCAGTACTACCCACGGAAGCAAATCTAACACAACCCAGCCCGGATACGGACTCGAATACAATTAGGGAAAGAGCCCTCGCAGCAAGAGCTCTGGCTGTAGAAGAAATCGAGAAGAGACAAGAGTATGATCGGGATCGCTACGACGACCGGCATAGACATATCGAATTCGCAATCGGTGATAAAGTGAAAGTTTTCACTCCAGTGCGGAAAGTGGGACGCAGTGAAAAACTTTTGTTACGTTGGTTCGGGCCTTACTACATCACCAAAAAACTAAGTGATGTGAATTATGAAATTCAGAAGGGTCCCACACCGAAATCCAAGAAGGATGTAGTCCATGTCAACCGCATACTACGCTACAACGACCCATGGACAGCCCAGATTAGCCCGGGTTGCAAAGATGACAGTGTTGAACTCGGGAGTGCGACGAAAATAGTCAGGGACAATTAACACAAACAATTAGATAAGGAGACAATAAGAAATAGATTTAAAACAGTAATTTAGGGATATGTAACAAATAATAGTGTTTAAGAAAAAAAAAAAAATGAACATCAAATAGTTAACCTTTCTTGATTCACAGATTCTGGGGTGTGATGATCACGAACGCCCAGGGTGGTCAGGACCATCCAGTGGAAGTGACTGCCGGAGCCTTCTGGAGGCCACTAGCCCAAACCATCGGGTACGAGGCCACCATCCCCCTGGTCTACACAAGAGGTTGGGTGACAAAGAGGCTAACCAAAGTGAAAGAAGATAAAAACACACTAAAACTACCCGAGTGCAAAGAAGATAGCGACAGGACGGACTGTCAACTGCTCGCCCAAATAGACCTTTTGGCGAGTACATTTGAAGAAGACTACGACGAAGAACTAAATAATTGGGGCGTGGAAATGAACACAAGAAAGTGGGGAAATAACCGAAGAAGCAAGAGAGCGTTGGATTTCATTGGAGACGGGCTTTCATGGTGCTGCGGAGTAGCAACCCAGCACAAATTAGACAAACTACACATGGGGGAAGAAGAATTAGAAGCAGAAGTCACAAGGCTACACAAAGGGTTGTCGGAAACCATCACCAACATAGGGGAGACGTCACAGAAATTCCAAGAGTACACTACGAAGTCAGCCGGGATCCTACACAACATGGAGCGGACTATTCACACCATCGAGGGATTTGCAGTAAAGTTGGCCCAAGACCTAAAAGTCGAACAAGTCAAGGAAAAGGCCCAAGTAATGAAAGCATACTACGACAACTATGCAAACCTGAAGAAGATCATCTCAACCTTCAGGGTAGTCCGGCGGAATGAAATCCGAATGTCATGCAATCAACACCAGATTCCTGTGGGAGTACTAAAACAGAATGTGCTGATGGAAGACCTCACCAGACTGAAGAAACAATTGAAGGACGCCAATCAAGGATTAGCCATTCCAATTGAAGACATCAGCAGGTACTACCAACTCCCTCTGTGTGACTGTGCATATACGGAGGAATTGCTAACCATCCATATCCGAGTCCCTATCACCCAAAGACTCCGACACTGGAAACTATTCGAACTGGTAACCATCCCGTTCGCATGGCATAACCAAATATGCCGCATCCCACACGAAAGCCTGTACTTGGCATCAACAGAAGGAGGAAACATCAGGACCATCGCAGGGGCAACTCTACATCAATGTCGCCCATACCACGACAAACTTTGCTATCTTCCTCGATTCTCAAGCGATTCCATCCATGGACCAATGTGTGCAAGAAAACTATTTCTGGGGTCAACAGTGGAAGAACTAAGTAACCACTGTCACATGTCTTGCCATGCATCCACAGTAATGTCCATCGTGGAGACTCTAGAAGGGGAATACGTTATAACCAATGGAGGAGAAGGAGCAATGACAAAGTGCGGCCGGAACCAAACCCAAATTTCCAAAGGCCACGGAAATATGGGAGCAGTTAAGGTCAACTTACCATGCGACTGCGAACTGGTAGTGGGGAACGATGTGCTTATACCAAAACGATTTCCATGCAGGAGCGACATCAACCTGGACGCATATGCAACGCACATCCTGCCCGCGATGTGGTCCAAATTAAAATCACTGAAGATCCGTCCCGTGGACACAGCCCATAACCAGATATACACCAACTTTTCGGAGTGCCTCAATACCAACTGGACGCTCGAAGTTCCCCACTTGAACCTCACCAGCCAGAAAGAAAATCTGAAGGACATCCAAGAAGCCATCCAATCAATGCCGAGGAAGTACCCCACATATGGAGAAATGTATAGCCACCACAGCGACTCCATGATGCTGACGTGGATGGCGCTACTGTCGATAGTGGTAGCGTACGTAGTCTTCCGCCGAAACCCAGTAGGAATGGTCGTAGCCGCAGCGCCAAGAGTAAATGGAAAAGAAGGAGAAGAAGCCAACACTTTGCACAACGAAGCATTATTGGCCAGCATTGCAACAGGACTGGCCATATTCGTATTGTATTTCGTGGTCCGAATTGTGTGGCGCATTGTCCAATCAAGGGCACACGCAAAAACAACCAAGAGAGTGGAACAGCGAAGACCACCCGGTAGCGAAGAAGAAGAAAGAAGACCAATGGAAATAGACATGAACAGAAGAGATCTGGAGTCCCTGTCCCAAGGACAATCAGTTAGGGTGACGCTACACGAGAGTAGCGTCTCTCTAACCTAGGTACCAATCAACGTTTGCCCTACAGGTGCCCGGGGGGTAAACGGGTGCCCACGTCAGACGGACAAAATCTAGGGGAAGGTATTCGTCACCGGTCTATTACATAAGCAGATAAGTAATAGATGGGTGATGTGAAACCAGACCTTGGACGCGACCGTAAGCGCGCAGGATAGAGAATTTAAGAGTTTTTAAAGAAAAAATGAAATTTAATTGTATAAAAGAAAGTAAAGAGAGAATAATAGTACTAATAAGTAAATTTTATATTCGGGACATGGCATCAACAAAAAACGGACTCGCAGACAAATTAAAATAAGAAGAGGATGTGAAAAGAGGGGTAGTTTTAGGTTAGTAAAGGAAAAATGTAATGGTTAGGTTAGTTTTATTAGGCTAGTTTTAGCAGTACTAGCAGATTTATGTTCAATAAGGGTTATTTAATTAGTTTTAATAAAGGATTAATTTTGATAAGGTAAATTAATGGTCAGGTTAGAATGTTAGGGTACTAGAGAATAGGGTTAATATAAATTAAACGACACTCACTAATATAAATGATTTATTAATAACCAAATCAACAGAGTGACGAATCATCGCCGACTCCTCCCGAGTAACGGCGGACACGGACAATTCCGGCTCAGAATGCCGACCTTCCCACACCTGGAGCAAAAAGCGACGGGATAACCGTCGCAGGCCGAACGCCAACAGGATAGCCGGCCGCATCGATAACATCGGTCCATGGGCCGATCAAAAAACTCCGGCAACGACAAAGGAGGTCCACTTGACTGGGGGCGACCCCCACGCCGACGGTTTTCTACGGCCCCCGGGCACATACACTGCCGCCACGACCTCCCGCGAAAACCACACCGCGAACAAAACGGGAGGCGCTCATTCGTGCAATCCCGCCTCAAATGGCCAAACTGGCCGCAATCCCAGCACGCATCTGGGCTGATCCGGTCCTGGAGTCCGGAATAGGTGGCCCTCACCGACGAGGGAATCACCGTCGGCACACGAGTCACAGCCAACGAACCAAGGCGGGGAGTCACCGGAGCACCACTCTCGGAGACCAGCATTAGGCGCCGTCCGGGTCGTCCCTGTGCGTCTAAGCGCGCACGAACCCGATAAGGGAGAAGATCGGTACCCGAAGCACCGAGGGCAAGGTCGGGCACCTCCAATAAGGCCGCATCATCGTCGTCACCCTCCACCAACGCCGAGGAAGCGCCCAGGGAAAAGCCGGACACCTCCAACAGGGCTGCATCACCGTCGCCGCCCTCCACTATCGTCGGTAACACCAAGGGAGCACACCATAGGGCCGCATCATCATCGTCACCCTCCACCACCGTCGGTAATGCCGAAGAAGCGGCCACAGAAAGGTCGGGCATCTCCGACGGAATATCGCCCTCCGCGGTCGGCAGGATTTCTGCCTCCTCGGACAACAAAACATCCTCGTCCTTGGATGGTAGGACGACCACTTCCTCGACTGGCGGAACGAATGGCACCCAGTCGAGTTCCGTCCGATAAACCCGGGGAACTGGATCAACGGCAGCACTAGACTCACTAGAAGGCGTCGGGACGTCCAAAACCGCGCAGGACGCCGAAACATCGGCTTCGGCGATTAACGCCGGGAAAGCACTCTCCCGGGCCACGCCTCGGAAAACTCCTGGAAGAGGCGCGTCGCCTCGACGAACTCACCCGGAGACAGTGCGCCCAACAATCGGGCCAGCTCCACAAGAGCCGGCGACTCCACACGGGTGGTAGTGGACGAAGACATGCTAAAAAAAGTTAAAGTTTTAAAAAAAAAAAAAAAAAAAAAAACAGTTACCGTTTAACTTACCTTAAAATTAGCGGTCAGTAATACAAAAAAAAAAAAAAAAAAAAAAAAAAAAAAAAAAAAAAAAAAAATAATAGTATACTACTTACATGTATTAAATGGATAGTCCAAAAACACAAAAGACAAAGGGTATAACTCGAAAACAAAACACTACGGCCACCAAGAACTAGGAAAACGCACACCAACGGACGAAGTTGACAGACAACTAAACGAAAAACCCAAGAGGCTGTAATGTAATGCGACACCCAAAACCAGGAACAGGCACGTTTATTAAGATAAACAAACTCGGAGAAATAATATAAGCTAATCTAATTCAGATAATTAGTAATACAATGTATAAGATAATATACCGGGCGTACACATAATCAATGTCTGTAAAATTGCACAAAAGGCCTTTCGTGGATTTGGGGAAAGCAACGCAGTAAGATTAGCATAATACAATATTTAATTTTAAGTAGATTTTAAGGGGGTGTTAAACGTAAATAGTATTAGAAAATTACAAGAATGGTACGACGCTCGGTCCGACCTTTTTTTTTTTAAGTGCCCACATCTGTTTATGTTATCTGGTAATTGCCAATGCAACAGTTACCAGAACTTAGGAACTAAACTAAACAAATTGTTATATTTATTATAGGTACACTTATTGTTCAACTTCATAAAAATTCGTTATTCTTAAAAAAAAAAAAAAAAATTCGTCTCTCTTTTTCAGGTAGCACTGTGAGCCCAGCGCTTCGAAGGGAGGGCATATGTCAAGACTCAAACTATTGTGGAATTATTTGGCATTATGCAAATAACATATGATCCGCCTTATCAGCGATTACATGAATCTCACGTTGTCGAAGACACCGGAAAAGCAACACGAGCCGCGGTGCCAGCAAGGTGATCGAACGGGATGACCGATCGAACGCTGAGCTGACACAAATTGCAAAGTAACAATAATTATTGTAATGCAAAAGAGAGTTAGTCTGTTTGGAGGATCGAACCATATAGGTCGATCCAAATATAATAAACGCGTCGCGAACTGGTGTCAGAGAAATATCATAGAAGACCAAGTGCCAAGATGACCATTGCCCTCCGCTCGTTGCCGCTGGGACCCATAATGATGTAAGTAGATTAATACCCTAATGTGCGGGGATCAATACGTGAGTAAATAAATATAATTTTAACACTGGCCCCTCGACTAATTTATTGAAATTCAAACCCGCTACGTTCCCCAGTCGCGTAAATCGTGACAATATGTATAAGTGTTTTAGGCCTGACGGGCCTAGCCTACGTCGATTCCGGCGCAAGTTGCAGTATAGCTGGTCACAAGCTTTACAACTACTTCAAATCGATTCAGTGCTCAAGCACTGCTGCTCAACTTAACCTAGTTCTCGCTGATAGTCAACCTAAGATGGTAGACACTGAGACGTTTACAGTTCCGGTTCAAGTTGCTGGTCGAGAAGTGATAACCAAATTTGTTTCGATACCTAGCCATGAAAACAGTAAGACGTTACTAGGCGTTGATTTTATCCGGAATGCAGAAATGGTTCTGGATATTCCACGACAAAGATGGAGCTTCGTTGATGATATGAACTTTTACGAGTTTGCTCGAGAACCATCAACGCGTGTTATCGATAAAAAATCAATTGGATTGATCACCCTCCGGGATGATGAGGCTCCTCACTTACCTCAAAATGAAAAGGACTGCCTAAACCATCTCTTGGATGAAAACTATGAAGTTTTTGGAAGAAGTACGGAACCTACTCCATATGCGGAACATACAATACAATTGACAACCGAAGTCCCAATTGCTGTGCCACCATACCGATTATCACCTGCTAGGAGTGAAATGCTGAAACAAGAACTTGAGGCCATGTTGCAGGATAACGTCATTGAAGAATGCGAGTCTCCATATGCGGCGCCAGTCGTCCTGGTTCCCAAGCCCGATGGAAAATTGAGGGTATGTATAGACTATCGCAAGCTTAACGCTATTACAGTTCCAGACCGCTATCCATTGCCCCGTATTGATGACTTGCTACACTCAACCACGCCTACCATATACATGTCCACAATTGACCTGAAATGTGGATACTGGCAAGTTGCAGTTCGAGAAGCCGATCGGGATAAGACGGCGTTTATCACGCCTTTTGGTTTGTTTCGCTTTTCAAGAATGCCGTTTGGCTTGAGAAATGCGCCTGGTACGTTTCAACGCCTAATCGATCGATTTCGATCCGGACTTCCAAATATAACAATGTTTGCCTACCTGGATGACCTGGTAATAATATCACCTGCGTTCGATGATCACCTAGCTGACTTGGAGGCCGTCTTCAAACGATTGGTAACGTACAAACTGCGTGCGAATCGAACCAAATGCACTTTCGCCAGAGAGAAAATTAAGTATTTAGGTCACATCATCAATTGTGATGGTATCGCTCCAGATCCCGGTAAGGTTGCCGCTATCTCAGAAATGGAAGCTCCCCGTAATGTAAAGGAGTTGTTAAGCTTTCTGCAAACCTGTAGTTGGTTCAGACGATTTGTGCCCAATTTCGCACAAGTATCGCATCCGTTGAGCGTTTTAACGCGAAAACGAGTTATTTGGACATGGGATTTGAAGCAATCGGACGCTTTTACGAAACTTAAACAGCTGCTTACATCTGCCCCGATACTCCGACAAGCTGATCCAAATCTACCATACACACTCAAGACGGATGCAAGTGCATACGCTTTGGGAGCATGCCTATTACAGGGGGAGCCACCTGATGAAAGACCTGTTGAGTATTGCAGCCGCCTGCTAACGTCTGCCGAACAAAACTACACCACAACTGAGCGAGAGGCCTTAGCTGTAGTTTTTGCAGTGCAAAAGTTCCAAGGGTATTTGGAAGGATGTCCGGTCGTAGTCGCAACTGATCACCAACCACTCCGATGGCTTCTGAATTTAAAATCTGCTTCAGGACGCTTGGCGCGATGGGCATTATTACTCCAGAGCTTTGATTTGAAAGTCGAATACATCCCCGGACGCACCAACGTCGTCGCTGATATGTTGTCTCGACCTTATCGACACGACAACGAGGTCAGTACACCTGTATCTTTAGTAATTGTCTCGCTGCCAACAGCTTCCGTCCGTGAGACCCGAGATCGCCAATTAAGTGATGAGCACGTTCGTTCCATAATTGAATGTCTTGAAAATTCTACTGTGAATGAACTGGAATATTCTCGATGGACTGAGCGAGGGTATATAATGGACAAAGGCTGTCTGTATCGTTACTCACCGCATATCGAAACTGAAGAGGCCCAGCTGGTTGTTCCTAAGGCTGATGTGCTGAAGGTGCTGCAGGAGTGTCATGATGAACCATTGGCAGGACACTATGGAGTTGAGAAGACGTTAAGGCGAATTCAACAGCGCTATTTCTGGTCTACAATGAGAAAGGATGTTACTTTTCATGTACGAAAATGTGAAAAACGCCGAAGGTACAAGTCGACCAATATGAAGCCAGCTGGACTCTTGCAAACGCCTACTATGTCTCAGCGATTTGAGACCTTGGCAATTGATTTATTTGGTCCGCTCCCTCCTGCAGCTACTGGTGAAAAATGGGTATTTGCTGTTGAGGATACTGCGACCCGCTGGATCGAGCTATTTCCACTACAGAGCGCTACAGCCGAAGCATGTGCCCGATGTTTAGTGGACGAAATTATACTGCGATATGGTACTCCACGACGAGTTATAAGTGATAATGGTGTCCAATTCGTAAGTGGAGTGATGCAACAAGTGTCATATTGCCTAGGTTTTAAACAGACATTAACTCCTTTATATCATCCGGCTGCAAACCCCGAAGAACGAAGAAATCGAGACTTGAAGACGCAGTTGGCCATGTTAGTTGGAAAGGAACATACTTAGTGGAAGGAGGCTCTTTCTTCGGTTCGATTTGCTATGAATAGCGCTCAGAATGTGACTACTGGGTATAGCGCTGCTTTCTTATGCTTTGGTCGTGAGTTGCGCACTCCTATGGACACTCACCACGATTTTCGAGCAGTCGTGGACAACGACAATTTTGTCACTGAGCTTACCCCTCAGCTAAAAAAGATGGCGGAGATCCTACATGAGGCTAAAATAACCCAGGAACATCAACAGGATCAGAGGAAACATTTTGCCGATCAACGCCGACGAGACGTCGAGAAGTTTTCACCTGGAGACCTAGTTCTAGTAGACGTCCACGTCTTGAGTAATGCCGCAAAAGCATTGACTTCCAAATTTTTGCCAAAACGTGATGGTTCATACGTAGTGACTAGACAGGTTTCTCCAACTTCTTACGAAGTGGCCGACCCCAAGACACCAAACATTGTGTTAGGTGTATATCATGTGTCGACTTTAACTCGCTATTTACATGAGGAGTTGCCGTGTGATGGACAACCACTATATCCGATACGACGCCGCGGACGCCCTCTTCGTCAACGTGTTGTTTCTCCAATCGATGACCTTCTGAAAGGAGGAGATGCTGAAGAAGATGTTGAACTAGAAGTGCCCGAGGTACATTCCCTACGTCGACGAAGAGGTCGACCAAAGAAATGTACAACTGACTGTTGTAATCAAATCCTGTTAAGTTGTATCTCGACCGGGACGTTACGAGATACAAAGGGGGAGTTATGTAACGCGCGCCCTTTCTGTGACGGTGCACGTGACCGCGATACCCGAGAATGCACGATGTAAACGGGAAGGAGACTACTACTACGAATACGGTCGGAAAGCGTTACGCTACGTTTTTTGGTGCATGCCACGTTTTCTTAAAATATTGTGTGCATCATCGTATAATTCTTTCTCAAATGTACTAATTTTATATTTCTTCAATACAATAGTATTAACCATTGTCGTATTTTTGATTGTATTTGGATTCCCTCCCAGTTTTGCCAGTATTCGGTTGTAAATCGGAAAAGTGTATTACAAAGCTTAATTTTCATCTAAAAAATAATATAGCTTGCTGCGGTGCTATATACGCGGTTGCGTATAACAAGTTTTAAAAAAAACCGTCGCAAACCGAAAAAAAATGTTTAAAATTCTCGTACTGATTTAAAATTTTATTAACCAAAAATACAAATTTTGCAAGCCAAATTTCTATTTAAAAAATAATATAGCTTTCTGCAGTTCCATATACGCGGTTGAACATAACAAGTTTTGAAAAATACCGCCGCAAACCAAAAAAAAAATGTTTAAAATTCTCGTACCGATTTAAATTTTTAATAACCAAAAATACGATTTTTGCAAGCCTAATTTTTATATAAAAAATAATATAGCTTGCTGCGGTGCTATATACGCGGTTGCGTATAACAAGTTTTAAAAAAAACCGTCGCAAACCGAAAAAAAATGTTTAAAATTCTCGTACTGATTTAAAATTTTATTAACCAAAAATACAAATTTTGCAAGCCAAATTTCTATTTAAAAAATAATATAGCTTGCTGCAGTTCCATATACGCGGTTGAACATAACAAGTTTTGAAAAATACCGCCGCAAACCAAAAAAAATGTTTAAAATTTTCGTACCGATTTAAATTTTTATTAACCAAAAATACGACTTTTGCAAGCCTAATTTTCATCTAAAAATAATATAGCTTGCTGCGGTGCTATATACGCGGTTGCGTATAACAAGTTTTAAAAAAAACCGTCGCAAACCGAAAAAAAATGTTTAAAATTCTCGTACTGATTTAAAATTTTATTAACTAAAAATACAAATTTTGCAAGCCAAATTTCTATTTAAAAAATAATATAGCTTGCTGCAGTTCCATATACGCGGTTGATCATAACAAGTTTTGAAAAATACCGCCGCAAACCATAAAAAATGTTTAAAATTTTCGTACCGATTTAAATTTTTATTAACCAAAAATACGATTTTTGCAAGCCTAATTTTCATCTAAAAAATAATATAGCTTGCTGCGGTGCTATATACGCGGTTGCGTATAACAAGTTTTAAAAAAACCGTCGCAAACCGAAAAAAAAATGTTTAAAATTCTCGTACTGATTTAAAATTTTATTAACCAAAAATACAAATTTTGCAAGCCAAATTTCTATTTAAAAAATAATATAGCGTGCTGCAGTTCCATATACGCGGTTGAACATAACAAGTTTTGAAAAATACCGACGCAAACCAAAAAAAATGTTTAAAATTCTCGTACCGATTTAAATTTTTATTAACCAAAAATACGATTTTTGCAAGCCTAATTTTCATCTAAAAATAATATAGCTTGCTGCGGTGCTATATACGCGGTTGCGTATAACAAGTTTTAAAAAAAACCGTCGCAAACCGAAAAAAAATGTTTAAAATTCTCGTACTGATTTAAAATTTTATTAAACAAAAATACAAATTTTGCAAGCCAAATTTCTATTTAAAAAATAATATAGCTTGCTGCAGTTCCATATACGCGGTTGAACATAATAAGTTTTGAAAAATACCGCCGCAAACCAAAAAAAATATTTAAAATTCTCGTACCGATTTAAATTTTTATTAACCAAAAATACGATTTTTGCAAGCCTAATTTTCATCTAAAAAATAATATAGCTTGCTGAGGTGCTATATACGCGGTTGCGTATAACAAGTTTTAAAAAAAACCGTCGCAAACCGAAAAAAAATGTTTAAAATTCTCGTAGTGATTTAAAATTTTATTAACCAAAAATACAAATTTTGCAAGCCAAATTTCTATTTAAAAAATAATATAGCTTGCTGCAGTTCCATATGCGCGGTTGAACATAACAAGTTTTGAAAAATACCGCCGCAAACCGAAAAAAATGTTTAAAATTCTCGTACCGATTTAAATTTTTATTAACCAAAAATACGATTTTTGCAAGCCTAATTTTCATCTAAAAAACAATATAGCTTGCTGCGGTACTATATACACGGTTGCGTATAACAAGTTTTAAAAAAAACCGTCGCAAACCGAAATTTTTTTTTTAAAATTCTCGTACTGATTTAAAATTTTATTAACCAAAAATACAAATTTTGCAAGCCAAATTTTTATTTAAAAAATAATATAGCTTCCTGCAGGTCCATATACGCGGTTGAACATAACAAGTTTTGAAAAATACCGCCGCAAACCGAAAAAAATGTTTAAAATTCTCGTACCGATTTAAATTTTTATTAACCAAAAATACGATTTTTGCAAGCCTAATTTTCATCTAAAAAATAATATAGCTTGCTGCGGTGCTATATATGCGGTTGCGTATAACAAGTTTTAAAAAAAAACCGTCGCAAACCGAATTTTTTTTTTTAAATTCTCGTACTGATTTAAAATTTTATTAACCAAAAATACAAATTTTGCAAGCCAAATTTCTATTTAAAAAATAATATAACTTGCTGCAGTTCCATATACGCAGTTCAACATAATAAGTTTTAAAAAAAACCGTCGCAAACCGAAAAAAAATGTTTAAAATTCTCGTACTGATTTAAAATTTTATTAACCAAAAATACAAATTTTGCAAGCCAAAATTCTATTTAAAAAATCATATAGCTTGCTGCAGTTCCATATACGCGGTTGAACATAACAAGTTTTGAAAAATACCGCCGTAAACCAAAAAAAATGTTTAAAATTCTCGTACCGATTTAAATTTTTATTAACCAAAAATACAATTTTTGCAAACCTAATTTTCATCTAAAAAATAATATAGCTTGCTGCGGTGCTATATACGCGGTTGCGTATAACAAGTTTAAAAAAAAACCGTCGCAAACCGAAAAAAAATGTTTAAAATTCTCGTACTGATTTAAAATTTTATTAACCAAAAATACAAATTTTGCAAGCCAAATTTCTATTTAAAAAATAATATAGCTTGCTGCAGTTCCATATACGCGGTTGAACATAAGAAGTTTTGAAAAATACCGCCGCAAACCGAAAAAAATGTTTAAAATTCTCGTACCGATTTAAATTTTTATTAACCAAAAATACGATTTTTGCAAGCCTAATTTTCATCTAAAAATAATATAGCTTGCTGCGGTGCTATATACGCGGTTGCGTATAACAAGTTTTAAAAAAAAACCGTCGCAAACCGAAAAAAAATGTTTAATATTCTCATACTGATTTAAAATTTTATTAAACAAATATACAAATTTTGCAAGCCAAATTTCTATTTAAAAAATAATATAGCTTGCTGCAGTTCCATATACGCGGTTGAACATAATAAGTTTTGAAAAATACCGCCGCAAACCAAAAAAAATGTTTAAAATTCTCGTACCGATTTAAATTTTTATTAACCAAAAATACGATTTTTGCAAGCCTAATTTTCATCTAAAAAATAATATAGCTTGCTGCGGTGCTATATACGCGGTTGCGTATAACAAGTTTTAAAAAAAACCGTCGCAAACCGAAAAAAAATGTTTAAAATTCTCGTACTGATTTAAAATTTTATTAACCAAAAATACAAATTTTGCAAGCCAAATTTCTATTTAAAAAATAATATAGCTTGCTGCAGTTCCTTATACGCGATTGAACATAACAAGTTTTGAAAAATACCGCCGCAAACCGAAAAAAATGTTTAAAATTCTCGTACCGATTTAAATTTTTATTAACCAAAAATACGATTTTTGCAATCCTAATTTTCATCTAAAAAATAATATAGCTTGCTGCGGTGCTATATACACGGTTGCGTATAACAAGTTTTAAAAAAAAACGTCGCAAACCGAAAAAAAATGTTTAAAATTCTCGTAATGATTTAAAATTTTATTAACCAAAAATACAAAATTTTGCATGCCAAATTTTTATTTAAAAAATAATATAGCTTGCTGCAGTTCCATATACGCGGTTGAACATAACAAGTTTTGAAAAATACCGCCGCAAACCGAAAAAAATGTTTAAAATTCACGTACCGATTTAAATTTTTATTAACCAAAAATACGATTTTTGCAAACCTAATTTTAATTTAAAAAATAATATAGCTTTCTGCGGTGCTATATACGCGGTTGCGTATAACAAGTTTTAAAAAAAACCGTTGCAAACCGAAAAAAAATGTTTAAAATTCTCGTACTGATTTAAAATTTTATTAACCAAAAATACAAATTTTGCAAGCCAAATTTCTATTTAAAAAATAATATAGCTTGCTGCAGTTCCATATACGCGGTTGAACATAAAAAGTTTTAAAAAAACCGTTGCAAACCGAAAAAAAAATGTTTAAAATTCTCGTACTGATTTAAAATTTTATTAACCAAAAATACAAATTTTGCAAGCCAAATTTCTATTTAAAAAATAATATAGCTTGCTGCAGTTCCATATACGCGGTTGAACATAACAAGTTTTGAAAAATACCGCCGCAAACCAAAAAAAATGTTTAAAATTCTCGTACCGATTTAAATTTTTATTAACCAAAAATACGATTTTTGCAAGCCTAATTTTCATCTAAAAAATAATATAGCTTGCTGCGGTACTATATACGCGGTTGCGTATAACAAGTTTTAAAAAAAACCGTCGCAAACCGAAAAAAAATGTTTAAAATTCTCGTACTGATTTAAAATTTTATTAACCAAAAATACAAATTTTGCAAGCCAAATTTCTATTTAAAAAATAATATAGCTTGCTGCAGTTCCATATACGCGGTTGAACATAACAATTTTTGAAAAATACTGCCGCAAACCAAAAAAAATGTTTAAAATTCTCGTACCGATTTAAATTTTTAATAACCAAAAATACGATTTTTGCAAGCCTAATTTTCATCTAAAAAATAATATAGCTTGCTGCGGTGCTATATACGCGGTTGCGTATAACAAGTTTTAAAAAAAACCGTTGCAAACCGAAAAAAATGTTTAAAATTCTCGTACTGATTTAAAATTTTATTAACCAAAAATACAAATTTTGCAAACCAAATTTCTATTTAAAAAATAATATAGCCTGCTGCAGTTCCATATACGCGGTTGAACATAACAAGTTTTGAAAAATACCGCCGCAAACCAAAAAAAATGTTTAAAATTCTCGTACCGATTTAAATTTTTATTAACCAAAAATACGATTTTTGCAAGCCTAATTTTCATCTAAAAAATAATATAGCTTGCTGCGGTGCTATATACGCGGTTGCGTATAACAAGTTTGAAAAAAAACCGTCGCAAACCGAAAAAAAATGTTTAAAATTCTCGTACTGATTTAAAATTTTATTAACCAAAAATACAAATTTTGCAAGCCAAATTTCTATTTAAAAAATAATATAGCTTGCTGCAGTTTCATATACGCGGTTGAACATAACAAGTTTTGAAAAATACCGCCGCAAACCAAAAAAAATGTTTAAAATTCTCGTACCGATTTAAATTTTTATTAACCAAAAATACGATTTTTGCAAGCCTAATTTTCATCTAAAAAATAATATAGCTTGCTGCGGTGCTGTATACGCGGTTGCGTATAACAAGTTTTAAAAAAAACCGTCGCAAACCGAAAAAAAATGTTTAAAATTCTCGTACTGATTTAAAATTTTATTAACCAAAAATACAAATTTTGCAAGCCAAATTTCTATTTAAAAATGAGTATAGCTTGCTGCAGTTCCATATACGCGGTGAACATAACAAATTTTGAAAAATACCGCCGCAAACCGAAAAAAAAGTTTAAAATTCTCGTACCAATTTAAATTTTTATTAACCAAAAAAACGATTTTTGCAAGCCTAATTTTCATCTAAAAAATAATATAGCTTGTTGCGGTACTATATACGCGGTTGCGTATAACAAGTTTTAAAAAAAACCGTCGCAAACCGAAAAAAAATGTTTAAAATTCTCGTTCTGATTTAAAATTTTATTAACCAAAAATACAAATTTTGCAAGCCAAATTTCTATTTAAAAAATAATATAGCTTGCTGCAGTTCCATATACGCGGTTGAACTTAACAATTTTTGAAAAATACCGCCGCAAACCAAAAAAAAAGTTTAAAATTCTCGTACCGATTTAAAATTTTAATAACCAACAATACGATTTTTGCAAGCCTAATTTGCATCTAAAAAATAATATAGCTTGCTTCGGTGCTATATACGCGGTTGCGTATAACAAGTTTTAAAAAAAACCGTCGCAAACCGAAAAAAATGTTTAAAATTCTCGTACTGATTTAAAATTTTATTAACCAAAAATACAAATTTTGCAAACCAAATTTCTATTTAAAAAATAATATAGCTTTCTGCAGTTCCATATACGCGGTTAAACATAACAAGTTTTGAAAAATACCGCCGCAAACCAAAAAAAATGTTTAAAATTCTCGTACCGATTTAAATTTTTATTAACCAAAAATACGATTTTTGCAAGCCTAATTTTCATCTAAAAAATAATATAGCTTGCTGCGGTGCTATATACGCGGTTGCGTATAACAAGTTTGAAAAAAAACCGTCGCAAACCGAAAAAAAATGTTTAAAATTCTCGTACTGATTTAAAATTTTATTAACCAAAAATACAAATTTTGCAAGCCAAATTTCTATTTAAAAAATAATATAGCTTGCTGCAGTTCCATGTACGCGGTTGAACATAACAAGTTTTGAAAAATACCGCCGCAAACCAAAAAAAATGTTTAAAATTTTCGTACCGATTTAAATTTTTATTAACCAAAAATACGATTTTTGCAAGCCTAATTTTCATCTAAAAAATAATATAGCTTGCTGCGGTGCTATATACGCAATTGCGTATAATAAGTTTTAAAAAAAACCGTCGCAAACCGAAAAAAAATGTTTAAAATTCTCGTACTGATTTAAAATTTTATTAACCAAAAATACAAGTTTTGCAAGCCAAATTTCTATTTAAAAAATAATATAGTTTGCTGCAGTTCCATATACGCGGTTGAACATAACAAGTTTTAAAAATACCGCCGCAAACCAAAAAAAATGTTTAAAATTCTCGTACCGATTTAAATTTTTATTAACCAAAAATACGATTTTTGCAAGCTTAATTTTCATCTAAAAAATAATATAGCTTGCTGCGGTGCTATATACGCGGTTGCGTATAACAAGTTTTAAAAAAAACCGTCGCAAACCGAAAAAAAATGTTTAAAATTCTCGTACTGATTTAAAATTTTATTAACCAAAAATACAAATTTTGCAAGCCAAATTTTTATTTAAAAAATAATATAGCTTGCTGCAGTTCCATATACGCGGTTGAACATAACAAGTTTGGAAAAATACCGCCGTAAACCAAAAAAAATGTTTAAAATTCTCGTACCGATTTAAATTTTTATTAACCAAAAATACGATTTTTGCAAGCCTAATTTTCATCTAAAAAATAATATAGCTTGCTGCGGTGCTATATACGCGGTTGCGTATAACAAGTTTTAAAAAAAAACCGTCGCAAACCGAAAAAAAATGTTTAAAATTCTCGTACTGATTTAAAATTTTATTAACCAAAAATACAAGTTTTGCAAGCCAAATTTCTATTTAAAAAATAATATAGTTTGCTGCAGTTCCATATACGCGGTTGAACATAACAAGTTTTAAAAATACCGACGCAAACCAAAAAAAATGTTTAAAATTCTCGTACCGATTTAAATTTTTATTAACCAAAAATACGATTTTTGCATGCTTAATTTTCATCTAAAAAATAATATAGCTTGCTGCGGTGCTATATACGCGGTTGCGTATAACAAGTTTTAAAAAAACCGTCGCAAACCGAAAAAAAATGTTTAAAATTCTCGTACTGATTTAAAATTTTATTAACCAAAAATACAAATTTTGCAAACCAAATTTCTATTTAAAAAATAATATAGCTTGCTGCAGTTCCATATACGCGGTTAAACATAACAAGTTTTGAAAAATACCGCCGTAAACCAAAAAAAATGTTTAAAATTCTCGTACCGATTTAAATTTTTATTAACCAAAAATACGATTTTTGCAAGCCTAATTTTTATCTAAAAAATAATATAGCTTGCTGCGGTGCTATATACGCGGTTGCGTATAACAAGTTTTAAAAAAAACCGTCGCAAACCGAAAAAAAAATGTTTAGAATTCTCGTACTGATTTAAAATTTTATTAACCAAAAATACAAATTTTGCAAGCCAAATTTCTATTTAAAAAATAATATAGCTTGCTGCAGTTCCATATACGCGGTTGAACATAATAAGTTTTGAAAAATACCGCCGCAAACCAAAAAAAATGTTTAAAATTCTCGTACCGATTTAAATTTTTATTAACCAAAAATACGATTTTTGCAAGCCTAATTTTCATCTAAAAAATAATATAGCTTGCTGCGGTGCTATATACGCGGTTGCGTATAACAAGTTTTAAAAAAAAACCGTCGCAAACCGAAAAAAAATGTTTAAAATTCTCGTACTGATTTAAAATTTTATTAACCAAAAATACAAATTTTGCAAGCCAAATTTCTATTTAAAAAATAATATAGCTTGCTGCAGTTCCATATACGCGGTTGAATATAACAAGTTTTGAAAAATACCGCCGCAAACCGAAAAAAATGTTTAAAATTCTCGTACCGATTTAAATTTTTATTAACCAAAAATACGATTTTTGCAAGCCTAGTTTTCATCTAAAAAATAATATAGCTTGCTGCGGTGCTATATACACGGTTGCGTATGACAAGTTTTAAAAAAAACCGTCGCAAACCGAAAAAAAATGTTTAAAATTCTCGTACTGATTTAAAATTTTATTAACCAAAAATACAAATTTTGCAAGCCAAATTTTTATTTAAAAAATAATATAGCTTGCTGCAGTTCCATATACGCGGTTGAACATAACAAGTTTTAAAAAAAAACCGTCGCAAACCGAAAAAAAATGTTTAAAATTCTCGTACTGATTTAAAATTTTATTTACCAAAAATACAAATTTTTCAAGCCAAATTTCTATTTAAAAAATAATATAGCTTGCTGCAGTACCATATACGCGGTTGAACATAATAAGTTTAAAAAAAAACCGTCGCAAACCGAAAAAAAATGTTTAAAATTCTCGAACTGATTTAAAATTTTATTAACCAAAAATACAAATTTTGCAAGCCAAATTTCTATTTAAAAAATAATATAGCTTGCTGCAGTTCCATATACGCGGTTGAACATAACAAGTTTTGAAAAATACCGCCGCAAACCAAAAAAAATATTTAAAATTCTCGTACCGATTTAAATTTTTATTAACCAAAAATACAATTTTTGCAAGCCTAATTTTCATCTAAAAAATAATATAGCTTGCTGCGGTGCTATATACGCGGTTGCGTATAACAAGTTAAAAAAAAAACCGTCGCAAACCGAAAAAAAATATTTAAAATTCTCGTACTGATTTAAAATATTATTAACCAAAAATACAAATTTTGCAAGCCAAATTTCTATTTAAAAAATAATATAGCTTGCTGCAGTTCCATATACGCGGTTGAACATAACAAGTTTTGAAAAATACCGCCGCAAACCGAAAAAAATGTTTAAAATTCTCGTACCGATTTAAATTTTTATTAACCAAAAATACGATTTTTGCAAGCCTAATTTTCATCTAAAAAATAATATAGCTTGCTGCGGTGCTATATACACGGTTGCGTATAACAAGTTTTAAAAAAAACCGTCGCAAACCGAAAAAAAATGTTTAAAATTCTCGTACTGATTTAAAATTTTATTAACCAAAAATACAAATTTTGCAAGCCAAATTTTTATTTAAAAAATAATATAGCTTGCTGCATTTCCATATACGCGGTTGAACATAACAAGTTTTAAAAAAAACCGTCGCAAACCGAAAAAAAATGTTTAAAATTCTCGTACTGATTTAAAATTTTATTAACCAAAAATACAAATCTTGCAAGCCAAATTTCTATTTAAAAAATAATATAGCTTGCTGCAGTTCCATATACGCGGTTGAACATAATAAGTTTTAAAAAAAACCGTCGCAAACCGAAAAAAAATGTTTAAAATTCTCGAACTGATTTAAAATTTTATTAACCAAAAATACAAATTTTGCAAGCCAAATTTCTATTTAAAAAATAATATAGCTTGCTGCAGTTCCATATACGCGGTTGAACATAACAAGTTTTGAAAAATACCGCCGCAAACCAAAAAAAATGTTTAAAATTCTCGTACCGATTTAAATTTTTATTAACCAAAAATACGATTTTTGCAAGCCTAATTTTTATCTAAAAAATAATATAGCTTGCTGCGGTGCTATATACGCGGTTGCGTATTACAAGTTTAAAAAAAAACCGTCGCAAACCGAAAAAAAATGTTTAAAATTCTCGTACTGATTTAAAATTTTATTAACCAAAAATACAAATTTTGCAAGCCAAATTTCTATTTAAAAAATAATATAGCTTGCTGCAGTTCCATATACGCGGTTGAACATAACAAGTTTTGAAAAATACCGCCGCAAACCGAAAAAAATGTTTAAAATTCTGGTACCGATTTAAATTTTTATTAACCAAAAATACGATTTTTGCAAGCCTAATTTTCATCTAAAAAATAATATAGCTTGCTGCGGTGCTATATACACGGTTGCGTATAACAAGTTTTAAAAAAAAACCGTCGCAAACCGAAAAAAAATGTTTAAAATTCTCGTACTGATTTAAAATTTTATTAACCAAAAATACAAATTTTGCAAGCCAAATTTTTATTTAAAAAATAATATAGCTTGCTGCATTTCCATATACGCGGTTGAACATAACAAGTTTTAAAAAAAACCGTCGCAAACCGAAAAAAAATGTTTAAAATTCTCGTACTGATTTAAAATTTTATTAACCAAAAATACAAATTTTGCAAGCCAAATTTCTATTTAAAAAATAATATAGCTTGCTGCAGTTCCATATACGCGGTTGAACATAATAAGTTTTAAAAAAAAACGTCGCAAACCGAAAAAAAATGTTTAAAATTCTCGTACTGATTTAAAATTTTATTAACCAAAAATACAAATTTTGCAAGCCAAATTTCTATTTAAAAAATAATATAGCTTGCTGCAGTTCCATATACGCGGTTGAACATAACAAGTTTTGAAAAATACCGCCGCAAACCAAAAAAAATGTTTAAAATTCTCGTACCGATTTAAATTTTTATTAACCAAAAATACGATTTTTGCAAGCCTAATTTTCATCTAAAAAATAATATAGCTTGCTGCGGTGCTATATACGCGGTTGCATATAACAAGTTTTAAAAAAAACCGTCGCAAACCGAAAAAAAATGTTTAAAATTCTCGTACTGATTTAAAATTTTATTAACCAAAATACAAATTTTGCAAGCCAAATTTCTATTTAAAAAATAATATAGCTTGCTGCAGTTCCATATACGCGGTTGAACATAATAAGTTTTGAAAAATACCGCCGCAAACCAAAAAAAATGTTTAAAATTCTCGTACTGATTTAAATTTTTATTAACCAAAAATACGATTTTTGCAAGCCTAATTTTCATCTAAAAAATAATATAGCTTGCTGCGGTGCTATATACGCGGTTGCGTATAACAAGTTTAAAAAAAAAACCGTCGCAAACCGAAAAAAAATGTTTAAAATTCTCGTACTGATTTAAAATTTTATTAACCAAAAATACAAATTTTGCAAGCCAAATTTCTATTTAAAAAATAATATAGCTTGCTGCAGTTCCATATACGCGGTTGAAAATAACAAGTTTTGAAAAATACCGCCGCAAACCAGAAAAAATGTTTAAAATTCTCGTACCGATTTAAATTTTTATTAATCAAAAATACGATTTTTGCAAGCCTAATTTTTATCTAAAAAAAAATATAGCTTGCTGCGGTGCTATATACACGGTTGCGTATAACAAGTTTTTAAAAAAAACCGTCGCATACCGAAAAAAAATGTTTAAAATTCTCGTACTGATTTAAAATTTTATTAACCAAAAATACAAATTTTGCAAGCCAAATTTTTATTTAAAAAATAATATAGCTTGCTGCAGTTCCATATACGCGGTTGAACATAACAAGTTTTAAAAAAAACCGTCGCAAACCGAAAAAAAATGTTTAAAATTCTCGTACTGATTTAAAATTTTATTAACCAAAAATACAAATTTTGCAAGCCAAATTTCTATTTAAAAAATAATATAGCTTGCTGCAGTTCCATATACGCGGTTGAACATAATAAGTTTTAAAAAAAACCGTCGCAAACCGAAAAAAAATGTTTAAAATTCTCGTACTGATTTAAAATTTTATTAACCAAAAATACAAATTTTGCAAGCCAAATTTCTATTTAAAAAATAATATAGCTTGCTGCAGTTCTATATACGCGGTTGAACATAACAAGTTTTGAAAAATACCGCCGCAAACCAAAAAAAAAATGTTTAAAATTCTCGTACCGATTTAAATTTGTATTAACCAAAAATACAATTTTTGCAAGCTTAATTTTCATCTAAAAAATAATATAGCTTGCTGCGGTGCTATATACGCGGTTGCGTATAACAAGTTTTAAAAAAAACCGTCGCAAACCGAAAAAAAATGTTTAAAATTCTCGTACTGATTTAAAATTTTATTAACCAAAAATACAAATTTTGCAAGCCAAATTTCTATTTAAAAAATAATATAGCTTGCTGCAGTTCCATATACGCGGTTGAACATAATAAGTTTTGAAAAATACCGCCGCAAACCAAAAAAAAATGTTTAAAATTCTCGTACCGATTTAAATTTTTATTAACCAAAAATACGATTTTTGCAGGCCTAATTTTCATCTAAAAAATAATATAGCTTGCTGCGGTGCTATATACGCGGTTGCGTATAACAAGTTTAAAAAAAAACCGTGGCAAACCGAAAAAAAATGTTTAAAATTCTCGTACTGATTTAAAATTTTATTAACCAAAAATACAAATTTTGCAAGCCAAATTTCTATTTAAAAAATAATATAGCTTGCTGCAGTTCCATATACGCGGTTGAACATAACAAGTTTTGAAAAATACCGCCGCAAACCGAAAAAAATGTTTAAAATTCTCGTACCGATTTAAATTTTTATTAACCAAAAATACGATTTTTGCAAGCCTAATTTTCATCTAAAAAATAATATAGCTTGCTGCGGTGCTATATACACGGTTGCGTACGACAAGTTTTAAAAAAAACCGTCGCAAACCGAAAAAAAATGTTTAAAATTCTCGTACTGATTTAAAATTTTATTAACCAAAAATACAAATTTTGCAAACCAAATTTTTATTTAAAAAATAATATAGCTTGCTGCAGTTCCATATACGCGGTTGAACATAACAAGTTTTAAAAAAAAACCGTCGCAAACCGAAAAAAAATGTTTAAAATTCTCGTACTGATTTAAAATTTTATTTACCAAAAATACAAATTTTTCAAGCCAAATTTCTATTTAAAAAATAATATAGCTTGCTGCAGTTCCATATACGCGGTTGAACATAATAAGTTTAAAAAAAAAACCGTCGCAAACCGAAAAAAAATGTTTAAAATTCTCGAACTGATTTAAAATTTTATTAACCAAAAATACAAATTTTGCAAGCCAAATTTCTATTTAAAAAATAATATAGCTTGCTGCAGTTCCATATACGCGGTTGAACATAACAAGTTTTGAAAAATACCGCCGCAAACCAAAAAAAATGTTTAAAATTCTCGTACCGATTTAAATTTTTATTAACCAAAAATACAATTTTTGCAAGCCTAATTTTTATCTAAAAAATAATATAGCTTGCTGCGGTGCTATATACGCGGTTGCGTATAACAAGTTTAAAAAAAAACCGTCGCAAACCGAAAAAAAATATTTAAAATTCTCGTACTGATTTAAAATTTTATTAACCAAAAATACAAATTTTGCAAGCCAAATTTGTATTTAAAAAATAATATAGCTTGCTGCAGTTCCATATACGCGGTTGAACATAACAAGTTTTGAAAAATACCGCCGCAAACCGAAAAAAATGTTTAAAATTCTCGTACCGATTTAAATTTTTATTAACCAAAAATACGATTTTTGCAAGCCTAATTTTCATCTAAAAAATAATATAGCTTGCTGCGGTGCTATATACACGGTTGCGTATAACAAGTTTTAAAAAAAACCGTCGCAAACCGAAAAAAAATGTTTAAAATTCTCGTACTGATTTAAAATTTTATTAACCAAAAATACAAATTTTGCAAGCCAAATTTCTATTTAAAAAATAATATAGCTTGCTGCAGTTCCATATACGCGGTTGAACATAACAAGTTTTGAAAAATACCGCCGTAAACCAAAAAAAATGTTTAAAATTCTCGTACCGATTTAAATTTTTATTAACCAAAAATACGATTTTTGCAAGCCTAATTTTTATCTAAAAAATAATATAGCTTGCTGCGGTGCTATATACGCGGTTGCGTATTACAAGTTTAAAAAAAAACCGTCGCAAACCGAAAAAAAATGTTTAAAATTCTCGTACTGATTTAAAATTTTATTAACCAAAAATACAAATTTTGCAAGCCAAATTTCTATTTAAAAAATAATATAGCTTGCTGCAGTTCCATATACGCGGTTGAACATAACAAGTTTTGAAAAATACCGCCGCAAACCGAAAAAATGTTTAAAATTCTCGTACCGATTTAAATTTTTATTAACCAAAAATACGATTTTTGCAAGCCTAATTTTCATCTAAAAAATAATATAGCTTGCTGCGGTGCTATATACACGGTTGCGTATGACAAGTTTTAAAAAAAACCGTCGCAAACCGAAAAAAAATGTTTAAAATTCTCGTACTGATTTAAAATTTTATTAACCAAAAATACAAATTTTGCAAGCCAAATTTTTATTTAAAAAATAATATAGCTTGCTGCAGTTCCATATACGCGGTTGAACATAACAAGTTTTAAAAAAAAAACCGTCGCAAACCGAAAAAAAATGTTTAAAATTCTCGTACTGATTTAAAATTTTATTTACCAAAAATACAAATTTTTCAAGCCAAATTTCTATTTAAAAAATAATATAGCTTGCTGCAGTTCCATATACGCGGTTGAACATAATAAGTTTAAAAAAAAACCGTCGCAAACCGAAAAAAAATGTTTAAAATTCTCGAACTGATTTAAAATTTTATTAACCAAAAATACAAATTTTGCAAGCCAAATTTCTATTTAAAAAATAATATAGCTTGCTGCAGTTCCATATACGCGGTTGAACATAACAAGTTTTGAAAAATACCGCCGCAAACCAAAAAAAATGTTTAAAAATCTCGTACCGATTTAAATTTTTATTAACCAAAAATACAATTTTTGCAAGCCTAATTTTTATCTAAAAAATAATATAGCTTGCTGCGGTGCTATATACGCGGTTGCGTATAACAAGTTTAAAAAAAAACCGTCGCAAACCGAAAAAAAATATTTAAAATTCTCGTACTGATTTAAAATTTTATTAACCAAAAATACAAATTTTGCAAGCCAAATTTCTATTTAAAAAATAATATAGCTTGCTGCAGTTCCATATACGCGGTTGAACATAACAAGTTTTGAAAAATACCGCCGCAAACCGAAAAAAATGTTTAAAATTCTCGTACCGATTTAAATTTTTATTAACCAAAAATACGATTTTTGCAAGCCTAATTTTCATCTAAAAAATAATATAGCTTGCTGCGGTGCTATATACACGGTTGCGTATAACAAGTTTTAAAAAAAACCGTCGCAAACCGAAAAAAAATGTTTAAAATTCTCGTACTGATTTAAAATTTTATTAACCAAAAATACAAATTTTGCAAGCCAAATTTTTATTTAAAAAATAATATAGCTTGCTGCATTTCCATATACGCGGTTGAACATAACAAGTTTTAAAAAAAACCGTCGCAAACCGAAAAAAATGTTTAAAATTCTCGTACTGATTTAAAATTTTATTAACCAAAAATACAAATCTTGCAAGCCAAATTTCTATTTAAAAAATAATATAGCTTGCTGCAGTTCCATATACGCGGTTGAACATAACAAGTTTTGAAAAATACCGCCGCAAACCAAAAAAAATGTTTAAAATTCTCGTACCGATTTAAATTTTTATTAACCAAAAATACGATTTTTGCAAGCCTAATTTTTATCTAAAAAATAATATAGCTTGCTGCGGTGCTATATACGCGGTTGCGTATTACAAGTTTAAAAAAAAACCGTCGCAAACCGAAAAAAAATGTTTAAAATTCTCGTACTGATTTAAAATTTTATTAACCAAAAATACAAATTTTGCAAGCCAAATTTCTATTTAAAAAATAATATAGCTTGCTGCAGTTCCATATACGCGGTTGAACATAACAAGTTTTGAAAAATACCGCCGCAAACCGAAAAAAATGTTTAAAATTCTCGTACCGATTTAAATTTTTATTAACCAAAAATACGATTTTTGCAAGCCTAATTTTCATCTAAAAAATAATATAGCTTGCTGCGGTGCTATATACACGGTTGCGTATAACAAGTTTTAAAAAAAAACCGTCGCAAACCGAAAAAAAATGTTTAAAATTCTCGTACTGATTTAAAATTTTATTAACCAAAAATACAAATTTTGCAAGCCAAATTTTTATTTAAAAAATAATATAGCTTGCTGCATTTCCATATACGCGGTTGAACATAACAAGTTTTAAAAAAAAACCGTCGCAAACCGAAAAAAAATGTTTAAAATTCTCGTACTGATTTAAAATTTTATTAACCAAAAATACAAATTTTGCAAGCCAAATTTCTATTTAAAAAATAATATAGCTTGCTGCAGTTCCATATACGCGGTTGAACATGATAAGTTTTAAAAAAAAACGTCGCAAACCGAAAAAAAATGTTTAAAATTCTCGTACTGATTTAAAATTTTATTAACCAAAAATACAAATTTTGCAAGCCAAATTTCTATTTAAAAAATAATATAGCTTGCTGCAGTTCCATATACGCGGTTGAACATAACAAGTTTTGAAAAATACCGCCGCAAACCAAAAAAAATGTTTAAAATTCTCGTACCGATTTAAATTTTTATTAACCAAAAATACGATTTTTGCAAGCCTAATTTTCATCTAAAAAATAATATAGCTTGCTGCGGTGCTATATACGCGGTTGCGTATAACAAGTTTTAAAAAAAACCGTCGCAAACCGAAAAAAAATGTTTAAAATTCTCGTACTGATTTAAAATTTTATTAACCAAAAATACAAATTTTGCAAGCCAAATTTCTATTTAAAAAATAATATAGCTTGCTGCAGTTCCATATACGCGGTTGAACATAATAAGTTTTGAAAAATACCGCCGCAAACCAAAAAAAGTGTTTAAAATTCTCGTACTGATTTAAATTTTTATTAACCAAAAATACGATTTTTGCAAGCCTAATTTTCATCTAAAAAATAATATAGCTTGCTGCGGTGCTATATACGCGGTTGCGTATAACAAGTTTTAAAAAAAAACCGTCGCAAACCGAAAAAAAATGTTTAAAATTCTCGTACTGATTTAAAATTTTATTAACCAAAAATACAAATTTTGCAAGCCAAATTTCTATTTAAAAAATAATATAGCTTGCTGCAGTTCCATATACGCGGTTGAAAATAACAAGTTTTGAAAAATACCGCCGCAAACCAGAAAAAATGTTTAAAATTCTCGTACCGATTTAAATTTTTATTAATCAAAAATACGATTTTTGCAAGCCTAATTTTTATCTAAAAAAAAATATAGCTTGCTGCGGTGCTATATACACGGTTGCGTATAACAAGTTTTTAAAAAAAACCGTCGCATACCGAAAAAAAATGTTTAAAATTCTCGTACTGATTTAAAATTTTATTAACCAAAAATACAAATTTTGCAAGCCAAATTTTTATTTAAAAAATAATATAGCTTGCTGCAGTTCCATATACGCGGTTGAACATAAGAAGTTTTAAAAAAAAACCGTCGCAAACCGAAAAAAAATGTTTAAAATTCTCGTACTGATTTAAAATTTTATTAACCAAAAATACAAATTTTGCAAGCCAAATTTCTATTTAAAAAATAATATAGCTTGCTGCAGTTCCATATACGCGGTTGAACATAATAAGTTTTAAAAAAAACCGTCGCAAACCGAAAAAAAATGTTTAAAATTCTCGTACTGATTTAAAATTTTATTAACCAAAAATACAAATTTTGCAAGCCAAATTTCTATTTAAAAAATAATATAGCTTGCTGCAGTTGTATATACGCGGTTGAACATAACAAGTTTTGAAAAATACCGCCGCAAACCAAAAAAAAATTTTTAAAATTCTCGTACCGATTTAAATTTGTATTAACCAAAAATACAATTTTTGCAAG
>OY744570.1:4346591-4507033 GCA_963556235.1 Cryptophagus acutangulus
AATTTTGCTGAATCGTTCGAAATGACCAAAGATATCGTAACTAACCTCAAACCGGAGCATTGTAAACAATGCAAAAAGAAAGTTGTAACCGCTATCATTTGTCGGAAATGCGGAGCCAGGTTTCATCCAAGCTGTGCCATATCAGCCAAAGTTCTGGATGAGGACGAAAATGTGATTTGCTGCAAACCTGTTGCCAATAATGATGCCCAGCCTGCGGCCGCTAACTCAAACTCATCAGTGTTTACCTTTACAAGCCACAGTAGAAAACGACCTCGTACCAAGCTGGTTGCTGGTGATTCCTGCAGTGAAGATGATATTGGTAAGATGCTGGAGCTTATTATGGAGAAAAATGATGCACTTGAAGAGCAAATTAAGAATCTTGCTATTAACAACGATTTGAAACTAACCGCACTTGAAACGCTCGTTAACTCACTGGTCACCGAGAACAAAAGACTAAGCGATAAATTGCAGAATATAAACATGCCTATGATGAACTCTGTACCGTCTACGTCGGCTAGCTATAGCTATTCATCCGCTGCTCGGCGGTCAAACTCTGTTATAATTAAGCCTATTGATGAGCAGCAACTAGTGGAATTAACTAAAACTGATCTAATGGAGTCGATCAATCCCGCTGATTCAAATCTTCCCATTGCTAATATTAAAACCATAAGTAATGGAGGAGTAGTTATTAGCTGTAAGACTAAGAAGGATTCTAGCGATTTCCATAAACTAGCTACTGAGAAACTAGGATCAAAGTACACTGTCAAGAAAGCCAAGCCAATACATCCTCGGGTTAGAATTTCTGGCATAATGGAGAAACTAGATGAACCCACATTCATTAAGTATCTTTCCATTCAAAACAGTGATATATTTAGCGATAACAATAACTGTAAACTTATTTCTTTCCAGCCAACTCGCAAAAATAAGGACATCTTTCAAGCTGTTATCCAAGTTGATTTTGAATTGTTTACAAAATTGTTGTCTGTCGGTAAGGTACTTGTGGGTTAAATAAACTGCAAGGTCTATGAGGCTCTGGACTTGAGACGTTGTTTTAATTGCTGCGGTTATCATCATATTGCTAACAAATGCGTTCGGAAGATATGTTGTCCGAGATGCACTGGAGATCATGCGGTTAATGCTTGTGAGGCGGACACACTTACATGTGTAAACTGTGTGGAACTTAATAAACGTTCGGGAGATGCTCACTGCACTTCTCATGCTGCTTGGGATCAAGTTAATTGTAGATCTTATCTTCTTGCATTTGATAAATTTAAAAAATCTTTTATATATGAGAAATAGCCATCAAGGTCACCTGCAGCTTCGAACTTTATTAACTGTTACTATCAGAACGTCAAAGGCCTTAACACCAAACTTGTCACTCTTTATGAATCGTTACACTCGACATATGACTTAATTGCTTTTACTTAGACCTGGTTATCTAATGCTGTATGCAATGCCGAGATTATGGATTTAAAATTATTTACAGTGTTTAGGTCAGATCGTAATTTTGCTGCATGTAGGAAAATATGTGGCGGTGGAGTACTACTTGCTGTCAAGAACACCTTAAATGCTACCGCTATTAACCTTAATGATATTTGTCGCGATTTTATCGATCTTCCTACAATTGATATTGTAGTAGTTCAGTTAGGCTTCAATTCTATTAATCTATTTGTTCTAGTTTTATATATCCCGCCACAATCTTCCGTTGATGTATATGAGCGCCTGTTTGCTGCTATCGGATCCCTGTACAATTTGCTTGGTCATAATGTGCTGGTTTTAGGTGACTTTAATCTCCCAGGTTATATTGATTGTAAGGATGATAATTCAAACAGAAATATTCACTCACTCGAGCAGCTGTGTTCCTTTTTCAATCTAACTCAGTTTAACAATACTTTGAATATGAACGATAAACTATTAGATCTGGTCTTTTGCAATGCATAGTGTGTTGTAGATAAATGCACTGACTCGATGGTACCCGAAGATAATCATCATCCACCACTGTCGATAAATGTGCTCACAAACCTTGAGCCCAAACGATCATTTCCACATACTACATCCTCCAGCTTTAATTTCAAAAAAGCAAATTACCCTGACCTTTATCGTGAGTTAGTTGATGTTAATTGGAATTCAATCTTGGCT
The DNA here is from genome assembly GCA_963556235.1 of Cryptophagus acutangulus. Lineage (NCBI taxonomy): Eukaryota > Metazoa > Arthropoda > Insecta > Coleoptera > Cryptophagidae > Cryptophagus > Cryptophagus acutangulus. The sequence continues at coordinate 4,348,731 of OY744570.1, forward strand.
TCTGATGATGTCAATATGGCACTTGAGAATTTTTATAGTGTTCTTTATTCGCTACTTAGCAAACATGTTCCTCTCAAGAAACCGTCCATCAGAACATACCCCGCGTGGTATAATGGAGAAATAATTCAAACTATCAAGCGTAAGAATATAGCGTATAAGAAATACCAGCAATTTCAGAATGATGCAACTAACCTCGCCACTTTTAAAGTTCTGCGATCCAAAGTCAAGAGACTTGTGAGAAATGCATACAAAATGTATAAAGCTAAGGTCACCCAATCGATTACCTCAGATCCCTCTAAATTCTGGTCATTTATCAACTCCAAACGTCATATGTCTAGCATTCCTTCGTCTATGTCTTTCAATAACTCTGTTCATAACCAACCCCATTCAATTGTCAATGCTTTTGCGGACTTCTTTTCACAGTCTTTTACGAGTATCCCAGATGATGCTGCCATCAGCACTCTTCCCACTACTTCATTGAATTCGCTGCACTGGTTTAGTGTTACTGAAGAGGAAGTAGTCAACGCACTTCGTAAATCCAAGAACAAATCGACAATGGGTCCTGATAATATTCCTTATTTTTTTCTGAAAGACTGTGCAGTAGTACTATCTAAACCGATGACTGCTATATTCAATTTGATCCTTAAGCACTCCCGTTTTCCTGATGTCTGGAAGCTTTCCCGTGTCACTCCTGTCTTCAAAAAGGGTGAGCGTGATATTGCTAACTATCGCCCGGTTGCTATCATGTCAAACTTTTCGAAAATTTTTGAATCGTTGCTATATAATGTTATCAATAATCACACTAAAAATATGATATCTTGTCATCAACATGGTTTTATGTCTGGTCGATGTACAACTTCCAATCTTGTGTGTAAAACGCAATTTATTTGTGAATCTCTTGATAATCTAGGGCAAGTTGATGTCATCTACACCGACTTCTCTAAAGCATTTGATCGACTGGACCATAAAATTCTTATAAGCAAGCTGGACGGAGTCGGCATGTCACCCTCGCTGCTTAGTCTCATTCGTTCCTATCTAGCTAATCGCTGCCAGTTTGTCCAGTGCCATGGTTTTAGATCCAATACATTTAATCAAGCATCGGGAGTACCCCAAGGTTCCATACTGGGTCCTCTTTTCTTTAACATTTATATTAATGACATAGTTAGTAATCTGACGGTTAATCATCTTCTTTATGCAGATGATTTAAAAATTTATTGCAGCATATATCAAGAGTCGGACTGTTTCAACCTTCAGAAGAACCTTGATACTATTCAATCGTGGTGTACTACTAATCGATTGCCTTTAAACGTAAATAAATGTGCTGTAATGTCCTTTTCTCGTGCTCGTACTCCTTTACTTTTTGATTACCATCTCTGTAACAACCGTCTTAGCAGGCCCTTACTTATAAAAGATCTAGGTGTGACTTTTGACGCTAAGCTATCATTCTTGCCTCACATTGAATCTACCGCATCTGCGGCATTTAGGCAGCTTGGATTTATTTTGCGGCATGCTGGTGACTTTGATGACTGTAACACACTACGCATTTTATTTTGTGCTTGTTTGTATATTATTTAACTTGATGTTTGTAATAAAATGAAACGCTCTTGTTGGTTGAAAATTGAAAATATGTTTATTTTACTTTCTTGAACACAAGCAAAACGTTCTTGATCGTAGCTGACTTGGAGCTGCAATACTGCCCGTCCACACTCTCTCATACACTCGCATGCGCACGGTAGCTTGACAATACGCCACCACTACATCAGCGCCTTTCGCGCAATTTCATTCAAATTTAAATATCTTAAAACATATTTAACATAAGGCCCCCTCTTGGAAGCCGTATGGGTTACAAAATAGGACAACAAACTAAACTAATGCATATTGCATACAATTTTCAAAAAATGTTTGAATACGAAATGAAATAACAGATCAACGAATATACATATATGTAAGTAAAGTTCCATAAAAAACAAAATTGATGAATGCCATCTTTAGGTTTCATTTGTAGGTTGCTCAATTGGTAAAATGCACAATTTATGAACTGATCGTTTGAACTCACTATCACTTGTTGACACAGTCACAGATCTCACAACGCCGAGGTCATCTGTGTGAAGTTGTGTAACACGTCCCAACTTCCATTTCATCGGTGGAAGATTGTCCTCTTTGATCAAGACGATAGTGTTTGGTTTCAGCTGAACGGTATCGTTTATTTTCCACTTGTTTCTGGTTTGTAGTTCGCTTACGTACTCCTTGGACCATCGAGTCCAGAAATGTTGTACAATTTGCTGAAGACGTTGAAATCTGGACAGTCTAGTCGATGAAATATCTTGATAATCCTGGTCGGGAACTGCCGTTATTTGCTGCCCAATGAGAAAGTGCGCTGGGGTTAATGGACTGGGATCATTTGGATCATTTGTGAGAGGAGATAGGGGTCTCGAATTTAAGCATGCTTCAACCTGACAAAGAACAGTCATGAACTCTTCAAAAGTTAGTAATGCATCACCCACAACTCTTGTGAGGTGATGTTTTGTGGATTTAATTCCAGCCTCCCAAAGCCCTCCGAAGTGTGGACTCCGAGGAGGAATAAACCGCCAGATTATAAACTCTAGAGCAGACGAATCGGCTATGTTAGTATTATTTTTAGATAGAAAATGACCTAATTCAGCACATGCGCCTCTAAAATTGGTTCCGTTGTCGGAATAAATGACGTGTGGTTTGCCGCGTCTTGACGAGAAACGGCGCAATGCAGCGATGAAGGCCTCTGTGGTTAAATCGCTTATCAATTCGAGGTACTGTCAAATATCCTGACGTTTTGGATTGCTTATTTGTTAATGCATTATCCTTGAATCGGATAGCATATGCTGTAAACCGTTGCAATTTAGAAAATGTTGAAAAAACGTCAAATATGTTAAATGCTGAAGTTAACGCCGTTAGCGCCTTCGAATTCTCCTTTCGAGCTTCGCGTTTTACCTCTTCACGAATCGAGTCGGAATTAATCGACTCACTAATTGGCCAATGCGACTCTGAATGTGATAACCAATCTGGTCCGTGCCACCAAATTGACATATTAACTAATTTGCTTGGAGATACTCCTCTGGATAGCAAATCGGCTGGGTTTTCATTAGTGTTAACATAATGCCAACAGTTTATGTCAGTCGTTTCTTGTATGTGATTGACCCTATTTGCAACAAAGACTTGCCACGATCTAGAAGGTGCACATATCCAAGGTAAGGCTACCATTGAATCGATCCAATAGTATTCCTTATCAAATTTTATCTGAATTGATTCTTTGACCTTGACGGTTAGTTTGGCTAACAATAATGCTCCGCACAATTCTAACCTAGCTATTGTAATTTCCTTCAATGGGGCTACCTTTGTTTTTGCGCATAGTAACTGAGTTGAAATTGTTTTGTCCTTGCTTATACTGCGTATATAAATACATGCACCGTATGCAGATTTGGATGCATCTGAAAATCCATGCAATTCGATTGTTTCAGGATCATTACAAATGACTCTTCTAGAGATTTGTATATTATTTAAATTGCTTAAGTCATCGGAGTATTTCTTCCATTGAGTATGTATTTCGATTGAGACAGATTCATCCCAAGTTAAATTTTGTCGCCACAACTTTTGCATGATTAGTTTTGCAACAATGGTTGTCGGTGATAGTAACCCTAGAGGATCAAAAATTTGTGCGATTTGCGATAATATATTTCGTTTTGTAACTTTGCTGGGTAAACATGAATTAATTTTGTATAGAAATGTATCTTGAACTGATTGCCACATTAACCCTAGAGTTTTAATTTCATTTGTTTGACTTAAATTCATATTTACCTCAGAATCAAGCAATGAATTTATGTTTTCTAGTACTTGTGGTTCATTAGAAGCCCATTTGGATAATTGAAAGCCACCTTTGCTAAGGACGTGAGCGATATCTTTTTGTAAACGGGATACATACTCAATGTTGTCACCTCCAGTTAGAAGATCGTCGACATAAAAATCATTCAAAATGACCTGGCATGCATTAGGAAAGCTATTCATTTCCTCATAGGCTAACTGTCTAAGACATCGAATCGCTAGAAATGGCGCTGATGCCATTCCATAGGTAATTGTGTTTAATTGAAAGGTTGCTATTTCGTCTTCTTTGTTAGATCGCCATAATATTTGTTGTAATGGTTTGTGATGATCACTTATTAATACCTGACGGTACATTTTTGTTACATCTGCACTAATGACCACTCTGTGTTTTCGAAAGCGCACTATCAATGCGAAAAGGTCATCTTGAATAGTCGGCCCTACCAACTGTAGGTCATTTAAAGAGTATCCACTCGTTGTTTTAGCCGACGCATCAAATACAACGCGTACCTTTGTAGTGGTGCTCGATGCTTTCGTTACACAATGATGGGGCAAATAGCAAACTACTGAATTGTTTGGAGTACTATCTACTTTTGTCATGTGACCTAATCTTTGATATTCATCAAGGAACTCTACATATTGTTGTTTTAAGTCGGCCATATTTCCTAGTTTTCGCTCAATTGAATAAAGACGTCGCAATGCAATTTCTTTCAAGTCGCCTAGTTTGGCAATTGAATCTTTGAATGGTATTGTTACGATAAATCGACCGTCATCAGACCTAGACGTAGTTTGTATAAAATGATTTTCGCACTCTTGCTCCTGCTTTGTATATTGCAAAGGAGTCTGAATCTCTTCTAATTCCCAAAATCGATTTAAATTATCATCCAAACCCTTGAAGCTTGTTGCATAATTAACCAAGGAACGACCACTACTTTGCTGAACAGACAAGTTACCTGCGACTATCCAACCTAATTTTGTTTTTTGTAACATCGGCATTCCCTTGCCACATGAAATCTGACCCACACACAGCAAGCTCCAAAATATTTCAGAACCAACTAGTAAGTCGATTTGACCGGGCTGATTGAATAGTGGATCGGCTAATTGAATATTGGGAGGTATTGCGATATGCGATGAATCAAAATTCATGTGTGGAATTGCTTCAGTTATGCTTGGTATTATTAAACATGAAATCTTTGTTGTGAACTTTTGATTGGATGATATCAATGTGATTTCAGATTTTTGGTGAATTTTTGTAACGGATTGACCAATGCCTACAATTGCCAAATCAGCTTTTGTGGTTCGAATACTTAACTTATCGTGAAGCGATTTTGTAATGAAATTCGACTGGGACCCTGAATCTAGTAGAGCCCTGCACTTGTGTAATATACCGTCAATATCTGCGATAAGTACATTGGCTGTTGGCAACAAAACTTGACATAGATTTACTGCTGTTGCTGAAATTTGAGTTGTGCCTACTGATTCGCTCGTATTGTTATTAGATTCTGGTTGGTGTGCGGGAATAAAGTTTGGCAAATGAAGTAACGTGTTATGACGCTTATGGCAATGCCTGCATGAACCCGATGTGCACTCTTTAGTTGGGTGACTACGCTTAAGACAATTAAAGCATAGTTTTAGTCTCCTAGCTTCATTAATTCGATCACTTGGTGTCTTAGCTAGAAATTGTTTGCAGTTAAAAATCATATGCATTTCAGAGCATACAATGCATTGCACGGAATTTGTTGCTACATTACAATGCATTGCACGGAATTTGTTGCTACATGTACCTTAACTTTATTAAAGTCACGATTTTTTGATTCTGGCTTGTCATTATTTATTGTCTCTAGAATTCTACAACGGGCGTTTAAAAATTTTGTTAACTGATTTAAAGTAGGTATATCATCGCCATTCTTTTCTAACTCCCAAACCTTACGAGTGAACATATCTAATTTGTGAGTTATGACATATATCATTAGTGTATCCCATTGTGACACGGGTTGATCTAACACTTCTAGAGCTCTCATGTGTTTTGATACACCATCGATTAGTTGTCGTAATAAACTGTGTGATTCCCTTGTGAGACTTGGTAGATCAAATATGGCCTTAACATGATTGTTAACTAACAATGGTTTGTTTTCATATCGCTCTTTTAACAATTTCCAAGCGATCTTGTAATTTGCTGCTGAAATTTCTAGTGATTTAACAACTTCGGATGCTTCGCCGATTAATGATAGTCTGAGATAATTGAATTTTTCAACGTCTGCAATGGTAGCGTGATTGTCGATCATTGAGTCAAAAGTGTCTTTGAAAAATAACCAATCCGAATAATTACCGTCAAATTTTGGTAGATCTAATTTAGGTAGCTTAATGCGAGTTGAGAGGCCTCCGCCGCTGCTATGCGTTTGTACTGATGTACCACTATGAATTGAATCAGCCTCTGTATGCGCACTAACCGAACCGTCATCAATATCTAACTGCACGTCTGGGATTAATTTTCTTGCTTTAGCTAATAAATTGAAATACAAATCCTCAAATTCGATTAATTTTGTTTCGTTTTCCGCGATAGCCTCCTCGTCATCCACGACTTCGTTCTCGATTAATGTATGAACCTCGTTATACGTATCTAATAGCCTTTTTGCCTTGTCAATTCGATATTGAAGTTTAATAGTATCGAGTTCAACTAAATCTAAACCGTTTAAATACGTTTCAAAGCGGGTCAATTGCCCTTTAATCGCGCCTCGCCGCACATTTAACTTGGCCAAAGCCATGACTGTTCGATGCCGAATTGCAGCAATAAATGATGAATTGAATAAAAGGAACAGAAATGGAAAATGTATTTGGAATTGGAAGCGCACTCACCTGATGAATGTATGCAAGATGGCTGTTCTTTTGTCTGAATGTGGTTCGGCAACTGAATTGATTTGCCGATGGATTCTTGATGATCGGATCAACTAGATCCGGCTCGAAGGACCAAAATATGTTTGTATATTATTTAACTTGATGTTTGTAATAAAGCAAAACGTTCTTGATCGTAGCTGACTTGGAGCTGCAATACTGCCCGTCCACACTCTCTCATACACTCGCATGCGCACGGTAGCTTGACAATACGCCACCACTACATCAGCGCCTTTCGCGCAATTTCATTCAAATTTAAATATCTTAAAACATATTTAACAGTGCTCTTGTGCGTTCTAGACTAGAATATGCATGTAGTGTTTGGTCTCCGGTGTATGTAGGACATTGCAATCTCCTGGAGAAAGTTCAGCGCAGATTCATGAAATTTGTTATGTTTCGTGTTAATGGAGTTTATCCTCCGAGAGGCTTTCCTCAACTGGAATTACAGCAGCTCTGCCAATTACATAGCCTCAGTGATCGAAGAAGGCATATACTTGTGGTGTTTCTTTATAATTTATTAAACTGACACACTAATTGTCCATCTCTTCTTAGTTTAATTAATCTACAAGTGCCCAGGTTGGCTGGGAGGTCTTTTACTGTCTTTTATGTACGCACTGCTAGGACTAACCTGCTGTCCTCATCTCCTCTGTACCAAATGTACTCAGCATTTAAATGGCTTAATGGTAGCTGTGATATATTTTATTGTACTCGTTCAGATTTGAAGACAGCAATGTTGCCACGATTTTAATACTTTAATATTTTAATTTTTTATTCTAATGTTTTATTATGTGATATGTCTTGTTTGTTTTACAATGATTATTTATATTTTATTTTATACTATTTGTTAGACTTTGTCCCCATAATATTGTGTAAAAATTTATTTTGTTAAACTTGTTCTTCCTCGTCCGTAATTGGGGCAACTTGCTCTGTGGACGTTGTAATTCTAAATAAATAAATAAATAAATAAATAAATAAATAAATAAATAAATAAATAAATAAATAAATAAATAAATAAATAAATAAATAAATAAATAAATAAATAAATAAATAAATAAATAAATAAATAAATAAATAAATAAATAAATAAATAAATAAATAAATAAATAAATAAATAAATAAATAAATAAATAAATAAATAAATAAATAAATAAATAAATAAATAAATAAATAAATAAATAAATAAATAAATAAATAAATAAATAAATAAATAAATAAATAAATAAATAAATAAATAAATAAATAAATAAATAAATAAATAAATAAATAAATAAATAAATAAATAAATAAATAAATAAATAAATAAATAAATAAATAAATAAATAAATAAATAAATAAATAAATAAATAAATAAATAAATAAATAAATAAATAAATAAATAAATAAATAAATAAATAAATAAATAAATAAATAAATAAATAAATAAATAAATAAATAAATAAATAAATAAATAAATAAATAAATAAATAAATAAATAAATAAATAAATAAATAAATAAATAAATAAATAAATAAATAAATAAATAAATAAATAAATAAATAAATAAATAAATAAATAAATAAATAAATAAATAAATAAATAAATAAATAAATAAATAAATAAATAAATAAATAAATAAATAAATAAATAAATAAATAAATAAATAAATAAATAAATAAATAAATAAATAAATAAATAAATAAATAAATAAATAAATAAATAAATAAATAAATAAATAAATAAATAAATAAATAAATAAATAAATAAATAAATAAATAAATAAATAAATAAATAAATAAATAAATAAATAAATAAATAAATAAATAAATAAATAAATAAATAAATAAATAAATAAATAAATAAATAAATAAATAAATAAATAAATAAATAAATAAATAAATAAATAAATAAATAAATAAATAAATAAATAAATAAATAAATAAATAAATAAATAAATAAATAAATAAATAAATAAATAAATAAATAAATAAATAAATAAATAAATAAATAAATAAATAAATAAATAAATAAATAAATAAATAAATAAATAAATAAATAAATAAATAAATAAATAAATAAATAAATAAATAAATAAATAAATAAATAAATAAATAAATAAATAAATAAATAAATAAATAAATAAATAAATAAATAAATAAATAAATAAATAAATAAATAAATAAATAAATAAATAAATAAATAAATAAATAAATAAATAAATAAATAAATAAATAAATAAATAAATAAATAAATAAATAAATAAATAAATAAATAAATAAATAAATAAATAAATAAATAAATAAATAAATAAATAAATAAATAAATAAATAAATAAATAAATAAATAAATAAATAAATAAATAAATAAATAAATAAATAAATAAATAAATAAATAAATAAATAAATAAATAAATAAATAAATAAATAAATAAATAAATAAATAAATAAATAAATAAATAAATAAATAAATAAATAAATAAATAAATAAATAAATAAATAAATAAATAAATAAATAAATAAATAAATAAATAAATAAATAAATAAATAAATAAATAAATAAATAAATAAATAAATAAATAAATAAATAAATAAATAAATAAATAAATAAATAAATAAATAAATAAATAAATAAATAAATAAATAAATAAATAAATAAATAAATAAATAAATAAATAAATAAATAAATAAATAAATAAATAAATAAATAAATAAATAAATAAATAAATAAATAAATAAATAAATAAATAAATAAATAAATAAATAAATAAATAAATAAATAAATAAATAAATAAATAAATAAATAAATAAATAAATAAATAAATAAATAAATAAATAAATAAATAAATAAATAAATAAATAAATAAATAAATAAATAAATAAATAAATAAATAAATAAATAAATAAATAAATAAATAAATAAATAAATAAATAAATAAATAAATAAATAAATAAATAAATAAATAAATAAATAAATAAATAAATAAATAAATAAATAAATAAATAAATAAATAAATAAATAAATAAATAAATAAATAAATAAATAAATAAATAAATAAATAAATAAATAAATAAATAAATAAATAAATAAATAAATAAATAAATAAATAAATAAATAAATAAATAAATAAATAAATAAATAAATAAATAAATAAATAAATAAATAAATAAATAAATAAATAAATAAATAAATAAATAAATAAATAAATAAATAAATAAATAAATAAATAAATAAATAAATAAATAAATAAATAAATAAATAAATAAATAAATAAATAAATAAATAAATAAATAAATAAATAAATAAATAAATAAATAAATAAATAAATAAATAAATAAATAAATAAATAAATAAATAAATAAATAAATAAATAAATAAATAAATAAATAAATAAATAAATAAATAAATAAATAAATAAATAAATAAATAAATAAATAAATAAATAAATAAATAAATAAATAAATAAATAAATAAATAAATAAATAAATAAATAAATAAATAAATAAATAAATAAATAAATAAATAAATAAATAAATAAATAAATAAATAAATAAATAAATAAATAAATAAATAAATAAATAAATAAATAAATAAATAAATAAATAAATAAATAAATAAATAAATAAATAAATAAATAAATAAATAAATAAATAAATAAATAAATAAATAAATAAATAAATAAATAAATAAATAAATAAATAAATAAATAAATAAATAAATAAATAAATAAATAAATAAATAAATAAATAAATAAATAAATAAATAAATAAATAAATAAATAAATAAATAAATAAATAAATAAATAAATAAATAAATAAATAAATAAATAAATAAATAAATAAATAAATAAATAAATAAATAAATAAATAAATAAATAAATAAATAAATAAATAAATAAATAAATAAATAAATAAATAAATAAATAAATAAATAAATAAATAAATAAATAAATAAATAAATAAATAAATAAATAAATAAATAAATAAATAAATAAATAAATAAATAAATAAATAAATAAATAAATAAATAAATAAATAAATAAATAAATAAATAAATAAATAAATAAATAAATAAATAAATAAATAAATAAATAAATAAATAAATAAATAAATAAATAAATAAATAAATAAATAAATAAATAAATAAATAAATAAATAAATAAATAAATAAATAAATAAATAAATAAATAAATAAATAAATAAATAAATAAATAAATAAATAAATAAATAAATAAATAAATAAATAAATAAATAAATAAATAAATAAATAAATAAATAAATAAATAAATAAATAAATAAATAAATAAATAAATAAATAAATAAATAAATAAATAAATAAATAAATAAATAAATAAATAAATAAATAAATAAATAAATAAATAAATAAATAAATAAATAAATAAATAAATAAATAAATAAATAAATAAATAAATAAATAAATAAATAAATAAATAAATAAATAAATAAATAAATAAATAAATAAATAAATAAATAAATAAATAAATAAATAAATAAATAAATAAATAAATAAATAAATAAATAAATAAATAAATAAATAAATAAATAAATAAATAAATAAATAAATAAATAAATAAATAAATAAATAAATAAATAAATAAATAAATAAATAAATAAATAAATAAATAAATAAATAAATAAATAAATAAATAAATAAATAAATAAATAAATAAATAAATAAATAAATAAATAAATAAATAAATAAATAAATAAATAAATAAATAAATAAATAAATAAATAAATAAATAAATAAATAAATAAATAAATAAATAAATAAATAAATAAATAAATAAATAAATAAATAAATAAATAAATAAATAAATAAATAAATAAATAAATAAATAAATAAATAAATAAATAAATAAATAAATAAATAAATAAATAAATAAATAAATAAATAAATAAATAAATAAATAAATAAATAAATAAATAAATAAATAAATAAATAAATAAATAAATAAATAAATAAATAAATAAATAAATAAATAAATAAATAAATAAATAAATAAATAAATAAATAAATAAATAAATAAATAAATAAATAAATAAATAAATAAATAAATAAATAAATAAATAAATAAATAAATAAATAAATAAATAAATAAATAAATAAATAAATAAATAAATAAATAAATAAATAAATAAATAAATAAATAAATAAATAAATAAATAAATAAATAAATAAATAAATAAATAAATAAATAAATAAATAAATAAATAAATAAATAAATAAATAAATAAATAAATAAATAAATAAATAAATAAATAAATAAATAAATAAATAAATAAATAAATAAATAAATAAATAAATAAATAAATAAATAAATAAATAAATAAATAAATAAATAAATAAATAAATAAATAAATAAATAAATAAATAAATAAATAAATAAATAAATAAATAAATAAATAAATAAATAAATAAATAAATAAATAAATAAATAAATAAATAAATAAATAAATAAATAAATAAATAAATAAATAAATAAATAAATAAATAAATAAATAAATAAATAAATAAATAAATAAATAAATAAATAAATAAATAAATAAATAAATAAATAAATAAATAAATAAATAAATAAATAAATAAATAAATAAATAAATAAATAAATAAATAAATAAATAAATAAATAAATAAATAAATAAATAAATAAATAAATAAATAAATAAATAAATAAATAAATAAATAAATAAATAAATAAATAAATAAATAAATAAATAAATAAATAAATAAATAAATAAATAAATAAATAAATAAATAAATAAATAAATAAATAAATAAATAAATAAATAAATAAATAAATAAATAAATAAATAAATAAATAAATAAATAAATAAATAAATAAATAAATAAATAAATAAATAAATAAATAAATAAATAAATAAATAAATAAATAAATAAATAAATAAATAAATAAATAAATAAATAAATAAATAAATAAATAAATAAATAAATAAATAAATAAATAAATAAATAAATAAATAAATAAATAAATAAATAAATAAATAAATAAATAAATAAATAAATAAATAAATAAATAAATAAATAAATAAATAAATAAATAAATAAATAAATAAATAAATAAATAAATAAATAAATAAATAAATAAATAAATAAATAAATAAATAAATAAATAAATAAATAAATAAATAAATAAATAAATAAATAAATAAATAAATAAATAAATAAATAAATAAATAAATAAATAAATAAATAAATAAATAAATAAATAAATAAATAAATAAATAAATAAATAAATAAATAAATAAATAAATAAATAAATAAATAAATAAATAAATAAATAAATAAATAAATAAATAAATAAATAAATAAATAAATAAATAAATAAATAAATAAATAAATAAATAAATAAATAAATAAATAAATAAATAAATAAATAAATAAATAAATAAATAAATAAATAAATAAATAAATAAATAAATAAATAAATAAATAAATAAATAAATAAATAAATAAATAAATAAATAAATAAATAAATAAATAAATAAATAAATAAATAAATAAATAAATAAATAAATAAATAAATAAATAAATAAATAAATAAATAAATAAATAAATAAATAAATAAATAAATAAATAAATAAATAAATAAATAAATAAATAAATAAATAAATAAATAAATAAATAAATAAATAAATAAATAAATAAATAAATAAATAAATAAATAAATAAATAAATAAATAAATAAATAAATAAATAAATAAATAAATAAATAAATAAATAAATAAATAAATAAATAAATAAATAAATAAATAAATAAATAAATAAATAAATAAATAAATAAATAAATAAATAAATAAATAAATAAATAAATAAATAAACACATTAAGAATTAATTAATTGTTGTTTAAGCAAAAAGCATAATCAAAATCATTAGATTAATTAAATCAAAGACAATTGAAAATCCCCCTGGCAGAATACATTTATATAAATGTGAGTGTTCATTATGCTGTGACAGCGAATGCGCATTGTTCAAATATTTTTTTTAATTTTTGATAATAGTCGTAGAAAAAGCATAGTATTCTACTTGGGTGAAATGGCTATTACTCACTCGGATAGTTGACTACACTCGCCTGCGGCTCGTGTCGCAAACTCTATCCTTGTGAGTAATAGCCATCATTTCACGGTCGTTGAATAATATACTATAAATATCTAGTATTTCAACTAGTTTAATAACAAACAGGCTAGAACCCTTAATTCATTTTTTTAAATCCTTAACACACCCCTTATACTAATACTACTAGGATTTACTTCAAAGATTGAGATCTATTACTAATTTTAAGTCTTGCTTCAAATGGTTTGATTAAAATAGGGCGCCTACAACACACTCTTCAGCTTTTCATAGACCATTACTTGAACCTCAAATTGGAGCCATACGCATGCGCGGTCAATCAGCTGATTCTGTATACTAAAATTGACGCAGACAAACATTGTAAACACTTACTATTTTAAACACTTAACTTTTATGCATATTTTGTAATGGCATCGTCTATTCCGCATAACGCAATTGTGTTAAATCAAGAAGAAGTTCCGACAGACGGTATTAGTTTCGATTGATGATTGTGGTACCGCTCATGTTTTAACTTAAATCTTGAAGCATTCTATTTAATTTACAAATTTGCATTAATATCCACTCTAACACTAAATCATTATTATACAATAATACTTTGATTTTTGAAACTTCAGTAGACGACATTGGTTCAGGATATCGTTCACAAGGCCCATAGCTATGCACAAAATGATTTGTACAAATATATGTGGTTCTTTTCACATCAAGCAAATTGAAGTTTGGTCGGTTACACAAGAATGTCCATCAGACACATTTTTTACACGAATCACAAGATTTAATGTGTTTCTTGTCCGCAATAATTAAATTTCTTCTTGCGGCAAGGCAGGCTTTAGGAAATAGAATAAAACTTACAATCGGTCCATATCACTAACACAACCTCCAAATGTACAATGTTTAGTTGCTCCCTTTTTAAAATCCACTTCTAAGCACTGTTGAACGTTTCAACATAAATATTAATACATTATTTTGTATTAATTACGAACGAAATAAAAAATTAATCAAGTAATTATCCGATACGAACTTTGTTTATGTAGCCAATCTACACAATAACACCAAATGTCAATTTTATTTGTCTGCGTCTAAACTTCAAAATGCAACGCATGCGTATCTTAATTTTTCCACCAAGTAATCGTCTATACACACGTTTTAACCTCATCGCTCAGATTTGCCCCGATTAAACCCCGATTAAATATGTTCCCCAATAGCTGCTAGAAAAATCTGAAAATGTGAATAACAAATTTTAAGATAACAATGAAAAAAGTGCCGTGGAATCTTATTTTTTTATTAGTTTATCGATGGACAAAATAAATTCGTACAATAAAACCACAATAGAGCAAGGCGTCTCGACTGAAAATAATTCTAAGGCGAAAATAAAAAACTATAAGAAGACAAATCTGCTGAATGGTTATTGTTTTCGAGGAGTTTACAAAAGACTTGGAAATTGGAGAAAAGAAGGAAATCTTGCCATGGGTTTGCATAGAACAGTGTAATAGGAAATATTTATTAATATCTCTAAGTTTTAATTAGTTTGGGTTTGTATTTTTTAAAATGAATGTATTAATTAATTAATTGTCAAGTATGTCAAAATTGATTGTCAAGTATTACATTATCAATTCCAACTTTACGACAAAACACTAAACCCCTTCTCGCTACGTCGTGACGTCAATTTCCTTGGTAGTATTTCACTAAGTTGAAAAATGGAGCAAAATCTTTCAGCTGCAAATCATTGGTAGTGAATATCCTCTAAATAGCGAAAAAATCACTATCAGCATTTATCGGCAACCAGTTGCTCGACATTTTTTCGTAAAGCAATTGTGACATCGCTCGAATTAACTCGTCTAGCTGCAATTGTTAGAAATCATTCAATTGATAAGGGCCTGCAAACAAAGGTAAAACAACCGTAGGTCGTGAAGTGATGCTAAACCATACCAACTTCACCCTATATAATAATAATAATAATAATAATAAATGATTTTATTAACAACCCAAAAAAATGAACAAAAGAAAATATATAAATAAATTCAAACATTAGAAAATGGGTGTTAAATGGCAGGGTTCAAGTAAACTTGCTCTTCCACCCAACCACTAAATATAAAAGCTAACAATACATTATATTATGGCGCAAACAGTAATTAATCATCAAAAGTATGACAATCAAATATGACTTTAGAAAAGCAACTACGCTAAGTCTTTCGTTAAAACCTATTCGAAATGCGGTTCAGTTCTTACAGGGATTGGGTCACAAAACAGAATTTCATTTTGAGATTGGTGGTAATCTGTTTTGCATCATGGTAAAAGATGGCCACTGTAAATGTCAACATGACAAAATATTCAACATAATTATATTCACAAATTAAACTATTCCCCTACGTAACAACAAATCATGCATAAACTTTATTTAATTCTCACTCAAACATTCATATTTTTCATAATTGTTTAAATAATCTCCAATATTTGTTTAATAATAATATAAATACATAAATGATGCTACTTAAATTTAATTATATTAAATTATAAATTTTTAATTAATAGTTATAAATTGTTCTAAATTTATGAAATTTAATTTTCATATAGTATTAATTACCGGCTCCAAATCCACAGTAGTAGTATTTTTACGCATAGTAGTCTCTTCAACGTTGAACTCCACGGTTTTCAATCATCCACTTTTTCACCGGTTTGTCTTCCTGAAATTCGCTCATCGATGCGAGTTTTTAAATTCGCTCATCGTTACAGTCCTCCTAAACCATAGCATTTGCATCATCTAGCAAAATTGCATCATTGCCACACGGCTTTTTTATTTTATATTATGACTCGATCCCTGTAAGAACTAAACCGTAATTAAAATAAGTTTTAACGACAAGCTCAGCGTTTTTGCCTTTCAAATGCCATATAGAGTGAAGTCGGTTTGGTTTAGGGTCACTTCACTTTCGACGTCCGTTGTTTTCCCTTTAGTTGAAGCTGGTTCGTTAATTTATTTAGAGCAATTGCAGCTAGACGAGTTAATTCGAGTATGATGGCAACATCGCTTTTTGAAAAAATGTCGAGCAACTGGTTGTAGATGGTGATAAGTACGTTGAAGTCGTTGGAGTTCGCGCATAGGTCCATATCCACGGTGAGATTGTCAAGGTCCATTTTTACACCATAGATTTAGTTGGTGGTTTAGTACTACGTATATTTCATGATGCTAGTGATTCTTTCGCTATTTAGAAGATATTCTATCCCAATGATTTCTAACTGAACGATTTTGTGGCTTTAGGATTGAAGTTATCATAGCAATGAAAACGTCCCCTGTTTTTTTAGTTTGCTTTTAAGGGCGGGTAGGATCACCCGCATTTGAATTTGACATTTCATGACGTCGGTTTTGTTTCTGCATTCAGTCTTATCTACTTTATAAATTGAAAATAAGCTATTGGAGAAGTCGCAGTGATTTTATGTGCAGATGATTTTATTCATATTGAAGCTTAAAAGGATATTTCGTCCAGTCGGGCTTCCCAGTATATATCATCTCCAAGTTTCACAAGAGTGTTGAACTTTGGCCAATTCTGTGAATTTTCAAAATATTAATCGTATTTTCTAATTCATTAATAGTAGCTACCCATAACATTTTCAGCTGAAAATATACAAATTATCGTATGCAATTGCACAAGAACTTGTTTTTTATCGGATATTTTTTTAGTTTAGACGAAAACGAGGTTGCCTGGAAATTTGACGAATCAAGCTGCCATGATAAAAACGCGAGTCCGCAGTATTGTCAGACTACTTTAATTTTTAAGTTTTATGTGCATGTAGTCACGGAGATAACGAGGTATCACATTACAATATCCACTAAATATCCACTAAAAATGTTGTTTCATTTTATCCGCTCATACAGTGGCGGCCAAAAAAAAACGCAACACCTAATATTTCCCTTTGTAAATACAACTTTTTAGCATACTTGATATTAGTCACATATTTATTGTCAGTGTCAAAATAATTTTATAATAAATTATCACAAAAGACTTAAATCCTTCAAATAAATGCCTCAATTAAACACATTTCAAAAATCCAGAGCCATTGCTGAATTAGAAGACGGTTGGTTATTGCGAGAAGTTGCTGCAGGAAAAAAATATTTTTTTAATTTTTTTATTTTTTTCAATTTTAATATAAAGTCATTTTACAACACTAAAACTTTTAAAATTACGCCTACTATTCGTTTAAAGGTGTTGCGTTTTTTTTGGCCGCCACTGTACATCGACAAAAACCGAGAAAAACTTTGACTCATATGTCATAATATATACATGAGTAAAATTGTCGTAAATACTTTTATTATTTACTAGTTTATTTACAATTCACCAATCTGCAGGAAGAGCAACAGAACACAACTAAAGAGGTGAGCGTCGTAATGGTTGTTGGTATCCATGTAAAAAGTCTCAACTTAGTGAAATACCACCAAGAAAATTATTCTTTTGACATAAACATTTCTTTAAAAAAAAACTGCTCTCTTAAATCATCTATAGTTAAAATTAAAGATAAAATACCTTTATTTAAAAAATCAGGTGTTTATTGCCTTAAATGTGCCGATTGCAGTGTAGAATACATAGGACAAACTGGTCGGGCACTTGAATTAAGAATTAAAGAACACAATAAATTAATTGAAAATTTCAAAAATACAAATTATAATAATACTTCATCTAATTTTGCTAATCATATCATTTACACTAAACACAATTTTTCACCAATTTATAATGTTAAATTATTACACAGTTGCTTAAAAAACAAAAAACTAAACAATTTAGAAATTTTTGAAATTAAAAAATCAATTAAAAACAAAAATACTATACGTTTAAATGATTTTGAACACTTTTGATTCCAATACTACTATTATAAATTTTTTAATATCAACGTTACCTTTTTGATTAAAATTTGTTTTATATTTATTTAATCAATACTTTAAAAGTCAAATAAACGTTTACATCTAATCTTATATAAAAAAAACTATATACAATCTCTAAGGTTTGTTATTAATATACTTGTATTTTTCTTATATATCATCTTCTATATATTTAGCCTGATGATGAGTTTATAAAAACTCGAAACACTGTTGCAAAAAACGTTTTATTTATTGATTTATTTTATTTAAATTGTGGAGAGACATCAATTTTTTAATAAATTATTAGTCTTTTATTTTAGCTTTAGAATTATCTTCAATCGAAATAAATCGTACGGGTTACGGTTTAGCCCCAATTTACAATCCTCCTCTTTTAACCCTTAATAAAAAAGCATAGTAAAAGTTTTATTCAAAAAATTAGTATGAATTAACACCTGCAGAGTCACCTGGATGGAGATCAATTTAGTCATAATTTTTCATTCGATAACTTTTTGACGACAGTTTTACTGTACTATTATCTGTAGCAAACAAAAGAGTTGCTATTATTGTTATTGATAGGCCAATAGTCATTTTTATGAACATAAACTAACATTAACAATAGTTCACATACCGATGACAGAATACTTTGTTTTGTAAGCATTGGTGCGAAAAGTGTATACATTTACAAGATGCTGCATTAGCTGCATTTAATTAAATTGGAAAAGTTAACGACTTCGTATAATCTGGCCCTAGATTCGGTTACAAAAGTCTTTTGTATGTTTATTTTATAGAAAATTATAATCTTGATAAAAGGTTCTGCTTCTTACCAAACTTCTTAAGCGCTGTTTTTATACTAACTTATAGATAACATTGTAATGTTAATACAATGTCTATAGAAATTTTGAATTCTTTTAATGAAAATTTTAGCAGCCATTTATATTCTTCAAATTGCTGAATCTCGATTTCGCAATAATCTAAAGGAAAGTAATTTTTTTTAGTAAAACATAATGAAAAACTTTCCATGTCGATAGAGCGAAATATATTTTATATTGGGGAATGCATCAATATTCGACGGATACAAGACCTTTTGAAGATTTTAATAAAGTCTGTCCGTTTTTGATAGAATATTACGTCATCAATTGTATATGACGCAATCTAAAGGTATATTCCGATTAACACGTTTAGCGTGTTTGTTATTGTGAATAGGCAACATTGAATACATGTAGTAGTATTTAAAGCTGCCAGTTTATAGCAATTTCAAGTTTTCGTACACTTGTAGAAAATGTAAACTGTGAACTTTTTGTCACTTTTTAAATAAAAACATAAAATATATCAAGTATATATATATAAAAAAAAAACATTAATACATAAAATACATAAATAAAAAAATACATAATATTAAATACATTAAATTATATTTTAATAGTTAATGCACATTACATTTTTGCACATTACAATGATGCATCGTTGTGTTCGATAGCGAATTCTGAACAACTTTGGTTTTTCTGTCCGTATGTTGTGGCATACGGACAGAAAAACCAAAGTGAAAAACCAAAAATGTGTTTTTGTAAACCCGAAATCTCGCGAATCTTCGCCACCCGCTCTCGAACTGCAGTTAATGGAAGCGTGGGTCCACCGTTTTCAAGCTCGTTATGAAAGTACTGAAGCAAATTTACAACCATGCTTTTCACTTCACTAGGATAGAAAGGCACTTTTGTCGTGGCATTTTAATAATGAACACTAAACAAAACAACACAACACTAAAGAATCAACACTAAACACTTAATAGCTTAAGTAACTTCACTTTTGACGCGTATATAAACAAAACTGTCAAAATTGTAAATGTGAATTAAACTTTATGCGTGACCAACAAAACGTTGGTAATAAACTAAATGTCACTAAAAATAAAATCTTTCTTGCCCATTTTCTCAGTTAATACTTCATATTATCGCCTAATTTTTATAGCAATATTAATATTATTAATAACTAACAGATTTATGCCTAAAATTAATTCGATTCGGTTGTTTTAATTTTTATTTTAGCAGTTGGTATTAACTACCTCATAACTGCTAAGCAGTAACGTAATATCCTATCATAAACGGACAGACTTTATATGACTTTCACCGAATTTATTAAATTTCTTTTACTTCAGACATTTCCTGATAGTAAAAAACAAAAAAAATTGTCAAGTATGTCAAGATCCGTACATTGTCAATTCCAAGGTTACGAAAAAACAGTAAACACCTTTCCGTTAAGTCGTGACGTCCATTTCCTTAGTGGTACTTCACTAAGTTGAGACCTCGATACACATATACCGGTATGCTGGCAACGCAGCTCAAAATTCGTCTATCACGCGCATGACGTCACTCGCGAGGGTCAAACGTAAATAATTGAGTTTGACAGCAATTTTGCTTTGCGGTTATTTTATACCACGAGGACAGAGCTCTGTATTTTATATTGTTTCGTAAATTATCAATTGTTGTTCGTTGTGTTTGTGAGTGCCTTTTTGTATTTTAAAGTGTGTTTTTCTTTTAATTCGTGATTTAATCATCAAAAATGCCAAATTGCGCTATTGCTACTTGTAAAAACTTTAATCAAAAGACTAAAGAAACTGATATAAAATACTTCCGGTTTCCAAAAAATGATGATTTGGCAAAGCAGTGGATAGTTGCTTGTCGCCGAGAAGACAAGATTAATTTAAATAATGGTGAGTTGATATTTTTTTTTGATAACCTATAATTCTTTTATTTAATTATTTTTATTATAGCATGTGTTTGTTCCACCCACTTTGAAGCACAATGTTTCGAAATACCTATGAAACAAAGATTGTTGAACTACAATGTAAAAAGCAGTCGCACTTTAAAGGCTGATGCTGTGCCCTCATTATGCCTTCCTGGAGTTTCCGTCAGGACATCTCAGGAAGAAAATAATACTAACCGAGCATTGCAATTAGTTAAGAGAAGACAACGAGATAAAGTAAAAACTATTTTAGAAGCATCTACTAATATGGAATCATCAATTTCAAATAAAACGATTCCTGGAAAACCTGATTTGCAAGATTTAAATACAAATGTTGATATGGCAGAAGATATTGAATCTCAATTGAAAGCGAGGAAAGATGAGTGGGTCACCAATCTATTATTCTTAAAAATTTTATTGTTTAAATTAATCAATTAATAAAAAATAATAATTTTTAAACAACTGTTTAAAATTAAAAAAATTTGATTAAATCATACTGTTATATTACTGTTGAAAATATTAGTATAGGCTAATAGAAAATAGGTAAATTTTTCTGCAAATTATGAAAATTTATTTAAGTTATTGTCATAGGTCAAATCGAAGTGATGTTAACAAACTGAAAGAAAAAATAAAAATGTTGGAGCAGCAGAACTACGAACTTTTGAAAAAATCCGATGAGGTAAAAATTCGACGGTTCAAAAATATGAGAATGCATTAGCAACAGTTTTTACTCCTGGACAAATAAGAAAACTAATGAATTCAGACAAAAAGAAAAAAATCCGTTGGTCACCATTGGATATTTCCTCCGCGATTTCTCTGCGTAGCGTTAGCCCAAAAGCTTATAAATATTTAAAAGCAAATAATTTTCCATTGCCAACTTTATCAACGTTAAGAAGCTGGGTGTCCAATTTTGATATGAGTCGGCGAATCCTAAAAAGTGTCATAAATTTTATGACAAAAAAAGCTTCTGATTTTTCTGAGATGGAACGGCTCTGTGTGTTAACATTTGATGAAGTGTACATCTCAAACAAAATGGATATCGATAAAAAACAGGAACAGGTTGTAGGACCTCACAAAACTTGTCAAACTGTTATGATACGTGGCTTAACTGCAAATTGGAAGCAACCAATCTATTATGAATTTGATCAGCCAATGACAAAAAAAATTATTCAATTATTTTGTGCACAATTTATTGTAGTGGCAATTGCCAGTGATATGGGTATGGGAAATATTAGTTTATGGTCCAAATTAAATGTAAGCCATACTAAAAGCTGTTTTTTTTCGCATCCATGTAATGAATTATTGAAAATATTTGTTTATGCAGATGTTCCACATTTAATAAAACTAGCACGAAATCACATTATTGATCATGGTTTCATTGTTGGTGATTCAATTTTAAATGTTGACTATTTTGAAGCATTGCTGAATATTTCGACGTTGGAATTAACATTTGCGCATAAACTAACGCAACATCATCTGCATTTAAAAGAATCTATGCGACAACGAGTACGACCAGCTGTTCAAGTATTTTCCAATTCTGTTGCAAAAACTATTGAATTT
This sequence comes from Cryptophagus acutangulus, assembly GCA_963556235.1. Lineage (NCBI taxonomy): Eukaryota > Metazoa > Arthropoda > Insecta > Coleoptera > Cryptophagidae > Cryptophagus > Cryptophagus acutangulus. The sequence continues at coordinate 4,371,704 of OY744570.1, forward strand.
TGTGGAAAAAATAAGCTTATGCCAAAAAATAGTAACTGGAAAAAAGCAGCAGAAATTGTTCAATTATTTAATGACTGGTTTGATTTGCTGAACTCCCGTAATAAATATGCTGGAAATTGTCCAGGACGAAATGCTTTTGGTACAGATTTAGAAGACCAGAAAAATGTGCTGCACCAAATGTCAGAATTTATTAATTTAATGAGAGTTGGTAATCACAAGGAATTTATACCATTCCAGAAAGGAATTTTGCTTAGCAATAGATCTCTAATAGAAATGTATAGTTATTTAAAAGAAAAATATAATGTAGAATATATTTTGACTTCTCGACTGAATCAAGACGTACTTGAAAATTTGTTTGCCTACATCCGAGGAATGGGTGGTGCCAATGATCATCCTTCTCTATTAGATTTTAATTATCGTTTAAGGTGGTATGTTTTGGGCAAGCAAGCAGCGGCAATATTTACTGAAAACCGAAATACTATGAAAAGCAATGAAACGCGCAATAACGCTTGTCACGAATTTGGTAATAATTGGATCGGTAGAAATGGTCCAGTTTTATGGCCACCAAGAAGTCCGGATTTGACAATTTTGGATTTTTATCTCTGGGGCTCTTTGAAGCAAATCGTTTATAAATAGTATATTACAACCGAGTTGGGAATGATATTCATTACAGCCGAGGGCTAATATCTGACCGAGAGGCGAAGCCTCGAGGTCAGATATAAGCGCGAGGCTGTAATGAAATTCCCACCGAGGTATGTATACTATTTTATTCACAATCGAACAATTTATTATCAAAAAAATAATTAAAAATGTATGAATAAAAACACATTTTCGACCGTGGTGGAAATGCACTTTTCGATCAGCAAATCTGGAGTGAAATTGCAGTTGTCAAAACTCCAGTTCAAAACAAAAATACAGTGTTGCGTGTTGTTTTTTACGATAGTTCATTAATTTGTTGTGCTGTTGGACTAGATTAATCTTTAAATGTAATTAAAAATGTGGAAATAGCGAAATACATTAAATACTTGTGTAAATTCTACTGTTGCAAGTGTCAAACAATCATATTTATTATTTGACAGTATTACGAACCTAGGTATGTAATGTTCAACTTCCCGACCTCTAAATCGTTGGTAATCACAACATTACAATAACGATTGTGAATAAAACAATTTACCTGCCAATGCAGACATCTTGAAAGAACGTATAAGGGAAGCTGTGGCCTCAATGTCAATTCAGGAAATTAGAAATAGTTTTAAGGAACTGAGATGTAGAATCGAACTGTGTGCCGAAAAAGGAGGAGAGTTAATTGAATAATGATAATGTTATGTATTTTTGTATTTATTGTTTAACTAAACTAAATTAATTAAAAAAATGTTTTTTTGTATTTGTAAATCGCTGTTCATTTTTTTTTATTATTTAGAATAACTAAAAACAATAGCTGTTGCTATGGAAAATTTACACTATTTTTAGGGCTTAAAAATGTTTTTCGTTAATTTATCATCTTTTGCTATTATTTCTGAAATGGATAAATATATGTAATTTTTTTTACGTCCATTTGCGGTTTTAGCAAAAGCAAAAAAATTTCAAAGAATGCATTTTTGCTGTAAACTGCGAAATAAACATTTTTCCTCTTTTGTAAAGTCGAGCCGTGGACATAATGTATATGTAACAATACTTTTATATACTTTATTTAATTCTCATTCAAGCATTCTCGTTTTTCATAATGTTTTAAATAATCTCCAATATTTATTAAATAATAATAATAAATAATCACAAAAACAAATATCTGGAAATGAATTTCCGCAGTACTTCTCTCGTTATATATTATGCTATATTAAGACTGCGTTAAAATTGGGTTTTGCACAGACTTGAGTTTCATACCCTTTCACACGAATACCAGCTACATTTTTGTTTGGTTTTTTAAAGATTTTGATTAGATATTTTTTTTTAGTGATATACCTATAATTTTGTTTTTAAATTAAAAGCAGCAATAATGAGAGTAGATAGAAGAGGAGAGTTCTGAATCCTCCCTGGTAGTCCGGACTTTTTCTAACACATACAAAGATATGTTTTTCTCACTCGCACTCATTTGTGAATTTTTTTTTTATTTTGTTGGTAGTAGATTTACGTGCAGAATGGGCGCATTCAGCCGACCTTAGCGGCTAAATTTGGTTAGCAATCCGCTAACTATGCTAAGTGACAGCAGCTAGAAATTCCCTGAATGGCATTTGCTTAATCTAGGGACATTTATTATATTTTTTGGTTGGTATGATTGTACATTCAAAATTTAATAAACGTCACCTTCTAGCTAGTACATTCTACTTTAACCTGTAATTTAACAATTAATTGAAATGGATGGTATAAATATTCTGGAGTTTTTATTTGGCGATGACATGGACTTTAACCCGGTAGTTCAAGTATTGGTTCAGAATATAGATGGACATTTAGAAGTACCAAGAAGGGCGCCTACGAGAAACCAGAACTATGTGGAGAATATTGTTCCTAATTATACAATTAGCGAGTTTCATAATCATTTTAGGATGTCTCGGGCGTGTGTAGAAAGTCTTACTACCGCTATTACACCACAATTTCTATTACTTGCCTCTAAGCATGTTATTGAAATTCAAAAACAAGTATTATTTTCTATTTGGATTTTGGCTAAACCCGAAAGCTTTTTAGCTGCTGGAGATCGATTCGGAATCTCGAGTGGTACTGCTCATTACATTTTTATGAATTTTTTGACTGCAATTTGTTCTTTAAAACAAAGCTACATTAAATGGCCAAATGAGGAGTCATGTGTTGCAATAGCGACTAGGATACAAAATCGAAGTGGTAATACAGAACTAAAAAGCATAGTACATCGTTTTCTAAAAGTTGATAATTAATTAGGAATTCCTGGAGTAGTAGGAGCTGTGGATGGAACACATATACAAATTAAGCAGCCGACCAATAATCCAATTGATTTTTATAATCGAAAAAGTGTACATTCGGTCGTCTTACAAGGAATATGTGACGATAAATTACAATTTATTGATGTGTTTATCGGAATGCCTGGACGAATGCACGATGCCCGTGTTTTTCGCAATAGTCCGATTTATCAAAAAATTGTAAATGACTTTCCACCATATCAACATATTCTGGGAGATAATTTGGATAATGACGAAGCTATTATTGAAGATGACAGAAATAATAACGGAGAATAAAATAATCTTTTTATTTAATATATATATTTAATAACCTTTTTCTAAAATAATCTAAACGTTTTTTTGGTTTTTTTAAGGGTTCAGTTATTGCAGGTGCAGATATGGAATATTTATTTAAATTTTCCATATCAACTGGAAATTCTGTATTCTCCAAAATCAATGAGGATATCGTATTGGTATTAGTTGAATTAGAAGTTCGATCGGTACCAAAAATCTCTTCAAACCTATCAAAATATTGCCAGTTTATTCTTCCCTTGCCAGTGTTAGTTTTGATGTTGTTGTTGTCCAGAATTTTTGTATAAGTTAGGCGCATATTTCTCATTTTTTTATCCAAGCCATCTGCTTCAATAAAATAGCCTTTTGCTTGCATTGCGGTAGAAATTTCTATCCAAAGATTTTTTTTTTTTAATTTTTGGGTTTCTGAATTTAAGTTTCCTTGTTTCGTATTCAGAAAGCATCAATAATGTGCTTTCATGGGTCCATTTGAATTTTTCTGCTATAAAATTTTAAATCTAATTTTTTTGAAACATGGATTTAGTTATTATACGGTACGTTCTTCTTCCGCTTCCTGCACAATAACTGAAGAAGTTGCCGATGCCGTTGGTATAATATCACCATTCGTATTTGCACTTGTACTTGCAACACTTTGCATAATCACATTCTTTTCATTATTTTCTAAATATAGTTAAGTTAATTTAACTCTTTACATATTAAATTTATTTTTTGTATTTATTACCTGGGTTTGAGTTAATCCATTTAATTTTACCATCCTTTCCCATCACAACATTTTGTAAGAATATAGGTTTTCGTCTATTCTCGGGTTTATTCATATTCATTATTCTCGGGTTTATAATAACGCAATTATTTATTTATAATTTAATATATTTATTTTAAAAATTCGCAATTGACAGAAGTAAATTATTATTTAAAATGATAATATTGCTCACTGTTTTATCATCAGAGAAAATGCTGACCATAGTTAGCATACATTTTTTAGGCTAACTATTTTGGTTAGCGGCTAGATGTCAATACTAGATTAGCAATGCCATTCAGCGCCACCGCTTAGTTAGCATGTCAGCCGCTAAGGTCGGCTGAATGCGCCCAATGATTTAAAATTTAAAATACGTCACAAATTATTGGTAGCACTGCTACATTGCGGGAAATTTTTAAATTTAAATTATGTACCCCCAAAAATCGTCGTACAACCCTCTAATTATCACCAAAAATCAATTTTAATTTAACCCTCCCAAAAATACATAAATAATAATATTTATCCAAAACTGTCAGATAATGTGTTTGTTATTGATTAGAATTTAAATTAAAAAGTAGGCCATAACTCACTAGTGGACAAAAGTAGTGATTTAAAGTATACTTTATCTCACTAGTGAGTGAAAATGTTTTCAACAGATTTTCAGACTTGAAATTCTTTGTTATAAGATTTTTTGGACTTTTCCGGAATTAAACAAGCTGTGGCTTCGTTTGCTTCTTGTAAAATTTCGATAGGAATTTCACAATTCTCCATTTTGATGTATTCTTTTAGTAAACAAATTCGGTTTTCAACATGACAACCACAGTTTTCTGACAACCAGCCTTCTGTGATCAAAATTATCAATTTTCAAATAATGACGTTTTTCTAATTTAATTTATTATTTTAAAAATACGATTTAATAAAAGTTTTAGATAAAATTTTGTATTAAACACGTGAGTAATTACATATAAGTCACTCAAGAAAATTAGCCCACTCGCCCTTCGGGCTTGTGGGCTAAACTTTTCTTTCGTGACTTATATGTAATATTACTCACTAGTCTAATAAATAACTATTATCGAAAACTGTCAGATAATGTGTTTGTTATTGATTAGAATTTAAATTATAAAGTAGGCCATAACTCACTAGTGGACAAAAGTAGTGATTTAAAGTATACTTTATCTCACTAGTGAGTGAAAATGCACTGATACTCACTATTTATTAAAAGTTGTTTTAATACTTACTCCTCTTTTGTCTTTCCAATATTCAAATTCTTGAAATTCTTTGTTATAAGATTTTTTGGACTTTTCCGGAATTAAACAAGCTGTGGCTTCGTTTGCTTCTTGTAAAATTTCGATAGGAATTTCACAATTCTCCATTTTGATGTATTCTTTTAGTAAACAAATTCGGTTTTCAACATGACAACCACAGTTTTCTGACAACCAGCCTTCTGTGATCAAAATTATCAATTTTCAAATAATGACGTTTTTCTAATTTAATTTATTATTTTAAAAATACGATTTAATAAAAGTTTTAGATAAAATTTTGTATTAAACACGTGAGTAATTACATATAAGTCACTCAAGAAAATTAGCCCACTCGCCCTTCGGGCTTGTGGGCTAAACTTTTCTTTCGTGACTTATATGTAATATTACTCACTAGTCTAATAAATAACTATTTTCTCCCCCGATTATTATCCAACCCTTAAAATATAAATTAAATATGAAAAAAAGCAACACCTGTACAGGAATCGAACCTGGGACCATTGAATGAGAAGCCGGAGCTCCTAACGCTACACCATCGAGCTAATTAACAATTGCAAGTTTACTTGATCTACATATAAAAAAAAGTAACTTGACGTCATAGATCGCTTTTCGCAGATACATCGCATTTAGAGTAAATTATTTTATAATACTTACCTGTTCTTTAATTTAATAATTTTTCCTAATATTAATTAAATAAAAAAAAAATACAAACAGAATAAAATTACAAAAGCAATTTATTTAAAAAAATAAAAAAATTACATATTTTACAAGATATTACTCTGGCAATCTATCAATGTTGATAAGAGCTGAAGGCTTAGGTATTACAAATAAGTTTCACTTTTAGTACCTCTAAAAACATTTTGCATTTGTAAACATTATTACATTCTTCAATAGCTTCATCAGAGAAAACATCGTTGTATCGTTTCGGTAGCCATATATTAAATTCACCCAAATCTGCCAGCATGGTTCTTCCAACGGCTGTTTCGATAGCTTCAAATCTGTGTATAACGTATTTTCGATTTAATTTTAGCTCAGCCAACTTTCTAATTTCTTTAAGATTTGTAACTTCAGACAATGCTTGGAAATCCATTATTGAAATAATCTAAAAAATATTAATAAAAGAAAACATAAGTTATAATAATACCGATTTAATAAATAAAAGTGTACTTACATCGTAGTATTCGTAGTGTTATTGGAAAGATGATTTGATGCAGAATGAATAAATTAATTACTATAATCTAAAATGTAAACTATTTTTTGCTACAATTGCAATAAATATGTTTTAACAATTTTATCAGATTACAATAAAATACAATAACTTACAATCTAATATTACTTATACATATACATAATTGAAACTAACAGCATCCGAGACAGAATCATATTTCAATGGAGCTATGACCCCAAGCCAATGTTTTAAAAGAACCGGGTAAAATAAAGCGTTTGTTATCATTATGTGACAATGCTACTTTATTTTTTAAAACACTGTACATATTGTGCAAATGTGATTGAAACGTTGTTATTTTTTTTTATAGATTTTGGTATTCTCTATTTCAACCAAATTCTTATAGTGCTCTAAATTCAAATCATTTTCAACAACACATTTACTGACACCCTTAGCTTTTTTCGTCAAGCTTCCCTCAACATTAACACAATATGCCTTCGCCCCGGTCCCATAAAACTCCCAAATAATTTTTCCGGCATATTCGTCCTTCATTTTTCCCAACACTGAAGGGTTCACCGATATTCCGTGCAAATTATTTGGCTTAAAATTGCTAGTATCAAATCTATCTGAATGCAGCTTAACATCATTGTAAAAATGATCTGTTACAATTTCCAAAATCAAACTATCAGTATCCGTATATAAAAGTGTAGCATTTTCTCCATACATTTCCTTAATATACCCATAATAGAATTCATACATAATTATTTTTGATAAATCTAAAATACTGAATCCTAAATATATAGGTTTATCATAAACAACTCTAACTTTTTCCATTTGTATAGCAACGAAATTATCTGTGAAAATCCTACAATTTTTATAGTTTGGTTTTATGAAATCAGTGCTTCTGCTCCTATTTTATGTTCAATATTTTCCCAATGAGTAACTAATTTGATATTTACTCTTTTGTCTACGTTTTCCATAGTTTTTCCATAAACACTATTATTCATTAATTTATAGTAATATTTCTCAAATTTGTTGGTGCTAAGGTTTCGCTTGGAAGTGTTTAAATCTATATATGGTTTTAGCCATGGACTCTGTTCAAACGAAAGTACTCTGTATACATGATGTCACATTTAAAATTGCCGGGCAATTCCAAATGCGCCAAGAGGTTGGGTCGTAGGGGTATTTCTAAACTAAGAGCCCTGCTGCTCGATCGTGAGTGGTGTGGGTCTAATTTATAAAGAGCGCCACCCGTTTTGTGACCCCTCTTAGTTTAGTTAAACCCCCGGAGTTTAAAACGGGAAATAATTGGTGATATGATTACGAAAATTCCCAACGTATGGATTCCAATACTTTAATAACTCACAATTATATAATGATCTCTGATATTAATGTGACAATATTCTCAAAATGATGGAAACTTGATCTTTCTTTACGAGTTGACAGAACCTATAAACGAACGCGCCCCACCTAGACAGTCTTGTTTACAATTCCCCTACCCGCGAGGTCGCGGTAGCTTGACATCGTATAAGCTAAGTTTGACATCTTAAAATCTATATTGCCGTTAATTCATTACTCTATGTGAAAGGACTGACGGTCCCAACTAATCTAAACAAATTCCACTTAGCTGTCGGTCCGGAGCGTGATTGGCGGTCAATAAAAGGTTGGATGGTCGTCCCGGCAAATACTCGGACATCCGGCAATCCAAAAGGATTACTCCTGCCACAAATCGGGTAGTACTCCAGCAAATGGCATGATTCAATAAACATATGGTTGGCTCGATCGAGGACCCAAATTCGTCATTTATGCGCAATTCGCACATATCGAACATGCACGATCTTTCTCGATTTGCGTTTAAAATTTAACATTTACAGCTTAGGTGGTATTTACATTTAGCGATTTACTTGAAGCAAAATAATTAAACTTAATCACATTAATGATGTTGATAAAAGTAAATAATCTTTAAATTGTTTCATTAGTCAGTTAAAACAACTTTAGAGTGAGTTTTTTTATTTAAATTGGGTTTTAAATAAACTTGCTTTAAATAAAGTTATGAATGCAGACGCTGCTTAAGATTTTACATGACAATTGAAATAAATTTGAGGTTATACTTGTATTTACATTGTTATATTCACGGTGAAAATATATTCAAAAGTGATAATGCCTGGTTGTGCAGTGAAAGTTTGTAAAAACAACAATAAGAAAACCAAGGGCCGTAATATTCGTTATCATCGATTTCCCAAGAAGAAGCAGTTAATTGAAAAATGGCTTGAGGCTTGCAATTTATCTGAAATTGCTTTAAAAAATGGTAAGTAATAGTATAACATTGTGAGAATGCATTATTATGAGAAATGTTTAACTTAATATACTATGCATAATCGACTCGTAGTTGTGGACAATCGAAAGTAAACAATCCAACACAGCGACACGTGTTTACATTCAAACATCTTAGAATTCGCGGGTAAATGTTCGGTAGGTGCTCGGTTAAGTTCGTGTTGTGCGAGACAAATTTCAAATGGCATTAAATTCCCGCGTGCGTAGACTCGGGCTTCGAGCCAACCTATCTATATTGAATCATGGCAAATGGGTTATTTCCAATGGTCTTCTAACCTCACTTAAGTTTGGATCGGGCTCGTTATCAACCTCCAAGTTTCTCGCCCCAAATATGAAATATGGGTCGTACTACTTGCCGCACAACTAGAGTGAATATCAGAGTCGTCAGTATGGAAGAGGAATGAAAGTATGGTAATGAAACTGCACTTACCCCGACTTGCGGTGCTTGCGGCAAAATCAGACAAAATCAGAAACGCTTCTTAAACGTAAGTAGAGCCTTATCATTTATATCCAACTAACGTTGTGAAATGGTTACATCAACCAATAATGGATGTAAAGCACTACTTCAATTATTCTGCGCCTCGTGTCTATCTTAAATTATATTTACTCTCGCAGGGGCGACTTGTGTCTACCACGATCTAACGAGGAAAGAACAATCCAACTCAAACCACGAAAAATATACGTAGGAATCTAGGGTCTTTTTGGCCTAGTTAACACTGCAAGTCATGTGGGGTTCAAATATTCATTTCGCGACTCGACTGACCTCTGACACTCTCTCACGGTCGTACAACTCAAATAAATTGTTCGTCAAAGTAAACAAAGAACAAACCAACAATTATTCACAAATGCTACCCTTAAGAAACTAATGAAATAATGGGACGGAGATATGGAAATGGAAAAAGGAGATCGTGGCAACCTGAAATCGGTAGGCTTAACATACGGTACGTACTCAAATAAATACTAACTTTCTAACCAAACTTTAACTATTACTAATTAGTATTTTCCGGTTCTAGTTACAAGACGATAAAAAAGGATCATGGAACCAAAAATGCTAGAGGCCAAAATGAAACCGTAACAATGAGTCAATTTCAAACCATACCTAATAGCTTGTTTTAAATTTTGATAGTGAATTATGTAGTTTTTTTTATCACATAAATTAGGAATCAGTTTTTTAATGTTTAACTTAGATTTTGGAGAAACTATGGATTCCGGACAAAAGGGTAAATCATTATGCTGGTCATGTAAATTTAAAAGATATTCTAAATCCACTTCAAAAATAAATCCGCAATTAGATTCATCTGAAATATTTTCAATATCCAATGCATCAATTTCTGATTGATTTAACCATTTGAAATTATCTTTGGGTAAATATTGAGACATAGCAGCCCCGTATGAATTTGTGGCATCTAAGTATGAAATAAATGAAGTTGGTTTCGACGCGTCAAAATTTGGGATGAATGAATTATTAGCTACGGCTTTTCTTTTACTGCATTGACTAACCCCGCCCCGAATGCCCTTTTTCAAAAAATGCATCATATCAAGAGAGTACTGCATTGAAACAAATTCCACACTTTGCAGGCGCGCTCATAATCATCCATTGAAATATGTTCTTGTTTTAAGTCATTATAGAAATCTTTGTGTGATGGTAATTTATCATCATTTAATTTCTCGATATCAGACACATATGAATATGGAAATACTCCTTTCTGTCGAATTAAATTGAACTGTTCAGAAAGAGGAAAATATTTCTTCACTTCACAACATTGTTCATTACTCAAATTATTTGCCAATTGACTAAAACCAGAAGCGCAAAATTTCAAAGAATCGACAAATCGCAATTTTAAATAAACATTTCTATCAATACCAGTTTTGCGATCTTGATAGGTATCTACTAAAATTTCTTTACTAAATGAAATATACCTTTCTTTATTTTGTGCAATAACTGAGATATTTTCCTGATTATATGCCAAGTCTTTAATGAACAAATGTGCGTCATATCCACTTAAATTGTGAAAGAAAATTGGAATAAAATTTCTAATTTGAAAATTTAGATTACAATTTACATGAGCCGCACCCCGAAAATTTCCCGTTACATGACAATGATCTCTTACTCGTATGTCGTCATCTTTAAACAATTTATCGCAAATATGACAAGTTTCATCTGTTAAAAACACAAATTCTTCATCAAGGGTTAAAGGTTTCATTGGTATAACTTCTTTTAGATAGTTAATATAAATGTATTTAGCGTCGGATTCTAAACGCTCAATAAAAACTTTAACACAATTTTCACCCCGATACGTTTCAAATTTTGATAAAGAATCGTTATAATCGCATTTAATGTAATAAGCAAACGAGTAAGGTTCATGCATGGATGTCTTTATCGAAAAGGAACTATCTGAGTTAGGCTCACACAGCAGTTTGGGTTTTAAAACAGTTTCAAAATCTGCATAAATAACAAATGGCACTTTAAGCTTTTTTTGAAAATTTTCAAATTTTAAGATATTTTCGGGGCACTTATTTCCAAATTTATCCGTTCTGATATCGGTACTCGGTAGTTTCGTATAAACTTTGTTACAATCCGCTAATTTATGTTTTGCTAAATGTGTTGTGGCGCGAAAATTTGAAACTCAATTGCATGACGGGAAGAGATCGAAAGGGTCGTCACGAGAAGGGGAAGCCGAAGGGCAGCGATATTGAGAACAGAACAGCGAAACGAAACGCACGTTTTTTCTTGATCTCATACTGAAAGTGTATTTTCAATATTACAATAAATTAGTCTAAATCAATTAAAGTGATTTAATATACAGTCCACACTTCTCATCATATTTTGGTCCTTCGAGCCGGATGGTGAAAAACAGCGTATTGAACGAATTAACACAGATTTCGATGGCAATCGACATGAGGCATTGACGAGGAATTGCAATCAACGTGATCAAGACGAACAATCAGTATAGTCTCAGCAATAAAAGTGAGTTCCTTTCAAATCCCCATTCATTTAATCGATTCAAAAATCAATATTCAATTTACAATAAACGATAGAACAGTGTTGGAATTTTGTGGTTAAGATGGCTGAATTAGTGGGGCTAAAGAAAAAGCGCAAGCAAATCAAAGCTTCGCTAACGCGAGCTACCACTCATTTTGGCACCATTGATCAAGAAACTGTCGATCCAAAAGTAATTAAAGAACTAAATTTAAGATTAGAGAGACTTGAACCGCTTTTAAATAATTTCGAAGAAATTCAATCAAAAATCGAATTATTAAGTGTCGATGACGATACGGACATTGGCAGTGACGGCGAAGCAGAACGTACACAATTTGAAAAAGGGTTTTATTCACTGACTAGAGAAATACATACAATTATAGATAAGTTTAATGAAACAATCAATACAGCTTCTTCAAATTCCACAATTAGAATAAATAACCAAACAAGCAATAGCGTTACTCCGCCGGTCAATCAAATGCTGCAACAAATTAAATTACCAACAATAAATGTACCGAGTTTTAACGGCCAGTACAAAGACTGGGTCGAATTTAAAGACAGTTTTAATGCTTTAATTAACGATAACGCGTCATTAACAGATATACAAAAATTTTACTATTTGCGATCATCATTGCAAAAAGAGGCTTTGCAAATAATAGAGTCAATACAAGTTTCCGCAACCAATTACAGTGTCGCTTGGCAATTGTTGCAAGATCGGTTTGAGCAAAAAGGATTAATAGTTCATAGTCACTTGAAAAGTATTTTTGAGTATTCGAATTTAGCGAAAGAATCCCATGTAGAATTGCGAAAGCTTTTTGATTCGATAACAAAAGACTTGCGTTCATTAGCTATATTAGGAGAACCTGTAAATCATTGGGATACATTAATAATTTTTGTGATTACTTCAAAGCTAGATTCAAAATCTCTACGAGAATGGGAAATCTTTCCAAAAAAAAGCGATATTCCTACAATGGCGGACATGAATAAGTTTTTGAAACAACGATGCGAGATCTTAGAAAAAATAAATATCAATCAATACGAGAAAAATCATAGCGATCAAAAATTCAATAAATACGTAACTCCTAGTAACAATAGAAATAAAGCTCAATCCCAAGTTTATGTCAATAATATTAGCAATGAAAATTCGAATAAATGTATTTGCTATATTTGCAAAAAACCTCATACACTTTTTCAATGTGAGCAATTTATGAAAGCTAATGCAGTCGGCAGAATTGAATTAGTCAAAAATCACAAATTATGTTACAATTGTTTAAAACCTTATCACGGGGTGAAAGAGTGCACAGCTTCAAATTGTAGGAAATGCGGTAAGCGTCACAATTCGTTATTACATGTAGAGAAATTTGGTCGACAATCAGTCGACAATAGAATTCAATCAAATTCAAATCAAGAAGTTGCAAACGTAGATGGAAGCGATTTATCCACAAATATGCATTCAACATCAAATAACAATAAACATTTTGCATCTCAAGTTTTGTTGTCCACAGCTATTATTAAGGTAGTTGATTCAATTGGCAATATTCACCATTGTAGAGCACTACTAGACAACTGTGCCCAATCCAATTTTATAACAGAAACATTGTGTAAAAAACTAAATCTAGCAACAAACAAAACTTCTTGTTCGGTTACCGGAATTGGACGAAGCTCAAGCGATTCAAGTGCATATGTGAATTTACAATTCAAAGCCAGGAACAATTCTTATTACACAACAGTTAAGTGTTTAGTTTTGCCATATATAACTGACAATTTGCCAACAATCACATTCAATAAAAATTTAATTACGATTCCCGATAATCTTGAATTGGCAGATCCTTATTTCTATAATTCAAATGCAATCGATATATTGTTGGGTGCTGCCGCTTATTGGAATCTGCTTTTGGACGGACGATTTAAAATAGCAAATAACGGTTTGACAATACAAGAAACCCATTTGGGGTGGATTTTAGGGGGCATTTTGAATACGCCTACAACAATTGCGGATCAGTCAGTTAATTGCTGTGTAATCAATAAACTAAGCGACAATCATTTAAACAACGAACTTCAAAAATTTTGGCAACTTGAGGAAATAACGAACAAATGCAATCAATCGATTTCAGAAAAATTTTGTGAGAAACATTTCATAACTAATGTCAAACATATGCCGAATGGTGAATTTTTAGTAAAAATTCCTCTTAAAGATAACGCGATTTCGTTGGGTCAATCAAAAGAAATTACAAAAGGTCGATTTTTCTCTCAAGAGCAAAAACTAATAAAAAATCCGATTCTTTATTCACAATACCGCGATTTTATGAGAGAATATGAACAATTAAAGCATATGACTGAAATTCAAAATCTAGATACGGACGGTTTAACCTATTATTTACCACATCATCCAGTCATACGCGAATCAAGTTCAACTACGAAAGTACGTGTAGTATTCGATGCAAGTATGAAAACTAATAACGGATTAAGTCTTAATGACGTTCAGTACGTCGGAGCAACGATTCAAAACGATCTATTTTCAATTTTGTGTAGATTTCGGAAACATAACTTTGTAATGACTGCAGATATTTCAAAAATGTATCGTATGATTCTAATTGATCCAGAACAAAGAGCACTTCAAAGAATTTTCCGGCGTTTCAATCCAAATGAAGAGTTAAAATGCTATGAATTAAATACGGTAACCTACGGGACTGCTTCAGCACCATTTTTGGCAATCAGGTGTCTTGTTCAACTAGCAAATGAGAACGAAAAATTGTTTCCTACTGTCAGTAATGTTATAAAAACAGATTTCTATGTCGACGACCTAATAACAGGAGCAGATTCCAAAGTCGAGATATTGCAACTACAATCAGAAATAAATAAAATTTTGACTAGCGGAGGTTTTGAACTACGAAAGTGGCGCACAAACGATGATAATCTATGTAATCAATTTGATATAAAAAGCGATCTAGACTTTAGTATTTTGACAATTGGTAGCGATGAACCCAATAAAACTCTAGGCATTTTATGGAATGCAAAAGCAGACACTATTTTATATTCAGCCGACAATTTAACTAATCAAGACAAAATAACGAAAAGAACCATACTATCCACTATTGCACAAATATACGATCCATTAGGATTGTTAGGTCCGATCATTATAAGGGCAAAATTAGTGATACAATTATTATGGCAGGCAAAGTCAGGTTGGGACAATGAAATACCGAGTAAAATTAAGACAATGTGGCTAAATTTTTGTGATGACTTGCTTACAATCAATAATATAATAATACCACGAAAGGTACTTATTTTCAATTATGTATATGTTGAACTGCATGCATTTGCGGATGCCAGTGAAAGGGCTTACGGAGCCGCAATTTATTTGCGAAGCAAAGATCATAACAATCAATTTAAATCTTCCTTGTTAACAGCAAAGTCAAAAGTTGCACCTATTAAAAAAGTAACATTACCGCGACTGGAACTCTGCGCAGCTGTTCTGGCAGTGCAACTAGCCGAAAAAGTCACTGAATCGATGCATTTAAAAATTAATAAATTTTATTATTGGACAGACTCAACTATAGCGCTTTGTTGGATAAAGGGTGCTCCAAACAAGTGGAAAACTTTCGTGGCAAACCGTGTTAGCGAAATACAACGATTAACAAGTCCAAATAGTTGGTTTCATGTTGCATCTAAAGATAACCCCGCTGACTTAATATCGCGAGGAACAAGTGTAGAAGTATTAAACAATTCTGATTTATGGTTTGAGGGACCATTTTGGTTAAACAGTAGCAGATTGAAAATTCAAACGATCAATGAAATAGGTTGCGATCAGCTTGACACTCCTGAACAACGAGTAGCAATTAACATAGTTCAAACGGTAAACTTCAATATTTTTCAACGAGTATCAAATCTTAACAAACTTATAAAATATTTCGCATATGTTTTAAGATTTATTTATAATACAAGACGAAAAGATCAGCAAAGAAAACTTAACAATTTAGACTCCGATGATTTAAATCATTCTTTAAAGGTTTTATTGAGTTTGGCACAACAGCAATCATTTGCTGAAGAGTTTAAACAACTTACTGAAAAGAAGCCGCTATCTAAAGCTAGTACTATTCTAAATTTAGATCCATATTTAGATAATGATAAATTGATAAGGGTGGGAGGCAGAATTCAAAATGCAAATTGTAGCTATGATCAAAAGCATCCTGTTATTCTCTCATCAAAGCATTCAATTACTAAACTTTTATTCGAAAACGAACACAAAAAACTTTTACACTGTGGGCCCACTAATTTACTAGCTTCAATAAGGCAAAACTATTGGCCAGTTTCGGGTAGAAATCTAGCACGGGCCACAGTGCGACAATGTGTGACATGCTTTAGAAGCAATCCGTTGAAAGTTGCAACACCATTAATGGGCAATTTACCACATTACCGCGTAAATCAGAGCTTTCCATTTGAGAATACAGGTTGCGATTTTGCAGGACCATTTCTATTACGCGATCGCAATACACGATGCGCAAGGGGCTCGCAATTAATAAAAGGTTATATTTGTCTCTTTATTTGTTTAGCCTCCAAAGCAATACATTTGGAAGTAGTTTCAGATTTGTCAAGTAGTTGTTTCATTGCAACGTTAAAGCGCTTTATTGGCCGCCGAGGAAAGCCTAAAAATATTTATTCAGACAATGGCTCTAATTTTGTAGGAGCAAATACGGAATTGAACGAGTTGTATAGATTTTTGCAGTCACAAAACGATGCAATATCGCAATATTTAGCTGAAGATTCAATAAATTGGCATTTTATACCTGCCAAAGCACCAAACTTCGGAGGTATTTGGGAGGCTGGTATCAAGAGAGTAAAATTTCATTTAACTAGGGTTGTAGGTAAAGCTTATCTTAATTTCGAGGATTTCAGCACTGTTTTGATCCAAATAGAATCGATTCTGAATTCGACTCCTTTGTGTCCATTATCATCTAATCCCGACCAACAAAACCCATTAACACCAGCTCACTTTTTAATCGGGAGACCATTAACCGCTCCTCCTGATCGAGATGTCACCAAATTTAAAGAAAATCATTTAAAACGATACGAGCGATTACAATCAATAGTGCAGCATTTTTGGGCACGTTGGCACAATGAATATTTGTCGGAACTTCAAAAACGAAACAAATGGAAGCAGAGAACCAATACTACATTCAAAGCCGGAATGTTAGTTTTGCTAGCTGATGACAACGCACATCCTTTACATTGGGCAACCGGAAGAATTATCGAAGCCCACCCGGGTCAAGACAATATAGTGCGGGTTGTGTCAGTGTTATCCAAAGATAAAATTATAAAAAAGCCAGTGTCAAAGTTACGGCTCTTTCCATTCGAAACTGAAAATAAACATTAGAAGCATTTGTGTTAGTAAATGTTTGATTTATATTGTTAGTTTAAATATAGCATTTAAGTTTATGTATTCACATTTTGTTAGCATTTGTATTCATGTTTGCAATTATTGTATTGAAATTGTCGACATGCATTTCTCAATTTCAAGGCGGCCGGCATGTTGTGGCGCGAAAATTTGAAACTCAATTGCATGACGGGAAGAGATCGAAAGGGTCGTCACGAGAAGGGGAAGCCGAAGGGCAGCGATATTGAGAACAGAACAGCGAAACGAAACGCACGTTTTTTCTTGATCTCATACTGAAAGTGTATTTTCAATATTACAATAAATTAGTCTAAATCAATTAAAGTGATTTAATATACAGTCCACACTTCTCATCAAAATGCTCAGGATTAGAAAATCGCGTCAAACAACCATCACACAGAGATACCCCACCATTATGTTTACTTAATTGCTTGGATAATAATCTAGTCATGCTCATAATTAAACAATAGTGATTATTACCACTATTATCACTTATTAATAAAATATTTACATGTTGCAATTTACGAGATTTCGTTAAATGTAGTGGACCAACTACTTCATACTTTGAAACATTGTTTTCAAACACTTTTTCCAGTCCATATACATTTATCGAAATTTCGTTTAAAATCTCGAATTTTTCAATATCGCATAATTTAACGGGAAACTCAATACCGGTAAAAATTAAATAATCTACATACTGTCTGTATTGTCCAATTCGATTGGCATTCACTCTCACTGGATGAAGACTAGCTAAAACGCAATATTTGAAGCACTCATCATCCTCGACGTTTTGAAAATTGATGATTGCTTTTCGATCTTCGATTTCTTTCGGCAGTTTTATGTATGAAGATGCACGTAACGGATTGTATTTATTTACATTCAGCTCAACATAGCAAAACTGCTGTAAAGCCCATCCTATGAAATAGAAACAAATTAATAAAAATATAATCTAAAAAAAAAAAAAATTGAACTTACCGCTTTTTTTCTCCTGAAATTCGCTAGCCTTTTCATCAATATCTGCTTTTAAATTCAAATAAACGCTATCAATGCGAGTACTAGAAGTAATAACAGCATTGCGTGTATTGAAGGACTTCACTTCTTCTTCACCAGTGTGTGGTAAGAGATAGTTGCCAAATAATTCGATGTAAATTTTAATTTGACCATGTTGATTCAAACATCGTTTTATGAGTTCAATCACTCTTGCTTCAACATCCTCCAAATATGCAGTAGCACTCATCAAATTTGGCACAGTTGCAACAATGCGATAGCTATTTATTCGCGATTTAAAAGCAGTATTGATTAAGGCCACTCCATCCAAATCGTCAATTGCAGTACCTTTTTTCGATTTATGCGCTAAACTGCGCAAGTGTCCAATATATTTATTTCTATTGTCAAAATAAATATCGCACACATCACAATATACAGCAGCTGAAACAAAATTAAATTAATTTAAAATATAAAATTAAAATTAAAAAAACTTACCACTAGTAGAGGGTTGTTCTAATCTAGCACGTTTATTGGCCGTTTCATTGTGTTTATTCCAATCTGCTGAATTGGCAAAAACACTTCCACATTTTTCACACAAAACACTATTTTTGGAACAATTCCCTAAACGATGCTTTTTCAAATTATCCTTTCGTGTAAAGGACTTCGCGCAAACTTCGCAAGAGAACAATTTTTTTGATTTCGTTATTGTACGGTTAAACAAGAACTAATTATTTTTTGTAAATGTGTATGATTTTATGCATTAATTAGCAATGTCAACAATAAAAATAATTTACTTATTAAGTAACTGGATCTGATGATTTTATCTAATTACATAATTTTATATGTAAAAAGTTCATCTTATTCTATAACATAGACAAAGAAATAAAATACATTACGTTTTCTTTTTTTTATAATCATTATTTATTTTTCTAACATTGATAAAATATATTCATATAAAACATTAGAATTATTAACACTACAAATACATTTATTATTAAAACTATGATTTGTGCAAATCGGTACAATTTTTGTAAGATTTGGACATATTTTATCATTTTCTAAATTAATAATTTCAGGTGGATTCATCGTAATTTGATGTAACAGTTTTCGAAGAAATATTTCTTTAACATTTCCTTTCACATATATTCTATCTACATTCGATTGTATAATGTGTTTCTTCAAAATGGCAACCAATTGATCCAATTCGACCACACCACTGTTATAGGCAATACAATGATGATTGTAAACCAAATATCGCACTTGTTTCTGTTCATCATTACTTAAACTATTAAATGATACATTTGGTTTAAACAAATAAGTTGATATATCTTTTCCATCGTGTATTGCCAATTCTTTGGCTATTAAATTAGAATTTATAATAAATCCCTGCACATCAATTACGACAAACTTCATCGTCTTAACAGCTCTAATATTAAACTAATAATAATTCAATAAAAACTTATTAAAACTATTAAACTTAACTCAAATTACGCAAACCTTAATGGTGTACCTGGTTCAATACACAGCTCCAACCTCTGTCGCAAATGTGGCCGAGAGAAAGAAACACCCTCTCATGTTACTGGAAGCTGTGAATCGAATAATGTACAAATTATAAGCCGCCACAATCGAGTGAAGCATAGACTAACGTCGATTCTCAGAGCGAAAAATTACGAATGTTTTGAAGAAGTTCACGCTAATGATACTGATGGACGTAATAGGTTCTCTGACATAATAGCTTTTGACAAAATTAAAAAACTGGCTTTTATAATAGATCCAACAGTCAGATACGAAACTAATGATCCCCAACAAGATTCAAAAATTAATGCTGAAAAAGTTGAAATATATGAAAAATGTATTCCATTCTATAAAGCAAAATACGGAATCTTATATGACGAGTACAAATGGTCAGTAACTGGTCTTTGGTTTGGATCACGTGGTACCGTCGGAGAAAATACAGTATTTTTTTAAAAAAAATTTAATTTGGACATTCAACATTTAATTGATATTTCTGAACAAGTATTAATTGATTCTATCAGAATTTTACATAATCACATTTATTGTTAATGCATATATTTTTACATTTTTTATTCAATATTGTCGTAAGATAGATCGTTATGCTGTGTATTTATGCAACCTGCGTTATGCAGGCAGCTCACTTTTGAAATAAAAGTTTTTCCTTATATAATTTTTTTCACCATTCCACTTAGTGGTGTATATTCTAGAACACTATCGTGGATAATTAAACAATATGCTTTGGTTTTTTCTGGAAATGGAAAACTACTTAAAATCTCCAACTTCACATCGACTGTAGAAGATTTTAATGCATCAGATTGCTTTGAACAATCCATTACAAACAAACATCTCAATTTAAACTGTGTATAATTTAATAGTGGTTCCGTATGATTAATATTATAGAAATTTTTCCGGAAATCTATATACATTTGATAAACTTCGGTGTATGCCATTTTTTCAAAATTCATTTTTAACGATTCATAGGGATAACATTCTGAATTCAAATGAACCCTCAAATCAACTAAATTAAGATGATTGAAATATGTTACATCTTTGGTAGCATTATCTTTTAAATCAGTATGGAATGCAACAATAACGTATCTAGGTTTCTCCAAATTAGTACTAGTTTTAACCGACCATATTTCCTTATCAGTTTTTCTTAAAGACGGCAATTCATGCAGTTCCCACTGCCTAAAGGGAATTTTGATAGGGACATCCTTACCAATATGTTTCAACATTTCTAATTCTACAACATCGTTGGGATAGACGCGTTTAACTTTTAATTCAATATTGGATATAGTTATGTTTGCTCGCTTCACACCACTAGCTTTATAACAATTCAAATCAGTTCGAGAACGTACCAATCTGATTTTATGACGACCTGTGATAACTCGTGCATAATCTTGAAATACACCCAAAATGCATTTTAATGGAATGCGAAATGTAAAAGTATTTACAACAAAGGTTGGTAGAATGGTTCCAGACAAATCCCATCCTGCACCAATCAAAGCTTGAGATTCATTCGTATTACACAATAAAATATTTCGCATTGTACTAACTGTTCCAGGATCTCGGACTTTATCTACTTCTCTACCATTTAATTCATAGCTGATTGATTCGAATAAGTATAAGCCAGCATTATTGGTTAATTTACACGTACCCTCGCCTACAGCCTCTTCTTTAAATTCACCTTCAATACAAAGATAAGCATCATACATTGCCATTAATACATCCTGTTGATTTATTGAAATCTCAATTTCGTCACTATTTTCAAACGATTTTGTGTGTGGGTGATATGTGTGAATTTCCTCGCGCACCACTGAATCATCATAGTTTGGATCGTTGAATATTTCTAACTGTTCGGACATTATAACCCAAAGATTGTAAAAATTTAATATTTTCCACAGATAAAGTTGACTTATGTTGTGATAAAGGTTGATGATTGAATGAACCATTAACAGATTTACGATCTTTTTTTATAGAATTTTGTTTAAATATTAGACCCATATTTCTTCAATTCCAAACGTATAATAATATCCTCCCCTCTGAAATTGATATATTCCGAATTTTGATTCAATAGTTTAAGTGTAATATTATCAATCAATTTTCGCTTAACAGGCAAATAAACAATATTATGGGGTTGCACGTCTATACTGTAGCCCGGATTGGATGATGGTGAAAATTCGTATAGTGTATGAGATTGCTGATTTCCGTAATAGGAACCGGACACAATGTTACATTCAACTCGTATGGTGTATACCTCGGTGTATACTTTAACAATGTTTACCGGTAAAGTGGATTCATGATATATATTAGCTCCCAAATATTCAAGTCCAAATCCCAAAATTGATCCAATACTATCTTCAGATGTAAAGTCCACATCATAAGCACATTTAATTTCACACTTCAGGGTATTTTGATTAGGTTTTATTGATAAATATTTCTCAGGTTCATTTGTATTAGGATGCAAACATTTCTGTAGATATAATTCAATATCAGCTAATTCATAGGCTCCCGTTGGAATTTCGATGAATTTTAAAACATCTGCACTATCATAATAATAAAATTTATTATTTATTCCTTCTTCAATATTTGGTATACTATTAAAAGTGTATAAGCCGATAAGAGCGAGTGCATAATTATACTTTTTACACTACTAGCTATAGAACACGACTTTATGATATTGATTAACAGACTGAGAAGTTTAATTTCACTACCTATGCCGGTGAGAGGTTGTGAAATTTCGTTTCACAACCCCGGGGTAAATAAACACATAATTCGAATTTCTGATAATACCGTAGCAGAATTTAAAAAGAAAGTTATACAGAAAGAATCACTATGTTGTAGGTAATTTATCTGATACTATTTAAGCAATGAAATTGTTGTGTAAATTAGTAAAATTAATTTTTAAAACTTATGTAACTATCAATTACAATTTCACAGGGCGTTTTCCAATGGTACATTTAGTGCGCACTTTTTTGGTTCTGGAAGTTGCAAAATTATATTAATGATAAATAATTGTGATATTCGAACAGTTTTAATAGCGGTTTAATAGAAATTCAATTTAAATTTCAATTTAAACAAAATCAAACAATCTATTACGACAATTGAATTTACTCTTCTGTCAACTGTCAATGGCGCTGCGGACTAGACGTGCTAGTAGTGCAAAAAATAGTATATACACCACGGTTGTGAAAAATTTTCTAGCGCTCGCACTATCATATCCCTCGATGCTGCGCATCTCGGGATATGAACCTGTGCTCGCGCTAGAAAATCTACTTCACACCCTTGGTGTATAATATACTATCTCATCCAGTTCAATGGGTGGATAAAAATTTGCTGAGAGGAGGCTGCTCTGACCTTTCAATGTAAACGTTTGCGACATGACTGATAATTTTAATAATTCAATTTATTTTTATTAATTAAAAACTCCAAACATAAGTGTCCACAATTATATGTATTATAACTTTGATAGTTTTCATGGTTATATGAAATATTATTTGTCTCACCAAAATATTTAATCAACTCCAATGGTGGTCGTAAATTGCCAAAACTATCAAAGTAAATTATGTTATTGTTACGTTTTTTATAAGCCACCCAATGTGTACCTTCATTATCAAAATCATCCAAATTTATTATAGCACTTTCATTTTTCAATGGTCCATTATTGGGTAGCCGGTTTCGCATATACACACCACGAAAATATGGAATTTTATAATTTTCTGCGTATTTACAAATATCCAAATCAGTTAGAGCTCTTTGGGGTAATTTTAAAGTTTTTTTTTTTTTAATTTTTTTATCTCGTCTACATGCAAACCAAAGCCATTATTTCGCTTTTTCAAATACATTCCGGATCCATGTTTTCCCAATGCAATTGACTCCATTGCACGATTATGACGTTCGGCTTCAATCAGTTTCTTCTTACCATTTTGCACATCTTTGACAGTTTTTACAATAGACGCCGCACCTCCGCTCAGAGCTCCAAGTGCAGATAATCCGGCAAATAATGGTATAATAAATGGTAAAACTCCACCAGTTTTCGGAATTGGTATGATCCTAGGCGTTTCAATATTTTTTCGACCTCCTGCCCGCTTTACAGCCATGTGACCTGCATGTAGTGCCTTCTTTGAAACATCCAGTAAATTGCTACACCGATTTTCATTTTTTAAAGCACTTTTAATATTTTTTACTACAACACTTTGAAATCTTTTACGTTTAATTTTTCTATTAGCCACCCCCATGCCAAATTTTTGTTTAATCTTCATTGCATTCGTCACTAGCCAAGCCGCACTTTTTTCCCCAAAACTTGCGTCTCGCGATTGAACCCGTTCCCACGCTCGATGTTCCAACACCTTATCCGCCAAGTGTCGTTCACTTAATTTTTTATTTATTGAATACGCAATATCGTGTTGTTTACAAGCCTTGTCCAATGGATTAATACCAAGATCACCACGAGCTAACCGTTTTTTTAATTTCGTACCCGGGCCACAATATTGATATCCTGGCAAATGCAATTCAATCGGTAATTTATTTATAGCAGTATTTACCACACCTGCACCCTTTGCTGTCTTCATTAAGAATAAAATAAAACAGTATAAAAACAAGTATTTATTAAAAATATTTTTAATTGTTATCAAGATGCATATCAAGAAACAAGAGCTACAATTACCAATAATTAATTTGGACAATGAACAAGATGTTCAAATTCATAGACATGGTGCACTATTTCCTAATACAATAAGAGCAATAATAAGTGGACCTAGTGGCTGCGGTAAAACGAATGTGATGATGAGTTTATTGTTTAATTCAAATGGTTTGAGATTTGAAAATATCTATATTTATTCAAAATCGCTGTATCAGCCCAAATATAGACAGCTTGAAAGTGTGTTAAAGCAAGTGTCGGAAATTAAATATTTTCCATATAGTGACAATCAAGAAATTTTGGATCCATCCGAATCCCTTCCAAATTCCATATTTATATTTGACGATGTATCATGTGATAAGCAAGATAAAATTCGAAACTATTTTTGCATGGGTCGTCATAAACTAGTGGATAGCTTCTATCTCTGTCAAACATATTCAAGAATACCTAAACAATTAATACGTGATAATGCTAACACTATAGTACTATTTAAACAAGATGAAAAAAATTTAAAACATGCATACGACGATCATGTAAACACGGATATGTCATTTGATATGTTTAAAAAAATATGCGGCGAGTGCTGGAAAGATAAGCATGGTATAATTGTTATAGTAAAAGATTGTGAATTAATGGGTGGGCGATATAGAAAAGGATTTGATTCCTTTATTTTGTTATAAATTTGTATTTAAAATCGAGTGATCGGATATACTACTGGGCCGCCACACCGATGATTATCGATGTGATCGATCTATGCAGGTCTGACCGATCAATGCAGATCTCACCTATCAATGCAGATCTCACCGATCAATGCAGGTCTCACCGATCAATGCAGGTCTCACCGATCAATAAAGGTGTGATCGATAAAAATAATAGGTTAGGTTAGGTTATCTACATATTCGATTAATACATGTGTAGAAATAAATCAATATTTGGTAGTAACTCTAACTGATAAATTGTGCTATCGAGACTTATTCCGATTGCATCAGAGCTGTTATAAAATAAAGCTGATAAAAACTGTACCTGTTTTATACAGATACAGATTGCATCAGATATTAATGGATATGTCCAATCCAATTAAAATTGCAATTCTATTGGTTTATTGAATCAGTTCCTTCTCAGTTGTACAACTACCCACATCGTGTTGTGTGTGTGTGTATGTATGTGGCGATGACAATGGCATCCAAAAATGAGGAACATATTAAAAAACAAATAATTGATGCATCTAATGTAATTAGACAAAAATATTTAGCTTTGAAATCGAATAGGAATGAATACGAAAATGATTTAAATAAGTTTTTTAAACCTATAATGGAACCATTACAAAAAATTTCAGAAAATATTAATTTAACATCGAAATATACTAGAAGAGAAGATGAAGAGATAAAAGGTAGAAAAAGAAAGGGTAGTGTTGCTAAACCCGACATAGTTCCAAAAAAACTTATTAAGTACGACGGAAATCATGAGTCTGATACTTTAATGACAGAATTTAAGACCCAAGTCGACAAAGCAACTATTTCTACATATTTACATCAATATCCACCTATAGCTAGAGAATTTGTGCAAATGTATATATCTGGGGGTAAGCACTCACAGTTTGGTCAATTTGATAAAGTTAATGGTATAAAACTTGATACTGTAGATGATAAATGGACAATTGGTTCAAAAGAAATATATTTTGCAAAAAATGATATAATTGTTATTGAAAATCAAAAGTTTCCTGGTACATGGGGCCTTTATGAACTATTATTTATGAAAAATCCTTTAAAGTATACGAAAACCGATCAAGAACATTATAATGAAATCGTAGAATTGACGAATGCTTATAGACGAGATTATAATTCTGATAACCAAATTAAGGGAAGTAAATCTCATAAGTATAGAAAACTAATTAAACCATTGTTAGTTAAAAAAATTAATAAGACGGGTGGTAAACTGAAAAAAATTAGTGACTTGATGTTACTCAATTCAAAACCGATAGAATACGTATATTGGAATGATATAAATGAAGTTGTTGATAGACTTAGACTGTTACTTGCATCTAAAGCAGCTGGAAATAATGCACATAATAACGAAATTATGTCAATTATTGAGGAACTAGTTGAAGAAATAGTTATTTGCGCTACTAGTAGCGGTAAGTAAACTTTTTTGTCCGAGGTAGAAGTTTGTGTACCGAGGCGGAGCCGAGGTACACAATCTTCCGAGGACAGAAAAGATACTTACCTGCGTGTTGCGCATTACGTTTTTCTCACTACCAATTTGAAAATCATTAGTAAACTCTACTAAATTAATAAACTGACATTCCATTTATATCTATCAAAAAGTCGCGGCACACTGGTTTCGTGTTTATATTTATAATATTATAAAATCTAGTCGTCTATGCTGAATGGTTGCTAAGGCAATGTATAATTTGAACAATAATTTTGCACATTCATTTGGGTGTTGTCAGTCCAAAAAAAAAACAATGTTCCTTCAATTACCCTTTCAAATTGTTCAAATTGTTCTGTTAGTATTAATTTTAATAAATAAATTAAATTATTTTAAATATATTCCTCATTCGTTTGGTATATTTTTAATTTTTAGACACCCTAGCGCGGAAAGTGTCCTATCGCGGAAAGTGACCTAATGCGGAAAGTGACCTGCCGCGGTAAATATTGTTTTTACATAGTTACGGCGCGTTGTTAAGGTAGCTAGGTGTTCTACTTTCCATTACATTTGATTTTTTATCAATGTAATGTCAATTTACCTATATGGTAGTGAGAAAAAATTATATATTAAATTAAATAGTTTGCTTAAAAAATATTCATTGATAATATGAGTGTCAGCAAGTTCGGTTGTACATTTAATGTGGCTTCAAAAAATTCCAAAACAATTGTTATTCAATTTCCACGAAATAGTGAGGGAAATTATGATTTACAAAATTGCAAGATATGTAATGTTGATACACCTACTCAACCATTGGATGTCACTAATAAGAAATATGTGGATGATTGTCTAGAAAATATTATTTCAAATATAATTGAAGAAAAGTTAAAAAGGCATACGGAAGAAATTGAAGAATTTGTGGATAAGTTGCTAAAACAATATCATACAACATTTATGAAATATGAGTAAAAAAGTGATTGAAAATGAATTACACAAACCAGCTCGTCATAATTTTAAGCGAAGACGAACTATTATCTTAGGTTTTGATGATTTATGGCAAGCAGATTTAGCCGAATTAACAAATTATTCATATCAGAACAATGGATTCAAATATATTTTTGTGGTTATAGATTGTTTCTCTAAATATGTATGGGCAGAACCATTGAAAACCAAATCCGCAGATGAAGTTACAAATGCACTGAGGAAAGTCTTGAAAAATAGTGGTAAGCGTTTACCAAAAAATTTACAAACCGATCAAGGAAAGGAGTTTTTTAATAAACAGTTTGGAGGTTTATTGAGCAAATTTAAAATCAACCATTACAATACATATAGTTTAAAAAAAGCGGCAATAGTGGAGAGGGTTATCCGAACAATTAAAGAAAAACTGTATAAACTGTTTAGTTTAAATGGGAAATATGATTGGATAAATAATTTAACTAAAGTAATAAAAGAATATAATAATACCAAACATAGTACTATATTGATGAAACCAAAAAATGTGAAAAAGTCAAATGAAAAAGACTTTTTGAATACAGTGTATAATCATGTGAAAATTGTTGATAAACAAAAATATCAGATTGGGGATACGGTTCGAATAAGTAAAGCAAAACATGTTTTTGATAAGGGCTACACTCCAAATTGGACGACAGAATTATTTAAAATTAGAAAAGTGTGCATTACCAATCCAACTACATACTTATTAGATGACATTTATGGTGTACCAATAAGTGGAGGTTTTTATACAGAAGAGTTGCAAAAAACAGCACAGCCGGATGTTTATTTAATAGAAAAAATATTATCCAGAAATAATGATAAATTATTTGTTAAGTGGTTGGGGTTTGATAAATCTCACAATAGCTGGATTAATATTAAAAATATTACCTGATTTGCGCATGTGATCTATTTATTAATTAGCTACTATAAATATTAATCATATAGATATATTCATAGCAGTATTGTAAATTTAATTGAAAATGAATGAAGCAACAGCCTATTCAGATTTTGTTGATAATATTTGGGCAAACTATCGCAAAAATATTTATAATGATAAACGATTGATACTGGACACTAGTTATATGTTGGAAAAATCAAAGATATGTGAAATTTCGGTTGGTCTGTGTTATTCCATGGGATTAGAATCTGCAGTGAAATTCATAAATTCAAGAAAGAAAGAAGATCATGTTACCTTTGGTGAAGTAGAGTGGAATGACTTTATAAACATTTTGATCAAATATTTTGAAAAAGGTGATGCAATTGTTTTCGATGAATTCAATTTAATTTCAAACATATGCCAATTGGAGGAGTCTACTTTTATGGAAATAAAAATGGTTAAACTAAAAAGTGATTATATTACTCCAATATTTGTTGGCCTACAGACTATTGAAGAAATAATATCGATTAATGATATTATAACATCAAGATTAGCATTGTTGAAAAATATAAACTTTGTAAATTATTACAATAATTTAATGTTAACAGTTGTAAAGATTCATCATGAATATAATAGCCTTGAAAAATGTATTGACCTGACGCGAACTTTATGCAAGGTATCCAATTCCATACAATCACATTGTATGTTGGAGTGTTTGCAATATTTTGGTGAAAAAATGAAAACTGATTATAATTTAATATTAGAAGTAAATGGGATACATAATATCGATCAACAATAAAATATTGATTAGTTTATTATAAAATGTCATTCAATAAGGATGTTGTAGAAAAAGTCGGGAAAATGATTGTAAATCATTTGGAATTGAAGAAAGGTTTGGATCAATTTGAACCATCGGATTTGGTATTTTTTCCACTAGTTTACTTACAAAAATATGCTCAAGCTTTAGAATTAGAAAAAGTATGGAAACATTTACCGGAAGAATATCGAAATTATGAAATTTTAAAACAGTGTTTACCATGTAATGAACATTATAATCAACCTGAAGATTTTGATCAATATGATGGCCCATCACCACCAAGATTCATAGATAGTATAGGTTGCCTGGTAAGAAAAGTATGAGTCACCGGCAGCCATATTGACGCGTCATCCAGACGATATAAATGTGTATGTCTTATGCAGAAATCAAAGAAAAATTAATATTTTTTAAGATTTAGTGAAAAGTTGTTGGTGTAATTAAATTATTTTTGTGACAAACTAATGTTTTGTGCAGTAGGTGTGTTTTGAAGTGGTTTTGACAATAAATAAGCAGTTAAATCGTCGGTTAAACTAACCTAAAAGTGTATTTTCTTTTCTCGTTCTATTTTAATTCAATTGTAAGTTGTGTTGTAAAATGTATGTTGTTATGAATATTGCAATAATTAACTTTTAGATGAAGGGAGCTAATGTTTGCAGTGTGGCAATTTGCAAAAATAATTCTGTTAAGGCCAAAGCAGAAGGTCAACATATAATGTTTTTCATTTTTCCGAAAGATAAGTGTCTGCTGAAAGAATGGATGAGGTTGTGCTACAGAAATGACAAATTCAATCCCATTAATAAAAGAATATGTAGTAACCATTTTGCTATCGATGACTATGAAGATGCATTTCAATCAAAATTATTGAAAACATTTCCAAAAAAATTAAAAAAGACTGGTAAGATTATATACATATACATTGTGTTTGTTTTCAATTTAATTATTTAATTGTAAATAAAACATAATCTTTATAAGAAACATAATTCTTTCATGTATTATGCCTTGAGTGCAAGAACCCTGTGCGCTATAGAAATAAAATTAATAATTATTTTATAATTATTATTTTATTTTATAATAATTATTATAGTTATTTTATTGTAAGTTGTTCATTGTGTCCTTTGGTTATAAGTAAACAGTTTCAAATAGCGGGTATAGGACTAAATAAAATAACTTTTGTTAATCGGCTGACCTTTCGGTAACACTTGTTACCATATTCAGAGCTAATAATTAACTTAGTAAATAAAAGTTAAATGTAATAATAAAATTTGACAACTGTTATCAAAATTAAATACAAATTATTATTATATAATTGTATAATTAATTTTTCAACATCTTACTTTTATTTACTTAGTTAATTAGCTCTGAAGAAGGTAACAAGTATTACCAAAACGTCAGCCGATTAACAAAAGTTATTTTATTTAGTCCTATACCCGCTATTTGAAACTGTTAAATTATAGTTATTATTATTATTATAATTATTATAATAATTATAATAATGATTTGTAACAAAAATATACATATACTAGATTATCATGTAAGAAGTACATTTAAATTTCTCGTCTGGGTGACGTATTCCCGCTCTCTTTCCTCATTGGTCTAAAGTTACCATGCAACCTATACTATAGTCTATCCAAAGTTAGAAGATCGTTACGTCATTAATGCTATATGACGTAGGCTTAAGGTCTATTTACATCAATATTTTTCAATGTGCAATTTGTATTGAATGTTGCCAAATTATTACTTACTTTTATTACAAAGCGATATGACTATGAATCGATTATCGACAAAACAGTCACTTAATACTCACAAAACTTAGCACAAGAATAGCAATAGTCACAAAACTTAACCTGACTTTATGCTATGATTTAAGCAGTGTAACTGACAATCGATCTAGATTGCCAGCAATACACAATCGATTATTTGTGAAATTGTGAAATTTTTGGGGGTAAACCCTTCATTAGCCAGGTGCAACCTAAGCCACTATAATCCCTAAAAAAAAAACTTTCTAACGCATTTTCTCGCTTAATACCTCATATAATGACTTTATTCTTATAGCAATGTTAATATTAGTACTAAATGAAGAATTTATGCTTAAATTCATTTTGATTATGTTAGTTTTTTTTTAAAATTTTAGGTTGGTATTAAGTACGTCATTATTTCACATTCATGACGTAACGATCTTCTATCTTTGGATAGACTATATCTATGAATCTTGCATCACCACCAAAAAATAAATGTAATCTATGTAATAATTCACAAAATATTTGTTGTTTAAATATATGTTTTTAATAAAATACTTGTAAGCGTTAATAATTTTTGTGTTTTTTTTTCTTCGTTGATATGATTTATTTTATTATTTATTGTCAATCACATTTACAAATGATGAGTCCATTTAAAATTCTTTCCAATAGTATGTAATATTTAGATGATGAACATCTTTTCTATATAAATTTAAAAGATTCAGCGATTTAAAAGAGGTGTATAGTGTAAAGATCATATTTATCACGTTTTCTGTTTTCGCAAAGAAATTTGATTTACATTTAAACTTTTTATTTAGTTAGATTATTGTACTAGTGACAGAAGTTGCAAAATATTAATAAAAAAACAACGATCAAAATGTCTTTAAGTTTGTTGGAATTGAGCCGTAAAGTGGTGAATACTCAATATGAGAGTGTGATGGATGTGGTCCATCTATTTTATAAAAAAAACTACCAAAGTTTTTGGTGCAAGATTGCCTAAGCAATTGGGCAATGGATGTGTTAGAAAAAAGTGTTACAAGTGAATGTGACCAGGAGTATTGTCTGGACAGCTATCCGGTGGGTGATACATTTTTTCACGAAAAATTGAGAAATGTTGTGCTCAGTGAAATACCGGATGAAGATAGTGAAGAACTAACTTGGGTGGATGATGTGAAAACGCATATTTCTGGGCGAGCGGGTTGCATGGTATTGGACTACTATGAGACCAACTATGGCAATATATGCATCGGCTGTTTTGAAACAAGGCAGTTTTTCAAATGCAACGAGTGTATCGCTAGAAAACGTGTTAGTTGTAATATGTGTAAAAACTTTACTCTGCAAATGTTTGACAGAAAAATTTTACATGAAACCATCGATTTTTCTAAAAAAAATATTGTAGAACTTTTCGCGGACCCGGAAATGTGGTGTCATATTTGCATGACAAAGGTACATTTTCGTTTACTAAATGAAGCTGATTGTGGCATGCTTTTTCATTATGGTGACAAATATGTACCAAATACAATGTAAATCTTAAATAAAATATTTGTAACAGTTGATTCTTTTGTTTAATTATATTTTTATAGTATTATTACAAATCATTCAAATTTAATACATGCGCAAACTCAATTAAGTAACTAATAGCTATTAATTCATTAGCGTTATATATATTGTGTTATTAATGTTTATGTAATCATAATTGAAACATATACTTATAATATATTTTTATTTCAAATAATTTATTATATTAAATGGCACGCGACTCAAAGAAAATTAATTTCATCAATAATACAAGTAATGTTCGCTTTGCCATGGATCAGAATAAAATATATCCGATGATTCAATGGTCATTCGCGTATCGAGCCGAACGAAAAGGACCTTGGGAAAAATGCGCGAGAGATTGAGCAAGATGCAACTCGAAGAAAATTAATTTTATCAATAATACAAGTAATGTTCACTTTGCCACAGATCAGAATAAAATATATCCGATGATTCAATGGTCATTTGCGTATCGAGCCGCACGAAAAGGGCTTTGGGAAGAATGCGCGAGAGATCGAGCAAGATTTACACGTCGATGTCAAAATGTTGAGGAAAAAATACAATCAATTTTTAATGCGGATCATCGTCAAAACATTTTTGAGCAACGTTTTGTATCCAGTAATTAAAGTACTATCCCAAATATTTTTAATTAAATTTTAAAATATTGAATACGCTGTATTAGTGATGACGTAGTATCGGTTTTTTTTTTGGAGTAAAACTGACTATTGAGTCAAACAAATAACTGTCAATAGGAAGTGTCAATAGTATCAACCTACATAGAACATCCATATTCATGTTTTAAAAGGGTTTATGTTTAGTTTAAAGATGTCTACTTGCTAAATTGGCATAAGATAAGTAAATCAATTGCTATTGATTATTTTGTTAATGCTTTTATTCTCGTTTTTATTTTTAATTTTAATTTGTCGACCCATTCGACCCTGGGTTGATTTTAGATCTAGTTGTTTGTTTGACCCAGAAGTAAGATTCACTCCAATAAAAAATACGTCACACTAATGCAGCGCATTGATGTTTTTTTTTCTGATGATATGATCTAATTCGCATTCATGAGAAGCGATATGTGACATCACTTAATCTTTTTTTTTATATGTTTATGAAGTAAACTTACAATAAGTAAATTTGCAATTGTTAATTAGCTCGATGGTGTATATTTTAAGGGTTGGATAATAATCGGGGGAGAAAAATATTATTATTTATGTATTTTTGGGAGGGTTAAATTAAAATTGATTTTTGGTGATAATTAGAGGGTTGTACGACGATTTTTGGGGGTACGTAATTTAAATTTAAAAATTTCCCGCAATGTAGCAGTGCTACCAATAATTTGTGACGTATTTTAAATTTCAAATCATTCTGCACGTAAATCTACTACCAACAAAATAAAAAAAAATTCACAAATGAGTGCGAGTGAGAAAAACATATGTTTGTATGTGTTAGACAGAGTCCGGACTACCAGGGAGGATTCAGAACTCTCCTCTTCTATCTACTAATGAGTTATTTAAATATTAAAAAATAATTATTCAGCACTTCCATCAATGATCGAGTACGTAAATTAAAATCGGTCAATATTTGGCAGTTTTGTCTAAGATCATTGACTTTTGAAAGTGTGGTTACTGTACGGTAGGTGGCGCCCATAAAAATGCTTCTTATATTTTGCATTACTTGTATTTGTGGTTGCATTTTTATATTTGGTTTTTTGACAGTAGTCAACATCGCTACCAAGAAGACTAGAAAAAGGAGCCTTAACTCAATTCTAAGAGTGGGACTGTATACGGGAATACCAGGTGGCGCTACGGATCGTTGTACAGTACAGTGACTGTATAGGGACAGTGGCGACAACACGTTCCCCTTTTTTGATTGGTTGAACCAGGAAATCCGCCATTTTGCAGTAAACGTTTCACATACAGGCACTAGATTGACTGTAGTTTTAAAGTTTGTTGGCTGTCACTTGTCACTTGTGGATTTATCCTATTTATTTCGAACATATTAATCATTTTGAGTGTGTTTTTGGCGAGAATTGCTTTATGCTTTACTTGAATTATTAAAGAGGTAACTAATGCAACTTGTTCAATTAATTATACCAACCTATTTGAACTTCAACTCGACGTTTCATTCATTATTGGTTATCTATAAAATGAACTATTTTATTCACTATTCTAATTTGTAGCTTCAAAATGCCCTCATCATGTTCTGTGTTTAATTGCGGTAATTCGTCTGCAAAAGGATTTGGGATGAGACGCTTTCCGAGAGATCCAGATAGAAGAAAATTGTGGGTGATACAATTAAGAAGGGAAAAGAACTGGATTCCAACTGATAATTCATATATATGTGACACTCATTTTGAAGAAGAAATGTTTGAGAGAACACGTGTGGATGGTACGAGAAAGTTGAGAGCTAGTGCGTTTCCGACAATTTTTATTTCGCCCGATACTTCTTTGCCCGAGAAAAGGACTTTTCAAATGGTTGAAGAATTAACATCAAATGTCAAACTATCTTCAGACTTGAATACAGAAGCAATGATTGACACGAGTTTGAATCCAGAAATTTTCAATTTAGTAATGTCCGAGTCGAAAGCGTTAACGAGTGGATCGATAAATGAAAATTTGTATTTGGAAGAAAAATGTGACACAAGATCGAGTCAAGAGACTTCTACTCTAAACATTTCCGAGTCAAAATCATCAAGATCAATAAACACCTTATCTGATGAGTCGCGATTAACTACAGATATTGCTCTTTGTGAGAAGAATTCCGTGTTGGAGGCAAAAATGAAGCGTTGCGAAAAAATATGTTTGAAGGTAACGCGAAGTTTGAATCGGTATAAAACATTATTAAAAAACGCTCGTAAAAAAGTGAAGAAGTACGAACAACAATCTGCTACAAATGAAAATTTACTATTGAATGAAGTTTTTAATGCGGACCAAGTAGCGTATTTAAAAAATAAAATGTTGAGGAAAGAACTTCAAAAAAAGTCTACTTTTGTTGGAAAGTGGTCAAATGCAACCATAATGAAAGCGTTAAGTTTGAAGTTCTCATGCGGCACAACTGGATATGAAGCTCTTTTAAAGCAAAACATGCCACTACCGTCGATTAGGACTTTGCAAAGAAGGTTGCAATGTCTAAAATTTGACAGCGGTATTTTGGACGAAGTGTTCACCTTTTTGAAAATAAAACTAGATACATTTTATGAAATTGAAAAGGACTGCGTTTTAGTTTTAGACGAAATGGCTATAACTCCAGCAAAAACATACGACACAGGATTAAATAAATTTTTTGGAGATGTGACTCTTCCACAACATTCTGGCACTGCTACTCATGTGTTAGTATTTATGCTAGGAGGCATCAATATGCGGTGGAAGCAAGTGGTTGCCTATTATTTCACTGGCAACTCAGTCAATGGAGCAGTATTAAAAGACATTGTACATAAAATATTTGAAAAAGGTGATGAGTTAGGATTGAATATTTTAGCAATATGTTCGGATATGGGATCTTCCAATCAGGCTTTCTGGAAAGTGTCAAATATCAATGCTGGACGATATTGTGAAATAAAAAGCCGAGTTGTACATCCCACAGATCCAAAAAAACATATATACGTGTTTGCAGACGTCCCTCACCTTTTCAAAAACATAAAAAATATGTTTATAACAAATGACATTGTAAAATTTCCGGAAGATATTGTAAAAAAATATGGTCTACAATCAAATATTGCTTCCTCGCAACACATTATGGAACTGCTGAATCATCAAAAGAACCACACTTTTAAACTGGCTCCCAAACTAACTGAAGATGATTTATTGCCGTCACATTATGCCAAAATGAAGGTATCCACATCCACAAATGTTGTATCACATTCGGTGTGTTCTGGCCTTCGGTTACTGGCTGACAATGAAAATAAGCCAGAATATTTAACTACTGCTTGGTTTATTGATGTAGTAGAAAAATGGTTCTATTTAATGACATCTAGACATCCTGCATCTGCTTTGAGCAGATATGATATGGCAAAATATGCAGAATCCATAACATTTTTTGAGGATTTTATAGATATCTTCAGAAAAATGGAAGTTGGACATAAAAAACTATGGAAGCCATCTCAAACTGGAGTTCTTATTTCGACAAATTCAATTTTACTAATACACAAAGAACTTTTTGATAGAAAATACCAGTTTGTGATGACAGCCAGATTCTCTCAAGATTGCCTTGAAAATCTGTTTGGGGTAATGAGAAGTAAACAAATAGTTCCAAATGCACAACAAGTAAAAAACAACTTGAAGCTGATAAGTTTGTCTCAGTACATGAACGTTACTAGAGGCAGTTATGACGAAGACGATCGAGTATTTTTAGACACATTCTTAGACAATATTCATGAGAACGAACATGTTTATGATGAAGTTCTTCTTCCTGAAATCGTACCAAGCATTATTTTAAACTTAAATTATAGTGAACTCAATTCATTTTACAACGTTTGTGGTTATCTTATTAATTCCATTCAGAAAACGTCTAAGGTTTGTGCGGAGTGTATAGACAGTGTCGGTTCAAAAGCTCCGATTTCCAAAATGTTTACAAAACTTGTACATTTACGACAATTCCGTGCAAACACTTTATTTTTTTGTAATGAGGAATCATTTGCGTTTTTCTTAGATTTAGAGAAAATTTTTAGAACATTTTACAAAATTATTTCTTCTCAAAACGTGGATATAAAATTTTATGTTGATAAAATGGGTGTTACCACTATTAACATTCCAAACTGTCATGAGTTGAAAAGTAAGTTGATTAAACGATTTATCGTTTACAGATTAAAAATAAGCAGTAGAAAAAAAAAGAATCTAGCAAATAAATATGCAAGCAAATCTTTTCGTTAATATTAAATTGTTCTTGTTCTTGTTGTGTTATTGTTCTAAATTAAGTTGTTAAATATATATTTATTGTTCTGTATTTTGTATTTTTTTGTTTATATATTATTATTCCGTATTTATTTTGTAAACATGTGCCAGTTAGGGCAAAATAAGCGAATTTAAGCTGATAAATTAATCAGAAATCAAAAACTAAGTTGGCTGTACGTTTGAATTCGACTGCAAAATGGCGGGTGGGCGGAGCTTATGAGCATAGTTGTCGCCACTGTCCCTATAAAGTCACTGTATTGTACAGTTGTGTGTGACGTCTGAAAACAAAATATATCGCTCGTCATAAACATCATTAATGTCAAAATAATTAAAGTAGAAATATAGGGCTTAAATAATGTTCACATTTCTACTCCGTAAATGTCTTATGCCACCGAACTAATTGTAATTTTAAGTAGTACGTACTAAAATATAAGTTCTTGAAAAACTTGAAAGACAAAAATTTTCAACTACTTCAGTTCTAAATTCATAATGTTCTAAATTATTGTATTAAAGTAAATCAGCTAATTATATCTATTAATCTAATCTAATTATATATCCAACTTCAAAATCAAAAACAACAGTAATACAATAGTATATTATACAACAAGCATATAATGATGTGAGTGTATAATTGAAATCACCTGAGTGAATAATTGCCATTATATGCGAGTAGAATACTATTCTTTGTCCACACTTACCCTTGAAATATATAAAAATTTATATTGTACTTTCTGTTATCATCAACAAATCAAATATTTTAGGTTATCGTATTCTTCTTCTTCTGTTTTAAATGACGAAAACGTATAGAGAGAAAAAAAAATATAATATAATATAAAAAAAATATATATTTTTATATAATATAAAAAAAACGTATATAAAACGTATATTTTTCAATGACATTTCATTATACACTAGTGCATAATGAAAGTTATACACTAGTGTATATTGAATATAATTATACTTGAGAAAACACTTAAATAATGCATATATTATTCTATTAGCCCGGTCAATTTAGCATGAAAAATAGGGGTTACCTTGCATAAATTCCCAACAAGCTGAATTTTTGCATAAACGTTAGGAACACCATTATAATGAAATTGTAAAAAGTCCTCACGAATCCCGTGTGTGCTAAAAAAGTTATTTGAGGTCAAAAGTCACAAAAATTAGTTTTTTGAATTTTTTCACAAAACAGTTTGTTTTATCAAAAAAAAATTCAAACAAAAATTGTAGACCAAGCAATTGTCTACAAAAATGGTCTTTTCCTTTTTTTATGTAAGATTTGCCATTTCTGAGAAAAAAGCGATTATAAAATTTACTGGAATTGTATTCTCCGTATTATACATGAGTATACGCTCAAAATAATGTCTCGACGCTGATGTACTCATTATAGAAACAGCAATTAATCAATTCAATCCAACTGATGTAAATGTGGTTGTTGGTGAAGATGTTGATCTGTTGGTATTACTAACCGCTCGAACTCCCATTGAAAAAGTCATTTATTTTTTAAAACCAGGCAAGGCTCAACATCCATCAGAAATATTTTCAAATTACAGTTTATCGGCTTATCCTAAATGTAAAGATCATATTTTATTTCTACATGCTATGACTGGCTGTGATACAACATCAGCAATGTTTCGGAGGGGAAAAACTTCAGTGTTTAAAATGTTTGAAAAACAAGATTTAATAAAATGTGCAGAAGTTTTTGAAGATATCAAGTCTGCCTCAGAACCTTTAATATCCCACGGCATTCGCTTCCTTCTTTTTCTGTATGGAGCTCCAAAAAAAATCACCTGCATAGACAAGTTACGTTACTTATCTTTTGCAAAAAATTCTCGTAATAAAAAACGTGTGCAATTAGCTACTCTTCCTCCTACCTCGGCTTCTGCTCGTCAGCATTTCTATAGAGTTTATTACCAGATTCAAGTGTGGCTTGGGAATAAACTGGATCCAGAAGAATGGGGTTGGAAGCTAGTTAATAATGTTTTGGAACCAATCCACACTCTACTTCCACCTGCACCAGAACATCTCCTAAACACTATTTTTTGCAACTGCAAAATGGGGTGCAATTCGAAATGCGGCTGCAAAAAAGTTGGGTTGTTTTGTTCACTAGCATGCACGAATTGTCAGGGCCATTCGTGCGATAATGTTGAATCTCCAACAGATGAAGATGCTGACTTTGACGACGACACAATTGATGTTTTGCAGTTAGAGCAATCAACGTCTCCGGAAGAAGAAGAGGAAAGGGAAGAGGAAGAGGAACAAGAAGAAGAAGACTGTGAATAATCAGTTCTCTACAATAAATTTCAGTTGTGTCATGATCTCATGATTAAAAAAAGTATTTTTCTTCATTATTTAATTTTCTTCAATTCAAATAAGTTTTAAAAATAATTTATGAAATTAAATTATTTTCGAAACTGGTCAGCCAAATTATTTTGTTTTATTTTGTTTGATCCTCTCATCCCAAGATAATTTTTACATTTAGACCGTAGAGTAGGACTACCGGGGAA
Organism: Cryptophagus acutangulus; assembly: GCA_963556235.1. Classification (NCBI taxonomy): domain Eukaryota; kingdom Metazoa; phylum Arthropoda; class Insecta; order Coleoptera; family Cryptophagidae; genus Cryptophagus; species Cryptophagus acutangulus. Next base: position 4,411,432 of record OY744570.1, read on the forward strand.
ACGTTAAGAAAATTCCGCTACAGTAGGCAGCGCGTAGTCATACATAATTATGAAAAATACAATTCCAGTAAATTTTATAATCGCTTTTTCTCAGAAATGGTAAATCTTAGGAAAAAAAAAGTGGGAACCATTTTTGAAGACATTTGCTTGGTCTACAACTTTTGTTTGAAAAATTTTTTGATATAACTATCCGTTTCGCGAAAAAATCCTAAGAACCCATTTTTGTGACCTTTCCCCTCGAATAACTTTTTTAGCACACACGGGATCGATGGGGACTTTTTACAATTTCATTATAATGGTGTCCCTAACGTTCATGCAAAAATTCAGCTAGTTGGGAATTTATGCAAGGTTCAATGTCTATTTTGACCGGGCTATATAAGTGTGGACAAAATCATTTATTTTAACTTTTAAATCCGGAAATACACATTTTCAGATGGTTAATAATATAATAATATAATTATTCATTTTAAGTTCGATATCTTTCAGTCTTGAAGTGCAATTCACATATGAACAATCTAGTTATTTAGGATTTGATTGTTTTCATTTTTCTGAGATGCGGTCCAATTGCTTCCAACCTCTTCTGCTTTCTATGCAAATCCTACAAAAAAAGTATTTTATTAATTTACGCATTTCACAACATATCCTCATAAACTTTATTTTCTATGTAATATACATACCTTTGGAAGTCCAAAAAAAGTGTATTGGCGCCGCTCGCTACTAGGTCTTGCAACACTACAATTGAGTATGCAGCACACTGGCATTTTCACTTACAAACTTTTAAACTGTTAAAATATCTTTTAAAAGAGTACACGCAAGTGACGTTTAAAATTTAAAAATAATAGTTATTTATGTATCAAGGGAATTATAAGGATGATAATGACCGAGGGAAAAATTTATCATCCCGAGGGCCTCTGGCCCGAGGGATGGTAAATTTCCCGAGGTTATTATCATCTGTTAATTCCTGTGGTACATACATAATTTTATTCCTTACTAAATCACGTTTTTTATTGCAATAAAAAAGTAATTTTAACCGAATGTTGCTATGCATTTAAAATTGATCAAGTTACTTGTTCATGGTTACCACGGTTTTGAATTATGTCACAACTATTGTCTCTTTCTTTCTTTCTTTCTTTCTTTCTTTCTTTTTAAAGAGGGCTATTATGAGGTTATAATAGCCCTCTCATAATTCCCTTGGGAGTTATGACTATCATTATAGCTCCCGTAACTAAGGTATTATTCGTTTCTAATATACTAGTAGGGAATAAATGTCATTATATGTCTGTCGCATCTTGCCTCTCTTTAAAAATTTCTAATATAGATTGGAGACTTCAACTGGATAGCAATAGGCAGTGCCCTCTGGGGGTGCCCTATATGGGACCGTCTAAACTGGTACATTATGTCAGAGTTAATGCTCCTGTCTTTTCTAGTCTTCTTGATCGCTACAAAACGAATGTCAGAAAGTTTTCGCGGCTTGTCATTTGATTCCTTCGTTCTGTTCTGTGGTTCGCTATTTTGTTTTATTTCGAATTTGTGTATTGTTTTGATAAGTACTAATTATTCATTGTATTATACAGAGTTTTTCACCTGCTTTTCACTATATTGCAATTGTTTTTTCCTATATCTCAAGTGATTTTCCCGTTTCTCAAATACTTTTCTTTTTATTTCAATTATTTTTCCCTTTATGTATCAAATATATTCACGGCGAGATTCACGGTACGTCAAATGTGTTTCATTTTATGCCAAATGCTTATCCCATTATTTGAACTAGTGAAAATAATGCACATAAATAATTATTCATAGTTGATAATATGATATTATCAAACTATGAAACTTTTATTAATTAATATATTACAAACAAAGTGGAAAGTGTTTCGTTTCTGCAGAGAGATGAGATAGTTATAATAATAACTACATCTCAAGAAAGTATTGAAACTTTCCACATTTGTTCTCTTGGGTGGAAAGTAAATACTTTTCAGTCGTGGGAGGAAAGTAAAAGTCAACAATGTGTCATTTTCAAACGTTCAAAAATACAGAAATTGCGTCATTACCTATATATGTTACATATATGAAACTTCCCAGTTATTTAAAAGCTATGAAATAACTAATATCATTGTGAATAAAATAAAACTAGATTACTAATATGATTGTGAATAAAAGTATTAAAAATAAAAAGAATGGTATTTGACAAACGGGAAAATTATTTGAGATATAGAAAAAAACAATTGAAATATAGTGAAAAGCAGTTGAACAACTAAGGGAAATATCGGAATATGGTAAACATAAAGGGAACTATTTAATAATATGCCGATTTTTTCTTTTCAGTTGATTACTCTATCGCAAATAATGAATGACGGGATGAATGATGTGTAAGTAGTCAAAAATAATAATAATAATAATAATAATAATAATAATAATGTAAATAATAATTTACAATTTAATTTTTTTTATAAACGGGGTTGAGAAAGCGAAGGGGGCTCGGGAGCCTGCCGAAACGGTGGCGAAAGACGAAGCAGCCGCTAAGGCTGTGGCGGAGGCCAAAGCGGCGGCTGAAGCCACAGTGGTGGCCGATCACCAATGAATGTCGCAACAGAAACTATTGCATGATTCACACCAGTGCAAAACTGCAAATAGCATCATATAAAATTTGATATCAAAAAAGATTTTGCAAAATCTTTTTAGTTTATGATGATAAGTAAATGTAGATGATTGCAAATTCTGAATAATTTAAATAATTAATAAAAAATTACATACCGAAGTTTTACTTGTCGCAGTTTTTGTACTCTAGACCGATAATTGCCCTTAGTTTTATGGGTAAAACCGAATGTTTTTTATTTCCCATATCAAATAATAAAAATAAACACGAAAAAAATAATCGTATGCAATTGCACAAGAACTTGTTTTTTATCGGATATTTTATACGAAAACGAGGTTGCCTGGAAATTTGACGAATCAAGCTGCCATGATAAAAACGCGAGTCCGCAGGACGAGCGTTTTTATCATGGCAGCTTGATGAGACAAATTGCCAAAAGGAAACCTCGTTTGAGCAATAAAATCAAAAAATATCCGATATAAAAAAACAAGTTCAAGTGCAATTTAACAAGACAATTTTGCAAATGAGATAATCGAAATCAATCGACTCATTTTGTATTTTATGTTAATTAATAAAATTTGAAGTATTGAAAAAGTAAAAGTATTGTCAGACTACTTTAATTTTTAAGTTTCATGTGCATGTAGTCATGGAGATAACGAGGTATCACATTACAATATCCACTAAAAATTTTGTTTCATTTTATCCGCTCATACATCGACAAAAACCGAGAAAAACATTGACTCATATGTCATAATATATACAGTGGCGGCCAAAAAAAACGCAACACCTTTAAACGAATAGTAGGCGTAATTTTAAAAGTTTTAGTGTTGTAAAATTACTTTATATTAAAATTGAAAAACAAAATTAAAAAAAATTGATATTTAAAAAACAAAAAATATATTTTTTTCCTGCAGCAACTTCTCGCAATGACCAACCGTCTTCTAATTTGGCAATGGCTCTGGATTTTTGAAATGTGTTTAATTGAGGCATTTATTTGAAGGATTTAAGTCTTTTGTGATAATTTATTGTAAAATTATTTTGACACTGATAACAAATATGTGACTAGGATCAAGTATGCTATAAAGTCGTATTTACAAAGGGCAATATTAGGTGTTGCGTTTTTTTTGGCCGCCACTGTACATGAGTAAAATTGTCACGAATAACAATACAATAATAATACACTCGGTCAACAATAGATCAAACAATTGTCAATTGGCGTACGTAACCTAATATTACGGGCCAGATAAACTAGCGAAAATCGCATCGTCCTATTTCTCGCTTATTGCAGACGGTGCGTCTAGCAATGTGAAAGAAAGAGACAAAAGATATCTCAAAAATGCTAATCGTATTTCTCGAATTGTGGAATAATTACTGAACTTTTTATAGATTTTTGACAGTTATGCAATGATGATTAACCATATTTTTGCAGATGAATGGTCCCAATCAATAGATTTGTTTGTTTATATGTAGGAAAAGAAAATCTCTTGTGCATAAAGAAATTTTTTATATAAAGTATGTTAATATAAAGTTTTTATATAAAGTAATTAATATACAATTAATTTATTGAATAATAAATTAATTCAATAGCCACAACCACAAACAGATCATAAATTAGATCAAAATATTGAAATATTGATTGTCGAATACAACAACGCTCAATGAACGAAGGTCCATGATTCAATAAAGATAGGTTGGCTCGAAACCCGAGTCTACGTACGCGGGAATTTAATGCCATTTGAAATTTGGCTCCCGCATTACGAACTTAACCGAGCACCTACCGAACATTTACCCGCGAATTCTAAGATGTTTGAATGTAAACACGTGTCGCTGTGTTGGATTGATTACTTTCGATTGTCCACAACTACGAGTCGATTTCTAATCTTTACACTCCATAGTTTGCTGTCAAATCAAGTAAGTGATTTATTTACTTATCTTAAAATTATAGCAAAAATTTAATTTTTGATTGTTTTTTTAGTTCAAGTTTTACACGGAGATGGATAATTATACAACGTAAGTAATAATTTATTTAGGATTTTTTTCCGTAATTTGTATAATCAAATTCCGAACCAGTTTCTTCTTGGGAAATCGATGATAACGAATATTACGGCCCTTGGTTTTCTTACTGTTGATTTTACAAACTCTCACTGCACAACTAGGCATTATCACTTGTTTTCACCGTGAATATAACAATGTAAATACAAGTCTAACCTCAAATTTATTTCAATTGTCATGTAAAATCTTAAGCAGCGTCTGCATTCATAACGTTATTTAAAGCAAGTTTATTTAAAACCCAATGTAAATAAAAAAACTCCCTCTAAAGTTGTTTTAACTGACTAATGAAACAATTTAAAGATTATTTACATTTATCAACATCATTAATGTGATTAAGTTTATTAATTTTGCTTCAAGTAAATCGCTAAATGTAAATACCGCCTAAGCTGTAAATGTTAAATTTTAAACGCAAATCGAGAAAGATCGTGCATGTTCGGTATGTGGGAGCATTGCGCATAAATGACGAATTTGGGCCCTCGATCGAGCCAACCTATCTTTATTGAATCATGCGAAGGTCCATGATTCAATAAAGATTGTCCTAAGCCCTTATATGTATTGTTTGATTGGTCGTCCGAACCAAGTTTAAATAATTTCTGTTTATAACACCTGATTCTAGGTAAAATGTAGCCTTTCTATTGGTTCAAGAAAATGATTGGTTCATGAAAATGATTCAATTGGTTCAAGAAAAAATAAGCTTCTAAATTCAGTGTAAACAAAATAAAAAACGTGTAAAATATTTTTTTTTCACTTTTCCAATTGAAGACTTATATTTCTTTATTTATAATTAAAAGACTTATTTAGTTATAATTTTATATAATTATATAATTTTAATTTTATTTTATTTATAATTAAAATGCATATTTCTTCAACAATTGGTTTTGTAATGCATATTCGATCAGCAGGTGAATTGTGGCTTTAGATTTCTGACTAGGAAATATGAATTAATTGTGTAATATGAAATAGCAATATGTATGTTGCTCTCTCAGTCTCGACAAAACTGGAAAATGGGTAAAATAAAATATTTGTCAGGAACACATGTTGGTGCTACCATCTATCAGATACTAGATTCATAAAATTGTCGTACTCAGATTTAATCGATCATCTCAAGGCCAACATAAATAAAACGCAGCCTTAACTTTAACATAGTCACCTCGGACCAAATAGCATAAGGAACAAAACAAATGATTGAAATGAAACAAATGAAATGAAAACAAATGAAATAAAAAAAAATATTGACATTTGTTACTTTTTTGTGATATGTCATTTTTTCCAAAATTTAATATTTATTATTATTTGTCAGATTGATTTTACTTGTATGTGTGCATGTGTCATATTTAATTATTAGTTTACATCCGTCAAATTCAATTGATTTTATCGATATTTGTCATTTTTAGTTGAGAAATGTCAGTTTGTGGCAAAGTTTGACATATTTAGTTATTATTGGTAAAATTTAATTAATTCTATTAATGTTTGCCACTTTTTGATCTAATATTTGATGTTGCTCAAAATTTGGTAACAGCTGTCAATTTTGACATTTAACATTTTTAAGACTATTTTTGAATAATACTAAAATTACTAACAAAAAATGGTTGAATAAGTTTTCAAATACCGGTTAATATAAACTCAAATTTTTGACGTAAATTAAAAGGGGAAAAAGCCATAAGGGTTATATTTTAAGGAATAAAATTTATACCACCATAATTTTCAATTCATTTTTAAGAAGAGTGCAAAGTTTGGATGATCCATCTTAAATATTGTTAAAGATATATGCGATACAAAATAATAATTTCTCCTAATTTTCTCTCTTCAACCCTTAATAAAACACCATTTCTTCAAAAAAAATCCAACTTTTTTGCATCGTTCACAACTTCAGGGTGTACGTAATCACTGTGCAAAGTTTGGTCGTAATCGGTATTATAGTATGAAAATCAAGTTACGTTTGGCGGTTTTATTTGATGTTTATTTCAATCAAATATTGGAATAAATACATAGTAAAATATTATTAAGTATTTTGGTGTGGCCGTTTTTGTTAGTAAGTGATCTTATATTTAACTACAGAATTAAAGGGGTTTGTTTTTCTCTTTAATATATTTGTTAATTAATCTAATTTTCGTTGCTATAGACCATGATTCAATATAGATAGGTTGGCTCGAAGCCCGAGTCTACGCACGCGGGAATTTAATGCCATTTGAAATTTGTCTCGCACAACACGAACTTAACCGAGCACCTACCGAACATTTACCCGCGAATTCTAAGATGTTTGAATGTAAACACGTGTCGCTGTGTTGGATTGCAAGCCTCAAGCCATTTTTCAATTAACTGCTTCTTCTTGGGAAATCGATGATAACGAATATTACGGCCCTTGGTTTTCTTATTGTTGTTTTTACAAACTTTCACTGCACAACCAGGCATTATCACTTTTGAATATATTTTCACCGTGAATATAACAATGTAAATACAAGTATAACCTCAAATTTATTTCAATTGTCATGTAAAATCTTAAGCAGCGTCTGCATTCATAACTTTATTTAAAGCAAGTTTATTTAAATCCCAATTTAAATAAAAAAACTCGCTCTAAAGTTGTTTTAACTGACTAATGAAACAATTTAAAGATTATTTACATTTATCAACATCATTAATGTGATTAAGTTTAATTATTTTGCTTCAAGTAAATCGCTAAATGTAAATACCACCTAAGCTGTAAATGTTAAATTTTAAACGCAAATCGAGAAAGATCGTGCATGTTCGATATGTGCGAATTGCGCATAAATGACGAATTTGGGCCCTCGATCGAGCCAACCTTATGTTTATTGAATCATGCTATAGACAATTTAATATTACACTTTCAATAACGTGACGTCACGAAATAATATAGCAACCTGCGCGATAGCACACCATATTATATTCTCATCACGCGTTGTCTGAACTATCCAGAACACTAAAAATCTCAAAAAGTAAAATTTTCATGATTACAATACTTTCTCTACGAGAGAAGCAAAAATACTAGTTATAAATTTGCTTAAATTTGTGATATATAATTTTTGTTGACAATAATGGGCTCATTAGATGAAATTTTATTTTGCTATATAAGCACATTATTTTAAAATTAGATTATCTCCTTAATATCCCACAAAAATTGTAAGTCTAATTTTTAATTATAACAGTGCTATAGCACTTTAAAATTTGAAATCAACTGAACGTTGCGTGACGTCACTATAGGCGAGGCTTCTCGTAGTACACTCCGTCTTAATACCCGATTTGCTCGTTATTGCAAGCGTTTAGGATATTGTTTATATCGCAATATCTTGTAAAAAAAAACATTTCCTTGTTTGAGTTTTGGTATATTTTGGTCACTTAAGGACTAATATACAACTTAGTTATGTATTCTGTGGAAAATTGATTTGTAAAAGCTGATTCCGGTAATTTACCCGACGTTGATATTATCATGGTGATGGAATATTTCAATAATAGTAATAACTATATAAGTGCTGAAACCAGAGGTGTAAAAATGGAAAGATAAGCTAAAGATCATTTGAGTTAAGTCAAAGTTCTCTTCGAATTTTTTCTGTCCAAATTCTGAAAAAACTTTTTTAAATTACATTGATTCTCAAGGAAATATTAATTTAAAATATATTTACCAAATGCAGATGCAAATGAAACTGGCAAAAAAGAAAAGAGCAATTTTTGTAGTAGCTCGGCCAGAATTTAAAACCAATAAAAAGATTGCAATAAAATATTGTGATTACGACTAACTACTTTCGGAACAAATTTTAGATGATGTTACCAACTTTTGGGTTAAGGCTTTATACAAAAAAATAGTGTAATTTGTAAAATATGTTTAATAAAATATTATATCATAATCGTATATATATTATATATTAATCAACCCACATACAATATAAACTATAAGGTCTAGAGATTTAACCAATTTTGAATGAACACAGGCGTGAGGCTTCAAAATTGCATATTCCCAATTATTAAGTAAAAATCATCAGCCAAAACTTCATAAGATAGATTCAATTTAATTTTTTTGAATGTGACATATATGTCAACACGAGAGAGCATGCATTTTTCAGACAATATTTCTATAATAAATAAAGACTCTGTTGGGATGCCTAAGTATAACTTTGGTTTTTTTCCGATCACGTAGATAGTTTATTTTTCAACATTGTTTTTCAAATTCCAGTTTTGTAAAAAAAATTTTAGACAAACTATAATCTAAAGTTGTAGTGTTAACATAAGTTGTGTCAGTGTTTGAAGTATTTGAACAACTACTATCGTGTTGGGAAGAGTTAACAAGCAGTCTCATTTTTTTTCCAATATTTTTTGAAGTATCCGCTGAATTTTCCAATTTCTTCAACAATTTTTTTTTTGTATATTTTCCTGCGTTTATGTAGCTTTTGATCTTCGAAACGGGTGTAAATTAACCTGAATACCAATATCAAACGACTTCTTTTCTGTACTCGTACTCGCTTCATCAGACATATTTTCACTTACAGGAAAATGTTGGAACAAATCATCTATCCTTTTTTTTTTCAGAAACTGGTTGAGGTTCGGAAATATGACTGATACGTCTATCCTTTTGACATACAAATATATGCGGTATTACTCCCGATTTTACTACAATTCTTCCTGTTTTCATGGTTTTGATGTACATGTAATTTGGTCGTTTTCTAGCTAAAAAAAAATCAGCGTAGTCGTACTACAGCAGATTCTAGCACTTGTCTATAGAATAAGTACTTACATTAAAATGATCTTCACAACAGTAGTGGGTTCCTGTAGAAGATACGAAGGTACTTCTTTGCATAGCCTGCTGCCATAATTTTCGGGTTTTAAAGTTACTTGGCAGAGAAATAAAAAGTTTGTTTGGTGTAGTTATTGTTGTACTTTGGCAATGTGGAACAATGCAATACTTGTAGTAACGTCCTTTTTTGTCACTCATGTTTGTAAAAAACTTACGCAAACTTAATAAACGCAACTTATTATGGTGTACGATGCAGTCGTCTTCTGCATTATAGCTTTGTATCGACTGAAGCTACGTCACGTTTGACCACGCCCCTTTTTATATTAAGCTACATTTAATAATTAATTTTAGTATAAAGGAGATGAAATAAAAATTTAATATTTTGCAGAACATCTGTCTAAATGATAATATTTCGAATTATCAAATAAAAGAAATAAGTCAAATGAGCCCATTTTTGATATTTAATATAGTATTAATTACCGTCTCAAAATCTACAGTACTACTATTTTTACACACAGTATTGTCTTTCGAATGTATCATTCTTAGCATTAGTTTAAATCTCTTACCTTTTCACCGGTTTATCTTCCTCAACCCCCATCCGCTCATGGTCCCAGTCCTTCTGAACCATAGCAATTGCATCATCCAGCGAAATCGCATCATTGCCAGTAAGTTTACATATCGTAGCACGTTGCATATCTTCGTAACGATCCACAGTGGCCACAAAGAAAAACAAAGTAAACGATAAATCTTTTATCAAGACGCGTAACGGCTTACCACCTGAACCTCAATTAGTATAGGTTTTAACGAAAAGCTCAGCGTTGTTGCCTTTCGAATGTCCTATAATGGTGAAGTCGGTTTGGTTTAGCATCACTTCACTTTCATTTAGATTGATAAGAGATATTGATAGAGATAGAGATTCATTTAGAGATATAGTAGTAGATAGAGATGGGTGCGCTAAAATAATTGGATTCCGCGTATGGGTCCATATCCACGATAATATCGTGGAGGTCCATCAGATTTAGATGGTGGTTTAGTACTACGACCCATGTGTATTTCATACTGATAGTGATTCTTTGACTACTTAGAGAATATTCAATCCCCATGATTCCGATCTGGAAAATTTTGTGGATTTAGGATCAAAGTTATTATAGCAATGAAGAAGTTACCTGTTTCTTCAGATTGCTTTTGAAGATGGGTAGGATCACCAGCATTTGAATTTTACATTTGATGGCGTCGGTTTTGTTTCTGCATTCAGTCTCATCTACTTTGCAAGTTCAAAATAAGCTGTCGCCGAAGTCGCAGATAGTTTTATTTATAAGGTGCAGATGGTTTTATTATATTGAAGCTTAAATAGGAAAGTTTGTCCGGTCGAGTTTCTATGTACAATTCATCTCCAGGTATTTCAAGAGAGTGTTGAACTTTGGCTAATGCGAATTCTCAAATTAATATATGTATTTTCTAATTCAGTAAAAGTACCTACCTTTAACATTTTCGCATGGAAATATACTAATCATCTTAAAACGTAAATATGTTTATTATTTACTAGTTAATTTACAATTGATCAATCTGCAGGAAGAGCAACAGGACACAGGTAAACAGGTAACCGTGTTTGTGGTTGTTGGTATCCATGTGGAAAATCTAAACTTAGTAAACTACCACCAGGAAAATTGACGTCACGACTTAGCGGGAAGGTGTTTAATGTTTTGTCTTTACCTCGGAATTGAAAATGCATTGATCTTGACATACGTGACAAAATTCCTTAATTAAAATATACTAATTAAAATTCCTTTGTGATATTAATATGTAAACAGTGAAAATCGCAATATAGAGGTTAAAGAAAAGGTCAAGAACATAGACAATAAAAAATTATTCATTTTGCATCAAAACATTCAGTCACTTCGAAATAAAATCTCAGATATTGAACTTACGAGTACAATAAACACAATTGCAAACATACCAAGTGTTATATGTTTAACTAAACCCTGGTGCAATGAAGAGGAACTCTCCTTCCATCGTATTGAAGCGTATAAACTCATCAGCGCATATTTGAGGACTAAAATTGCACACGGAGGCTGCTGGATCTATGGAAAAACGGCTTTTAATCTAGTTGATGTTGAAGATCTAAAAAAATACAACACACAAGTTAATTTAGAGATCTGTGCTGCCAAAAATTGCAAAAAAAAAATCTTAATAATATGTGCTTACCGATCGCCACTAGGCAAGGTAGAAACATTTTTCGAAAATCTTACTAAATTGCTAAAAAAATGTGCAAGCGCCTATAAAAAGTACAAAATAATAATATGTGGTGATTTCAATATTTGTCTTATGAAAAAATCTTTATTGGCAGATAGATTTTTGGATATTTTTTGTTTCTCTCAAACGGTTTATAGTCCGACAAAAATAAGTAAAAAATCTTCCAGTCTTATAGATAATATATTCAAAAATTTCCAAGTTCCAAGTAGGAGCGAGGTGATCAACACAGCACTTTCTGATCACCATGCTCAAATGCTGACCATCTAACTCAATTATACTCCCGCCTCGCCCTCCAAGATCAATTACTACGTAGTACACCAACTACTGGTTAGATGTCACACATTTCAAAGACAAAGAACAAAACCCCGTCATGCGCGCCGGCCCGAGTGCGCTCTGATCGTCATTACTTTCTAGTGTGTTACGTTGTCACGATCGTTCCTCCTTTTTATTAGTTGTTTGGCGATTATTCTTAATTGTAAAACTCTCAGTTATTTTAATGGGTAAGCATAAGAGAAGACGAGAGAGATCTGATAGTTCAGACTCTTCAGACGAAGTACAGCATAAGGTATCGGAGCTTATGAGATTGTTGAAGAAACATAAGCGGCATCGCCGCCATGTTGATGCAGAAAGAAGACCATCACGCAGGGATAGGCCACCCGTGGTACATGAAAACGAGACAGCGGGTTGCAGCACCGCTTCTTCAATTCCAGAGAGGAATTCGTCGAGATTCTCGGCGGAACCAGAGTTGCACTCGATCATTTTGCCAACAGGTGCCTCGGATGACGAGCGCTCTTTAGCACATTCTCCTGGTTTGCACCCAGAGGAAATTCTGCACGAAGGTGAGGTTAAAGTTCATTTGCATGAACTAAGCTAGGACTTACCACTTTTACGTGGCACACTAAGTCATCCCATTTGCATGGGTTGGTCTAGCTTTATCAAAATTTATGAATTCAGCTAAGACTTACCACTTATATGTGGCACACTAAGTCGTTCCATTTCTATGGATTGGGAAGCTTTGGTGATAATAAAGTATCGAAACGCTTTATGTGCGACTGAACGTCGTTTTAGTTTTATAGATTGTTACAGACGTCCATATGACGTACGATTTGCATTACTTAGTTGTGCATTACAGATATTGAGATTGGTGACTCTACCGACTTTAAAGTTGGAATGCAGGTTGTCCTGCGCACATAGTTAAGCATGGTATTATGTTACAGATGGGAACCAAGCCCAAGTTTTGCTTTCTTTGGACAAGGACACTTTACGGCTGCTAGGGGATGAAGGGATTGATGTTGCTGGATTTGGTGAACCGGTGCACGAAGGATTAGTTCCAATCTGGGCTAATATTTTTAAGAATGGTCTAAAAGAGGAGACTCGCATTAGCCTTATCAAGAAATACCCAGTTCCTAGCAACTGTCCTTTTCTTGCACCGCCCAAGATTAACCCGGAAGTAAAAGCCGCCGTTAACGAGGCAGCTCTCAAAAGAGATGCTCGCTTTGTCAACACACAGACCTCGCTAGGTTCAGGTTTGTCTGCTATGGGACAATCCATCACTTGGGTTATAAATGAAGTTACCAATCCGGACCTAAAGGAGCGCTTGTTGACTGCAATGGGAGATGCAGCTAGACTAGTAGGTGGTGTTGATCAACATCAGTCCCAGGCTCGTAGGCTGATTTTTAAAGGTCAGTTGAACAAAAATTTGGCCGATGCACTGAGTGAGGTCCCGGAAGATGGTTTACTTTTCGGCGAAAATCTTTCGGAGCGAATTCAAACAGCTAAGGCGCTCGATAAGACGACAGCTCAACTGAAAAAACCCGCGACTACTTCAAGAGCTCGAACGAGCGCATACCCGTCTAAACCGGTGTCGGGAAACTTCAGAGGCCCGCCACGCCCCCAACAGAGGTCGCAGTGGCAGGACGGGCCGAAGAATCAACCGCCGACCAGAAAGATGCCGCCTCAGAAGCCGACTACCTCGAACTACAGGAAGCCGGAGTACCGTCGTCGCTATTAAACGTAAGAGGCCACGCTGGCAGATTACGTTATTTTGCCGACCGTTGGTTGCAAATCACCTCTGACCCACTGATCCTTTCGTGGATTCAGGGGTATAAATTGCCCTTTGCTAGGGAAGTGACACAAGAATTTCTATGTGCCGCCCCAAATTGGCACGAGTCAGAGATCAAACTCCTCTCTAGCTCTATAGAGCAGTTATTGTCAATTGGTGCTATTTCCAAATGTACATCTTGCAAAGGACAGTTTATTTCCAATGTATTTCTTGTTCCTAAATCGGACGGCTCTATGCGGTTTATTATTAACCTAAAAAAGTTAAATAGCTTTATTGATACGGAACACTTCAAGTTAGAAGATAAAAATACCGTTTTACGTCTTTTGCGTCCTGGGAATTTTATGGCTAAGCTAGACTTGAAGGATGCCTACTTTTTACTCCCGATTGACGGCGCGTATAGAAAATTTCTACGATTTAGTTTTCAAGATCAGTTATTTGAGTTTAACTGTTTGTGTTTCGGGTTAAACGTCGCGCCCTTGGTATTCACCAAGCTTATGAAACCGATACTAACTTATCTCAGGAGTCGCAAATTTATTTCCGTAGCATATTTAGATGATTTTTTGCTCTTAGGCAGTAATAAAGAAGAGTGTCTCGAGAATGTCCGTGTTACGACATTCTTGTTGGAAAATTTAGGATTTATAATCAATACTAAAAAGAGCCGTATCAATCCGAGTACTTGTATCGAATTTTTGGGGTTTTTATTTAATTCTGATTCCATGTCTATTGGTATTCCACCAAATAAACAAGCAAGGACCTTGGAACTAATATCCAAGTTTCTTGCTCGATCGAATTGTACTATTCGCGAATTCGCACATTTAGTAGGAGTTTTAGTATCAATATGCCCAGGCACTCGTTATGGTTGGGTTTACACGAAACGATTAGAGAGGGCCAAGTTTTTGGCGCTTCAAGTTAGCCATGATAACTATGACAGCCGCATGATTATAGACTCGCTCGTGAAAAAAGACTTAATTTGGTGGAAAAACAACATTGAGGGCTCGGTTTGTCCTATTAGACGTTTTAAATTTGATTTAACTATATTTACGGATGCGTCCTTGACGGGATGGGGAGCTGTATGCGGCAACAGGAAAGCTAAGGGCTTATGGACTAACTCTGAAAAGAACCTCCATATAAATTGCTTAGAATTGTTGGCTGTGTTCTTTGGTTTAAAATGTTTTGCGAACCATTTGTCTAGTTGCGAGATTCTTTTAAGAGTCGACAACACAACTGCTATCTCGTATGTAAATCGCATGGGAGGCGTCCAATTTGAGAGCCTAAATTTAGTGGCTCGTGATATTTGGCAGTGGTGCGAGGGGCGCAATAATTGGATTTTTGCATCTTACATCAAATCTGCAGACAATATTGACGCGGATCGCGAATCTCGAAGGCTTCCCGGTGAAACCGAATGGTGCCTTTCAGACCGCGCGTTTGAAAAGGTTGTATCGGTTTTAGGGGTTCCGACTATTGATTTATTCGCTAGTCGCAGTAACAAGAAGTGCAAGAGATTTGTTTCTTGGGGCCCGGCTCCAGACTCATTTGCAGTGGATGCTTTTACCATGGACTGGTCTGGCCATTTCTTTTATGCATTTCCCCCTTTTGTTCTTGTTGCTAGGGTTCTTCAAAAAATCATTATAAATAATGCCGAAGGCATAGTAATTGTACCGTTTTGGCCATCTCAGCCGTGGTACCCAGTTTTTTCTTCGTTACTAGTTAAAGAAACTGTACTTTTACAACCAGATGTTAATTTGTTGTCTTTACATGGCAGGAAGCATCCACTTTGGCCTAATTTCCCTGGTGGCAGGGCACTTGTCGGGGAAGCTCTCCGCCTCAGGGACGTCTCATTAGCGTCGGCGGAGATAATGTTGTCTTCCATCACAGCCTCTACGTGGCGACAATACGACAGCGCATTAAGAAGATGGTGTAAATTTTGCAATACTAAGGACATCAACCCACTCGCGGTTTCGGTGAAGTTGGTAGTAGAGTTTCTTACAAGCTGGTACGATCAGGGCGCTTCTTATGGCACTCTTAACAGTGCCAGATCCGCCATTGCTCAATTAGCTTCACCAGGGTTTTCGGACGATGATCAACTGCAAAAATTATTTAAAGGAATTTTTAAATTGCGCCCTTCCACTCCAAAATACAACTATACCTGGGACCCGGCGATTGTGCTAGGTTATTTACGCTCATTAGGCGAAAATGATTCGTTGGAATTAAGTTTATTAACTTCAAAATTGGCAACTTTATTGGCCCTAGTTACAGCACATCGCCTTCAGACATTAGCATTAATCCAGATCCAGAACATCGAGGAAAATAAAGATGGAATTGTCATTAAAATTCCTTTAAGGACGAAGACATCTAGAAAAGGCGCTACGCAACCTCTTCTGTTCATCCCATTTTTTCCAGAAGACCCAATTATTTGTGCCGCATCAACAATAAAACACTATCTGCAGATTACACAGTCATTAAGACCGTTATCAACGGATAAGCTTTTTATAACTCATAAGAAGCCGTATCATCAGGCATCAACACAATCTCTTAGTCGCTGGATTAAGGCCGTCCTAGCCGCTAGCGGCTTGGATACTTCCATATTTTCGGCATATAGTACGCGCCATGCTGCAGTGTCAACGGCCAATCGAAAAGGGGTGCATCTGGACCTAATTCGCAGCACGGCGGGTTGGTCTAAGACTTCCGAGACTTTTGCTCGATTCTACAACCGACCGTTAGAACCGAGATTGGAGGCAGATGCACAAAATTCCTTGGCTCGAGCAGTTTTATCTGCTTGAAGGCTTTTATCTTATTTAATTTTGTGTTAATTTTAAATAATTTTCAATTTTAAAATATTTTTGAAATAAAATTTTGTTTTGCATTGTGTCGCAACTTAAAACTGGCTTTCAACATCTACGTAGTAATTGATCTTGGAGGGCGAGGCGGGAGTATAATTATAAGATCAAACGAACTTACCTTAAGTGAAGTTCGATCTTAATTATACGAACGCCTCGCCTGAAAAGATCACTCCCGCCCTATCCCAGTAGCCTATAACGGCTGACTTACCCAAAGGGTTGCGACACCAGTCAGCTTTCAAATAATGACGATCAGAGCGCACTCGGGCCGGCGCGCATGACGGGGTTTTGTTCTTTGTCTTTGAAATGTGTGACATCTAACCAGTAGTTGGTGTACTACGTAGTAATTGATCTTTTCAGGCGAGGCGTTCGTATAATTAAGATCGAACTTCACTTAAGGTAAGTTCGTTTGATCTTATAATAAATTATCATTACATAAAAACTTATTTTGGTCTAGACTATTTTCTGTTAAAAGTGTTGACCAATTTTTTAATGAACTCAATTTGTGTAATTGGGAATCCTTATACATGCAGACTTGCCCAGAAATTTCATATAATTACTTTATTGCTACAATTACATCAGTATTAGACAGGACATGTAAATATAAAATTTTAAACCAACAAAAAAAAAACGAAATCTTGGATTACAATCGACATAAAAAAATCGTGCAACAAAAAACGATCTCTTTATAAAGATTGGCTTTGTGGAAAAAAATCAAATAATGTATATAAGACATATTGCAAAGATTTAAAGCAGGCCATCAACTCTGCCAAAAAACAGCAGATTTTAATTATATAAAACACTCCACCAACACTGCAAAAGCTACCTGACACGTTGTAAATTGCATAACTGGTAAAACAGAACGCAAATCCAACATATTGGCTACATTGAAAAATGATAGTAATACACAAGAAAACATACTGGATTTAATGAATTATTATCTGATATATGCTTGTCCTTCCATCAACCAAAACTATAACTATGATTCACCGGTAAACGTCAATTACAATGAAAATACAATGTATCTGCATCCAACATCACCTAGCGATGTATAATATATTTAGATTCGTGATGTGAATATAATATGGTGTGCTATCGCGCAGGTTGCTATATTATTATGTGACGTCACGTTGGTTCTATTGAAAGTGCAATATTAAATTGTCTATAGCAACAAAAATTATATTAATTAACAAATATATTAAAGAGAAAAACAAACCCCTTTAATTCTGTGGTTAAATATAAGATCACTTACTAACAAAAACGGCCACACCAAAATACTTAATAATACTTTACTATGTACTTATTCAAATATTTGATTGAAATAAACATCAAATAAAACCAAACGTAACTTGATTTTCATACTATAATTATCTAGTCCCAACGTGACGTCATGCGCGAAAATGAACAAAATCCGGATAGCTCGGTAGCACACCATATTATATTCACATCACGTATAGATTATAGCGTGTATAATATAATTATGTCACTAAAAAAATACAAAATTGGTTGGTGAAGACGAAATACCTGTAGCTCTGGTAAAACGCATTGGAAATATTATCTGCAAACCACTCAGTCACATCATAAATCTATCGTTTGAAACTGGAATATTTCCGAATAAATTAAAAGTGGCTCAGATAAAATCAATTTTTAAAAAAGGGATACAAAGCAGTTAGGAAACTATCGTCCAATAGCTTCTACTGAATAATTTTAGCAAAATCTTTGAAAGAACTATAAACACTAAATTAGTTAGCTTTATTGAATGATTTAATATACTAGAAGACTCACAAAACGGCTTTAGAAAAGATAAAAGCACAGCCTGTTCGCTTTATATGGCCTTTACTGAAATCATTAATTCACTCAATAATAACATAGACACAATTGCAATGTGCATTGACCTTTCCAAAGCGTTTGATAGTGTAGTATCATGTTTCATATCCCATTATTGAGCAAACTTGAAAAGTATGGCATACGCGGAAAAATGTTGAATCTCTTGAAATCATACCTCACTGATAGATGTCAATATACCCCAGAAAGCGGAATAACAGGAGAACTAATCAAATCAAAAGAATTAAGTATTAAAAGAGGAGTACCACAGGGTTCTATCTTAGGTCCTATTTTATTTATATTATATACAAATCACTTACCTGCTGCAGTGCCTCAAAAAATGTTACAGTTCGCAGATGATACTTCTCTGATTATCAATGGCAGAGATGACAAAACAAATATTAGACACCCTGAACATTTTGAAAACATGGTTTGGCACAAATAATTTAAAACTAAATATCGAAAAGTCTCAATTAATCAAATTTTTCTTCTCAAAAAATAATACAAGCTTTATACTTACCAATGATAATTTAAAATTAGAAGCACAAAATGATATAAGTTTCTTAGGTTTCGGCATTGACTCAATACTAAGCTGGTCTCATCACACAAATACATTGGCGAAAAATCTAGCGCGATACTCATACACGTTAAGTGTGTTAAAATATTCAATTGATGAAAAAACAGCAAAAATGGCATACTTCGCTTATGTAGAATCCCGTCTGAGATACGGCGTCATCTATTGGGGAAATTCTTCATATAGCGAACGTATACTTAGACTACAAAAAAAATGTTTGAGAATTGTGCTGAATTTGAGCTACACAACAAGCTGCAGACAGTACTTTATCTCGAACAAAGTACTCACTTTAGCGTGTATTTATATAATAGAATCTGTTATGTTTCTCAAAAACAATTTTAGCCTTTTCGAATCTACTAGTCATAGTTATAAAACTAGATTTAAATCTAACTTATTCTATGATAAGCTAAACTACACTTATCTACAGAAAAATGTTCAATTTTCAATCACGCAAATCTATAATAAGTTACCACTAGATGTAAGAAACAAGCCAATCTCTATACTAAAAAGTAAATTAAAAAAATGTCTAGTTGCTAAAGCGTACAATAGTCTCCAAGATTTTTTAGAAGATAACACTGATCTCATGTAAAGGGAAACCAAGTTTTTATTTATTTATGAATGTTTATATGTTTTTTTATTATCTATATACATTGTTACTGTTTATAAATGTTATTGTTTTATGATATTTTTAGGGGGAGTGGAAGACCGATACTGTTATCGAACTCTCACCTTTTTGTGTATGTACATATTTTTTTGTTTTTTTTTTTACTTACCAAATGAATTTATTACTACATTACTACTAATAAATGTTTCCCATTACACTGTACAGTGAAAACCCATCGCAAGATTTACTTCTTTCCTACAATTTCCATCTATTGTAAACTCCTCGAAAACAATTATCGACTTCAGCAGACTTATCTTCTTATATATAATACTTGCTAGGTATAATAACGCTAGGACAGTTGGGAGGACGAGCAGCGCCCTCGGGTATTGTTCGTCGAGTAGCATAAGAACAACAACAGCATTTCATAGTCTCAATAAACAATTACTCATAATTAGTTATTCTGTTATTCCGAGAACCCAAGAACACAACAAAACACAAGCCAAACTGGTTGAGCATGAAGAGAGCGGAGTTAATCAAATTGTGCGTCATGCACAAGTGTATCTGGAAGAGCAAAAGTCAAGCCTGTGTTCGAGTTGGTGCGAATTGGCGCACAAATTTATATCTAAAAAACGACTGTAGTGATTTCGTGTTGTTTGTTTCTACAAATCCAATATAGGTTTAGTCAGCATATGTCAATGGTTTGGTCAGCATATGACCAACCAGCATATAACTAGTCAGCATATGACGTAATGGTTTTTGTTTAATAAAACAATCACAAACCCCTTGTACATTTGAATTTACCTGGTAGAATAGTTCAAATCAAATTCAAGTCATCCGGCCATATAGGTCAAATGTCTTGTGTGTAATATACATTGATATTGTGTTGTATTCAGTAGTAATATCCCAAGGACATTGAGAATTACGAAATAATTTAGGACAGTTTTCGAAAGCACATTCTGGCTTATCGGCCAGAAATGTGCGCGCGGAAATTGTCTTTTTTATAACTTAAATTAAGAAACTATCAAAATGTCAAAATTAACTTGATTTTATTGGAACATATTAAAGCCCAATGTAATAATTCTATTTCCAGTCAAAAGTCGCGTTCGGTTTTGGCCTCGCGGAGGCGAGCGAGGAGATTTGCTGACGTAGACAGATGTGCTCAGCTGTTTTTCGTTTTTCGTTTTAATACATTGCCTAGCATGTATTAAAACGAACGATATCGAGGAAATCGAAAAATTTATAACCTCAAAGTTAAATGTCAGAAGAAGAAGACAGAGAGTAGTATAGTGCAACGTGTCAACAGTAGTTTGAAATAGCTATTTATGCAACCAGTTAGGAAATGCATTTTTTTGTGTAACGAGCGGATTTCTGCGGGACGAGCGCAGCGAGTTCTGCAAAATAACGCGAGTTACACAAAATAGCATTTCCTAACATGTTGCATACAAGATTTTTTCTAATTTTTACAAGAACCTTCTCAAAAAAGAGTTTTTTAAACTTATGATATTAATAATTTAGTGAATTTTATCAAAACAAGTAGGCTTTATTCGGAACTTTTCATCACCAGTTGTGAAATATTTTTCATTACATCACCAGTTGCGTAAAATGTGCCGTTTGCCAACTACAATCGATTTTGAAAAGTCACATTTTACATGCCAAAATTAGAAAAACAAATTTGTGAATCTAAAAATGAATGTACAGAAAAATATCTGGATATACATATAATTATATATGTCATTTATATATATTATAAATGTCATTTCGTCTGCTATTCTGCTGGCAAAACCACAAATATTGCACAGGTAACACATTTTGCCGACATCAACCTTTTCCGCCATCTTTATACCGTGCGAACTTAACATAACCTTACATTTGTTTTTCATCCGCGAGCTCGATCGAAATTTTCCGATGAGATCGAGGTACATTAATCCCATCTGTTGTGACAAAAAAGAACGATTCAGATGTTTCTCAGTTTGCTCGACTGACATATAAAGAACGATCTAGACGCAAATGAGCAAAACGATGACAAAACCGAACGCGCCCACTATATTGAAATGACCAATCAGAATTTCAGGGATGTTTTCATATGTAATATAACAAGGGAAAATATTATTATCGGTAATTTTGAATTTTATACGAAAACTACGTTGCCTAGCAATTTTACGAGTCAAATTGAAGGATCAAAAAACCGAGCGGTACGCGAGGTTTTTTGTCTGCCAATTTGACAAGTAAAATTGCTTTAGGAAACGTAGTTTGAGTGCATTAAAATGCAAAATTACCGATAACAATAATCTTTTCCCGAGTTGTATTTTAAAGATTATTTCGTGACTATACTATTTAACGTTACTTAATGAAACAAATTAAATTTAATAATTTCAAATTTATTACAAATAATTAATCAAAACAAAAAACTCTAAACTAGATAAAATATGGCATTAATAGCTATTTATGCAACCAGTTAGGAAATGCATTTTTTTGTGTAACGAGCGGATTTCTGCGGGACGAGCGCAGCGAGTTCTGCAAAATAACGCGAGTTACACAAAATAGCATTTCCAAACATGTTGCATACAAGATTTTTTCTAATTTTTACAAGAACCTTCTCAAAAAAGAGTTTTTTAAACTTATGATATTAATAATTTAGTGAATTTTATCAAAACAAGTAGGCTTTATTCGGAACTTTTCATCACCAGTTGTGAAATATTTTTCATTACATCACCAGTTGCGTAAAATGTGCCGTTTGCCAACTACAATCGATTTTGAAAAGTCACATTTTACATGCCAAAATTAGAAAAAATTATTTATCTATCTTCGAGTCTATATTATTGAAAGTATTAACGTGAAACACACAATTATTATAAACAAATCTTCCAGTACTTGGACTGCTTTTTGAAATGTTTTCAACATTTGAAATATTAGTACTAGAACTTTCAAATCTTGCTTCAGATCTTAGATTTTCTATCATATTAGCATGATGTTCAACGTTCATCTTTAAGTACGGTTTAAGAGATGAACTGTTTGCATGACCAGTTATTTTTATAAGAGACTGTTCACCTACTCCTGATTTTGCCAGTTCAGAAACAGCTGCCGATCTGTTGGAATGATTGGTGATTCGAAGGTTTGTGGTTAAGCCGATTTTTAAACTACTCTCTTTAGTCCATTTTGATATCTCGTTTTTACCAATAGGACAATTTTTAAACCACATATTAGAGTCTTTCCAATGTGGATTTGGAGTCAAAAATAAGCGATCTGTTTTTACATTCTTGGTTCGTTTGCTTAAGCATTTTTTATATAGTCTTACTGGACACAAGCTTTGATTACATAAATTTGGCGTTAGCCATTTATTGTCGCATAACTTTTTATCTCCACCTTGTGACGTTTTATTAAAAATTGGGTTGTAAACAATTCTGTTAGTGAAAGATCCGTTTTCATTAATTTCGTCACAAAAGTGGTAAATGTGAGCATTTACTCCCTCGCCTCCTCTCCAAGCTAGTTCGTATGATAAAATCAAAAAAAGTTTTTTTTGAATCCCATCAGGCAAATCTTCATCCCATATTTTGGCCATTTTGTAAATATTTTCTTTGCTAATAGTATCTGAACCGTGTTTTCTTTTTGATGGATCTGCCTGCAAAATCTTTCTCTTTGCATCTCTTGCATCTCGTGCGGCTTTAAATTCAACTGCTTTGAATACATCAATTTTAATATTAAAATCATTAAAATATTTTTCCATTAAAAGCTTTGCAGTTGTGTTAAAAATTGTTTTCAATGTATATTCTTTGTATTCCTTACCATTTTTTTGTCGCATGTTGAATGCAAAATCCCTCAAAATAGAGCACAATGTTTCTGTTGGTGTTGATGAAAGCAGCGTGTAATTTCGAGTACTGCAAAATTCCATAAAAATTTTCCATGTACATTTATGAGCAGCAGCAGTATTTTTTGAAGCTTTTTCTTCGATAGCTTTACTAATATTTGTATCAGAAATCTCTCCAAATCGTCTGTTCGACATTTTTGAGATGACAGATTTGTTCAATAGCTAATATATTGTTTACATATTTTGTTTCATGGATATCTAAATAGGTTAAAAGTAAAATGTACATTACAATTATTATCATCTATATAAAGTAACTATAGCAACGGGAGGTGTTATCGCTGTAATAGGCCCCGTAGAAATGGCAACGGGTTGTTGTCGGACTAATATATAGAAAGCTGTGATTTCAAGTACAGTATTGTGATAGGAATGAAATAATCAATTTGATAACTATCCATGGGATGTTATCAGTCCAAGTTAGTTTTAATTGGTTGTTTTGACACACGTGTCCAAAAATAGAAAACTTTTATTGGATTTCAATTTAATAAAAAAAAATTCTATGTAATATAACCCTTGTTCTTGATCCTGTTCAATAAACATCATTCTTAACATTTATACAGTCACCTTTATTTAAGAAGATCCTAAATCACCTCAACAGTTTTTCACCCGAAATTTACTTCGGTTAACTATATTCACACTGTACAGTCTCACATAAGAATGCCTTAAAGCGCAAAATACAAATGCTTACTAAATTGAACATTTATTATCTAGTAATAATTTAAATACTACCAAGAAATGTAATAAACAAAAAACAATAAATTTAAACTATCTTAAGTATTAAAAACAGTTTATTTATTCCAAAATACCACTTAGTGAATTGGACCAAATAAATAATTTGCTAAAGCGATGTATTTCAGTCTATTTACCGAACAGACAGAAATGCACCACGCCTTTTATAGGTGACTTGATACTGGAACCAACTTTTTATTGGTCGTATTTCTAAAACACAAACCATACAATACTTGTTTCCAAAAAACAAAAAAATTTGTGTGAAAAAAATCGCCAACGTCAAAACCACTTGACCAATGGTCGGCTGGTTTTTTTTGACAGTTTTTTTTATAACAACACTAAATCAACAAGTTTTCGTCGAAAAAATAAAAGTTCTTGAGTAATTAGATTCGAAAATTGGTTTTTCGGCTGCTTCACATCTGTAATTTTCCAAAAATCCAACGTTGCTAACATGTTGCTGTTAAGCCAACTAAAACAAATGCGTAATTCTTATTTTGTAATTTTCGTATACGAATTTGATAAAAGTTCTTTGATTATTAAACACATTGAGTAGGTATATCCAGTGACAATATAGCAAGAAGAATAGAATTCTAGCCTTCTTACTTGGAAGCAATACACGTAATTATATCAATAACTATAGCTAACAAATATGCAATTTTCTTAGTGTGAATGTATTGGATTCTCTTCATTAATAATGCTTGTAATAAAATTGACCGTTTCCATTTTTCCCAAGATGCTAACATGATTGGCTTCAATTACGTGCACCTCAACTTCTTCATGACATAACTGAGAAAGTTCATAATCTTCGGATAAACCTTCAACATTATTATCGTAATTTGCTTTCAATAAAATAATTTTGCTTTGGAGTTTTTCGAATGTGGGCTTCCAATCCACCAAACTATGAATTCGCTTATATATGCTATTTACAATAGTTTTTTTATGATCGAATTTATTGCTTGCCTGTTGGCCTTCTGATATCTTTTGCATAAAAGTAAATCGTTCATTCAGATTGCTACATTTAAAAATAGCTTCCTAAAAGCATCAAACAAAAATATAAAATTTTAAATATAAATGTAAGAAACTTCCTTACCGTATTTTGATCAATCACTTCTTGTGGTATGTACATTGCCATCACTTGACAAATCAAACCTGTCTGGAAACGATTTTCTAAGTGAACCTCCAATTTTGTATATAAGTGTTGCATCAGTTGAGGTCCACCATCCAAAATTATCAATTTTCCCTTGTACCCTTTAGTTTCTAAAATATTTACAACTTCCAGAGCAACCAATGAACCAAAAGAATACGCAATAATGTGGAAGGGTGCATCTTTAGAAATATGCTTTTCAAAAGTCTGAAAATGCAATTAAATCATTAATGATAACATAAATACACACTCCAAAGTAACGTACCGGCAGTAAATCCTCAGCCATCTCATAAACAGTATCTCTATTATCCAAGCACCCCATCTGAACAGCCACAGCATTACAATTTAAATTAATTGTCAATGGAAGCAAAGTACTGGCTGCACTTTCAATTCCAGGTAAAAATATCACTTTTGGTGCATTTGATTCGTCCTTCAATTTAGTTTCCAAATTAACTTCCCGTAAGTTAATATTTTCCTCATCATCCATCAAGTTTAGCACAAATTTGAAATTCGGTACTGACTTATTTGCTGACCCAACATTACTCATATCAGAGTCTTTCTGCTCTTGTATCTCAATGAGCCGATTAAACGTAAGACTCCTCATATCTTTCGCTGTTAAAAACACACTAAACTCGCGTTCCAAAGTCTGCTGAATCTCCACAGCAGTCATCGAATCCATCCCCAATTCTGCAAGAGTTGCATGCATACTAACACTTTTGATTTCACGCACTCCAATAATATTCGCCACCACATCTACAATATTTCCAGAACCGCCAATACCGCCTTTTTTGGGGGCTACAACCATGCTAGATACAATAGAAGCGCTGTTTTGACGAAGGAAGATATCCAGCACATTTAAGCAACTTGAAATTTTCTGTGGAAGGGTGCCACCAATTTCTAAGTCAACATTCCCAACTTGCAATTCGGCTACTATGCCAACTTCTCCAATAGCACCCCATTCAATTGCCACTGCTGGAAAACCATCTTTCTTGCGTTGCTCGCAAATTCGTTCCATCACAGAATTGGCCATACCATAATTCGTTTGACCTGCATTACCACGTCCACAGGAAACTGAAGAAAATACTACAAAATCTCTCAATTTAGGACAACGTTTGCGAGTGATTTCATCCAACAGTTTAGTGGCTAATGCTTTAGGTGCAAAAGACAATTGGAAAGATTCTTTGTTTTGGTTCTCCAAAAGCGCGTCCTTCAGGACAACAGCTAAATTAAAGACTGCATGCACTGGTCCTATTTCTTCGGCTTCGTTAATTAATTTTTCACAACCTTCTGGAGTGGTCACATTGGCAGTTGACACGATCGTCTCTACCCCATAAGAACTCCAAACACTAAACCAGAATAATAAATAAAAAGTATATTCAATTATATGAGCTACTAACTTGATTCGCATTGCTTGGTATCCGGTTGAAACACCACGTCTGGATGTTAAAACTAATTTTCTAGCACCACGCATTACCAGCCAATCTGCCAGCTCTAAGCCAAATCCTCCAAGGCCACCCAAAAGTATATAAGTATTCTCTGGTTTGCAATAGTACCTAAATTATTAATTATGTAGCAAAAAAGGTAATATTTTATTGGCCAGTCTTACTTAGGAAGTGCCAAAAAATTGTCCTCGGTCGCCAAACATTTATTTTTCTCCTCTTCCAGTCGAATTTGTATCATAACTTTTCCCATATGCTTACCACTAGTCATAAACCGAAATGCTTGCTCAATTTCATCGCGCTTGAAAACAGTTCTTGGTAATGGTGTAATAGCACCATCTGCAATACCGCTTGAGAGCAATTCATATAAAAATTCTTTACCATGAGGATCATTATCAAACAACTGATCTAACATTACTCCGTGAAAACTAGCTTCTTTTTGAAAGAGCAATAAACTTAACGTATTATTGTTTGCCATGTCAAACTTTCCAATTTCCAAAAACGTTCCACCACGTGCCAAACATCTGACTGTTGCTATTAATTTTTCTTCAGCTAAGGAATTTAGAACTACATCCACACCTCGGCCTTTCGTTCCTTTCATTATCATATTTTCAAATGAAGTATCTCTGGAGTTACCAATGTGCTGGTCTAAAAAAATATGCGAGCTAATAATATTTCTAGATAAATTGATGACATACCAGTTAGTTGTGGGAAACGCTGCTTCAAAAATTCCCTTTTTTCTGACGTGCCTACAGTAGTGTAGACAGTGCAGCCAAAATGTAATGATATTTGAATTGCTGCTTGTCCAACTCCTCCTGATCCAGAATGGATAAGAACTGTGCTGCCTTTGTGTATTTTCCCTATCTGAAATTATTTTTTTTTTTTGGATCAAGAATTGAATTTACTGATTTACGGTAATATTTATAAGAATTTCTACTTACATAAAGCAATGCGTAAACACTAGTTCCGTAAACTACAGGAACGGTAGCTGCTTCTTCCAAAGTCCAGGAATCAGGCACTTTCCACATTAAATTCATATCAGCTTCGACCATGGATGCCATCGAACCATGTTTTGTCATTCCCATAACTCTATTTCCTCTGCAAAGAAATATGTACATTTATTAAAGAAATTTAAAAAAAGTTGATAATTACTGCATATCGCGTCCAGCATACTCAAATCCTTGAACACAATTTTGTTGAAGCCTTTGCATTGTAATAACATCAATATTTATCTTCCCAGAAGCAGTCATAATATCTCTAAAGTTAATTGAACTGTAATAAACCTGCACTAAACATCTTTCAGGAAGCAAAATATCAGTTTTACTCAATGGACCTTCCATCCATCTCAAGCTGCTCAAATCTCCTCTAACTGTGCTATTAACAAAGCTATGATTGCATGCAATTTCGTTGGAGTTTTCTAAAAGCAGGTGACGATAAGTGCCCCATTGCCCATTCTTAAAAACATTAATTGTCATGCTTTTTTTTAATTGAGTGGCATAAAAGGAATCGAGTGGATCAAATGGTTTAATATTGTCATCTGCTATAAAAACAGCTTTAACACTTTGTCCACCTGGCTCTCTTCGAACGCAATTAATTAGACCTAGAATGCCATTTAGTGGTTCATTTTGAGCATACAAGATAACATTAATATCGTTTTTAACAGAATTTTGAAGTTTTGGTAGCCATTTGAACTCATTATCTTGGATAGCCACATTTATGACAGATTGATGTTTATATTCTTTAGTTTTATTTAATAATATTAGCACTTCTTTATCTGTTCTGTGGACAGTAATAATATTAGCTCCCGATAATTTTATTAATGATAAATCAAGGTCTAGAGCTTCTCGAGTGAAGATGTACCCATTTTCCTTTAAAGCGCTAAAAGATTGTTGCAGCACTTCCGTTCTTGATATCAAATTTGTAGCAATAACAATACAGCATTCAGTTTCAGTTCTTAATAGTTTGTCTTCCACGGAGACTTCACAGTTCTTTATCGGTGTTTTGGAGAAAATTGTTAAATTGGGTTTAATTAACGGTACGTCTTTTAACACGGAAAGCATCACTTCTGTAAGAGGAACTGTATTTTCCATAGTTGCTTCATCCACTAGCTCCACTACTTTTAAGTTAATTGTGTAGAAATTTTCGAAAATAATTTGCAGGTTAACTCGAACAGATTGATGGATGTTAAGGTTTGCATTATTTGGTACAAAGTCATATTTCTCTAAAACAGGCTCTCCTAGAGGTTTTCGAAGGGCTATTGACATGGCTTTTACTCCAAATATTTGGATGTGACCGCATCTGAAAAAAGCAACTTTAAAAATTATTTAAAGTTTGATGAAATAGATATTACCTTATCATATTCGCCTCTTTGTAAACATATATTGGCAAAACAGGATTCTCTCCAAATTTTTTAATATACTTTAAATGAAGTTCCGCATTGATGGTAATTTTATCAATACTTGTTGGCACATACAGCAATTTACTATCCAATTGCAAAATTTGCATTTGAAGCATATTATCCATCAAGGCAATCCAGTTATCCTCCCATTTAACTGTTCCAATTGCAGCACTGATGTCGCACTCTTGAAGAGCTTTAAACTTGCCACTAAAAAATAACTTTTAGAGTTTTAGAACCAAAGTAATATTTGTTATCAGAAACTTACTGGTAATTATAACCACGTAACCGCAACTCCTTGTAAATGTCGTTAGTTTGCATTTTAATTCCGTTTACTCCTACTGGTATCGGTAAATTAACATATTTATTATACTCATCCACAATATATGCTCTTCCAGTAACAATAGCAGTTCCACTTTCAATAATTTCAAAATTACCAGATCTCTGGATCATAACAGTCATTTGCATACGAGCCACTTTTGGATTGGGTATATTAGTAGCTCGCCTAAACTTGCAATGTTCAAATGTAATGTTCAAAGATGATGGGATGCGATCAACACTACAAGCAATTGCATCCCAAACAAGATACAAATATCCCATAGCTGGAAATAAATTGCGCCCATCTATAACATGTCCTTGTACAAATCTCCAATTGCCTTCTTGTACATTAATTTCGGTAGTTTTTTCGTTTAATCCTTTAATTTCATTGTGGTTTTTTGTTGAGATGATGTACCAATCCGACGAGTGGTCCCATTTTATGTGAGAGTTTATCATTGGAGTTCCTCTGCTTACTGGAAAATGAACATCGGGGTACAAACGGTCCAGCTGTGGGTTCAGCCCTAGCTCATATAAACTAAAATAAAAAGTAAATGAAGGAACAATATTATCAAAATATTTGCCTCAAAAGCCATATAATAATTTTACCTTCCAATAGATGTTAGTAAGTAGTTTATATGATTGTTTTTTGCTTCATGTGCGGTGCTTAATACTCGCATTGTTTCTGAAGACGCTATTGCTTCCAATTGTCCTGCACCAATTTCAAACAAAACTGCGTTTTTGAAAACTCCGGAAAGCATGTCTTTTAGTGAATTTTTATTAATTAAAGCATTGACAAAGTATTCAGCAGAAGCGAATTGCTCCACATTTTTTGAAATGCATTTATTGCTCCATCGTTTTGGTTTTGGTATTATTTTAGACAAATCTTGCATCAGTAAAGATTCTATAATTACTTTAAATTAGGATAACTCTAACAAATAGTCAATCATTACTTTGTTTACTAAAATCTTCATTCTTGTTGGCAAATGAAGAAATTATAACTGCAGCATTAATTGTTTCATCTAAAGTTAATGCATCGTCGTAATAAGCGCAGATCAGTTCACCAATTGAATGGCCAAACAGTTTATTGGGTACGATTTCTAATGCCTTCAATATTTCCACAGTACCAATTTGGACCACAATACTTCCAAGTAGTTGTTCAGCAACAATATTGCTTCCTTTTGCTATAATATCCAGTACATTGATTTTTTTCGTTGATAGAATTTTATTAATTCTAGAATTTAAATTTTAGTTACATACCTAATTATTTAAAATTGAAGATTAAATTACCTAAAAATAGAAGCACTGAAAAGTGGTAAATTAAGCAACTCATTACCAACTTCTTGCCAACAATTATTCAAATTACTAAAGACAAAATTCAAGTCCACCACATTACCATTAAAATACATAATCGATCTCAACACTTCCTCATTTTTAGTCACAATAGAATATCCTCTATAATCATTAGAGGCGTGATTTGTTTTATAAAGCGAATGAAGAAGCTTAACATATTCAGCATCCAACTTCGTTTCAGCAACATCATTTAAAATATTTTGGATTGTTTCTTCAACTCGACCGCTGACACAGACTAGTCGAGGAAGATCATCCTTCGGTTGCCCTTTGTCAATTTTAGTCTTAGTATTCCATTTTAGCAATATATGAGAATTAGCTCCACCAAATCCAAAATTGTCAATTCCAATAAGACCTCTGTTATCTTCAAATGGAGTACACTCAGTTACCACTTTTAATCTTCCATCTTCAAGAGCTTTCACTCCAACTCGGGGTGTCTTATAATGAAGATTAGGTGGAATAGTATTAGTTTCCATTCCAATAATACACTATAATTAATTGATATTAATTTAATACTAAATTAGAAAATTTTTGGTAAAAACTTTTGTAATGGAACATAGCCCAGAAGTCGGTTCAGAATGCCCAATATTCGATTTAACAGATCCAACCAAAAGTGGTGTTTTGCGATTTTTGCAAAATATTTCATCAACCGCCTTAATTTCTTCTGGATCCCCAACTTTGGTTCCAGTACTATGAGCTTCCAAATAACTAAGCGAAGTCGGATCAATATTGCACTCATCATAAAAGTCTCTTAACAAACTAGCCTGATCTACTCCAGAAGGATACGTAATACCGTTTTCCTTAAAACCATCGCAATTAGTCTTACTATGAATCAGATTTGCATAAATTCGTTTGGCGTCTTTAGATTTTTGCAAAAAAATTACAGAAATTGCTTCGGATCTTGCATATCCATCACCACGTTCATCAAAACATTTGCAAGCGCCATCTGCACTTAGTACTCCCAGTCTGAAATATTGATTTGTTTGTATAAAAATAGATAATAAATCAAAATAAAATACCTGGCGAATTGAAGAGTAACAAATGGTAGCAGAAAAACATTAGCGCCACCCACAAAAGCAGCATCACATTTTCCAGATCTTATTGCGTGATAAGCTTCTTGCAAACCATACATGGAACTACTGCAAGCTGTATCGCAAACAAAAGAAGGGCCTTTCAGTTTCAAAAAATAGCTAACACGATTAGCAAAAATCGATCTCATTGTCCTGAAAAACTTGGTCTATCTAATCATATTCTAAAGAGATTCATCTAAGTTACCCTGTAAGCCCATAATGTTGCGATTGCTGCATACTGACTACTTTCGGTTCACATTCACTGAAACATGCTCCCACAAAAACACCAGTTTTGGTGCCTTCCAAGTCTTTAGGATTGATGCCAGCATCAAGAACAGCTGCAATGCATTTTTCCAAAAATATTCTTGCCATTGGATCCATGGTATGTGCTTGACGATTATGGACGCCAAAATATCCTGCATCAAATTTTTCAACGTTGTCTATTTTTCCACTTCGTTGTGGTATTTCGGGATGACTTGCCATTCCACGTTTACTACTTGCATGTGGACTTACCATGTCGATTTTGTTGAGCAAGTTGTATTTAAATTGAGCAACATTTTCCGAGTCTGGATAGGAACCTGCTATTCCTGTTTAAGATTAAATTGTAATTTTTAGTATTTTCATAGATAGTTTAGATCGGGATAGGTAGTTTGATGGGGTTTAATCTTTAAATATATAGTACTGGAAGGCTAATATACTCTCTTTATACATAAGTGGGACAAGAAATCAGTGAAATGCCAAGTCAAGAAAAACAGAACGAGTATAGTAACACATGCGCATGCGTCATAAATCGTCTTCGCCCGGTCACGCGCAATTACGCACAAACAATTTAAATTTTAATAAATTTTAATTTATGCGCATGCGCATTACTGCTAGTATACTGTCCATGCAATTTTCTATTTGTTTGGTTCGCCTTACAACTTATTCTAGTGTATTAGCATTCCATACTAACAATATATTCAAAGGGTTTAATAGTTGAATTTAATTAAAATAATTAATTTCATTTAGTTTTTTTATTTTTATTAATAGTATACCTGAGATTACTACTTCTTCACCGGGTGGTGGAGTCGATAAATATCGGCCGTATCGCAAAGATTCTTTTACATTTGAAAGTAATGGGAGTTTATCGAATCTATGCTCTTCAGTTGAGGTTTGAGGAGCCATAATTATGTTGCGGTTATAACTGAGTTTTAGTCTGTAGCGAAAATTAATTGATTATATAGTATTATAAATATACAGTAAAAGAGAGCTTTGAATATTTGTGCAAAAATTGAACATTACGAGTTTCATTTCTTACAATTCTCAACCAAAATATATGTAAACCTTCGTATTAACTCAATTTTAATGTGAAATTGTCATTTAATATTTTTATTTATTTTACATCTTTAGTGAAGCTATAACAGCACTAAAAGTAGTTTAGAAATAGAAAAAGGAGTGCTTTAATAGCCAAAGGGTTATCTATTTTTGTAATGTTGGTAGTGAGTAAATATGGGGTCGAATCAAATCTGCAGATGCAATTGTGTTTACTTTTTTCATAAAAATAACTATTTTTTTTAAATACTCGTATATTACAATGGAACTTGCTCGATGAATGCTTCGGGTTTCCAGAAAAATCGATTTTAAAATGATAAAATATGTATTCGTAAAATATTTTTATGTTCAAAGTTCACTTTTGTCTTCTTTATAGAATGCGTAGATTACGAAAATCATATTCACTAATTTCCGTCTGTCGGCCTATCGGTCTGCCTGTTCATTTCTATAAACCACTATATTTCGGGATCTACAGACCCGATTAAAGCGTAATTTGCCTCCATTTTTCTACCTGCCCATGAATTATGTGAAGAAAAATAAATGATAAAATTCTCCAAGGCTTGCGCATTATAGGCCAAAAACATGCCAAAAATAGCAAAATCGGTGCATCCACTTAATCTTCAAAAGTTGAAAACCGATTTTCACCAAATATTGAACATATGTTTTGCGTAAACCCTATGTTTTTAAAAAATCTGGAGTTTTTTGAAGGGTTAATTTTTTATTAAGGCTTGAATGGTCAAAAAGATTTTGAATACCGATTAAGGATACTTAAAAAAAATATCTGGTGAAAGTTTCATCCCCTAAAAATAAGCCCCTGTGGTTCATTTGCCCTTTAAGTTAACTATTCCAAGATTGACGGCGTTGTGATTCTTATATGGCAGCATTATCCAGAATTTTTATTATCCAGTTATCTTAGTAATATTTACATAAAGATTGAATGAAAATAATTTTCGACCCTTAAACTTTCGTAATTTCTTAAAAAACGCTCTTCTTTGAGTTGCGTTTTAACTTAAACTCCTGCAATAAAATTGGTCTTATGAAACATGTTCTTTAAGATACTTAAAAAAAGTCTTTTCAACTGCAAAAAAATTTAACTAAACATTAAAACAAAAATGCAAAGTACCGCTCAAATAATTTAAAACAATTTTTAATCTTAATATCCTATAAAAGTGGAGCCATGTAGTTGGGCTTTTCCACAAAATTTGATTTTGCTTCAAATAAATATGAAAACTTTATTGATTTCACAAATAGCAGAGAAGCAGACAATAGTATACTACACCTTTTCAATATGTATTTCAGAAACTGTCAAGTGTATATTAGAAAGCTTCAATTGTATTTCAGATTAGTAAATTATATTTCAGAAACAGTCAATTGTATTTCAGATTAGTAAATTCAGAAAGCGTTAATTGACTTTCAGTTTAGTGAATTACATTTCAGAAAGTGTCAATTGCATTTCAAATTAGTTAATTGTATTTCAGAAAGCTTCATTAAACACGATTACATTTAGTTGAAACAATTGTGTTTTGAAACATGACTGTTTTAAACAATTGTGTTTTCAAAGCGTGTTGCAAAGCTTTGCAGCACGCAAAAGGCATGCTGCAAAAGGACTATATCGCTAGCCTTGATTTTCGCAGCTACATCTTTTTCAGTTGTAATTCAGAAAACATCAATTGTAATTCAGAAATGTTAATTGTAATTCAGAATAATCAATTCAAATCCAGAATAGTTTATTGTAATTAGGAAATATCAATTAAAATTCAGCAATATCAGTTGTAATTCAGAACAGTCAATTCTAATTCAGAATAGTTAATTGGAATTTAGAAAATATCACATTTAGTTCAGAATTATCAATTGGAATTCAGAATTGTCAATTGTAATTCAAAACGTTGGCGAATGAACCTTTATATCATCCATAAAGGTAAGAATATGGCGCTTGCCTCTAGTGATTTTGATAACGTCTGGGTTTGTTTTGATAATTTCGGTTATTCCGGTTGTTAACAACATGAATTATAGAAGTGGGCTTATGCAGTCGCCCTGATATACGCCTCTCTTCACGTATATGTATAGGTCTGGTGAGCTTTTGGCCTACTTTTAACTTTATTGACAAACGCTTAATTAGTTCATTTAACACATTAAAGTTTCAACTCTCTACCAAAATTTAAGAATAACTCTGTCGAAGTGAGCGTTAGCCCCCTTGTTAGCGGTAGCACTTAACAACGGCTTACAGCGCACCCACATTTAAATCCGGTCCTGCAGGACAACGAGAAATATATTTCCTTTTGTTGACCTCGGGAATGGCTTGACTAGATCGATGCTGTCATGGACGATGAATAAAGTGCGGCTGCATTTTTCCGGTGGTGATTTTCCGTTGGCTCTTGAACTTCTGACAAGTAATACAACTTCGGACGTATTTGGTGACATCCCAAAACATCTCTGGCTTTTATTATTATTGGGCTATCCGGCAATTCGTTTTAAATATTCGAAGGTGTCCGGCGGTGGGTCGTGGGTGGTCGTGGGTGTCGACTTAAAACGCTCTGAGCCGTTGTGTCCGGTACGCAAAATTTTCATGGTTCGGTAAACTCGGCTTCCTTGAGATCGGTGTGATCCCAGAAATTTCGATACAAACGGTTATTAGAGCCGAATATAGCGGACCGTTTGACGGTCAAAGGCGTACCTCGCCTGGCTGGTCGAAGAGATTCGGATTGTAAAGAGGAGGCGTTTAAACCGCTATGGACTAACGAGTTGGCGATATTGTTTTCATTTAGATTTTAGTGCATGGTTTATGAGAGTTACATTGTACTTTTACCATTTATGTTTTGTTAAAATGGATGTTTTAGAATCGTTTTTTATGTTTTTGTATTTTAGAATTTTTTTTATTTTGTTAAAGTAAGTTGCTTAAAAATGTTATTGCAAAAATAGAATTTATGATTCGTGTTGTCGCTAACTATTTTTGTGATACATTAATTCTATTTGAGTATTTAGATTTTAATGTATGCTTTAGTTTATAGTTTCTTCCTACTTTTACCATTTGTAAATTGATAAAACAGATGTTTTTAAATCATTTCGTGAAATTATTGTAAAAATAGAGTTTATGGTTCATGTTATCACTAAATACTTTTGTGATATATTAACTTTTTTGAGTATTCAGATTTTAATGTATGCTTTATAGTTTGTTCCTACTTTTACCATTTATGTTTTGTTAAAATGGTTATTCTTAAAATCGTAAAAATATATATGTTTCTAAATTTGTTAAAATAATTCGAGCCGGACAGAGAGGTTATAAGAGCCGAATATGGCGGGTCGTTTGACGGTCGAAGGCGTAAAGAGTCACGACTGGCTGGCCGAAAAGATTCGGATTGTCAAGAGGAGGCATTTAAACCGCTAAGGAGTAATGAGTTGGCGATATGGTTTTCATTTAGATTTTAGTGCATGCTTTTTTAGAGTTACTTTGCACTTTTACCATTTATGTTTTGATAAAATGGATATTTTAGAGTCGTTTTTTATGTGTTTGTGTTTTAGAAAAAAATTGATTTTGTTAAAGTAAGTTGCATAAAAATGTTATTGCAAAAATAGAATTTATGATTCATGTTGTCACTAACTATTTTTGTGATACATTAATTCTATTTGAGTATTTAGATTTTAATGTATGCTTTAGTTTATAGTTTGTTCCTACTTTTACCATTTATGAATTGATAAAACAGATGTTTTTAAATCATTTCGTAAAAATGTTTTTTTTATTTTGTTCAAATAAGTTGCTAAAAATATTATTGTAAAAATAGAGTTTATGGTTCAATGTTATCACTAAATACTTTTGTGATTTATTAACTTTTTTGAGTATTCAGATTTTAATGTATGCTTTATAGTTTGTTCCTACTTTTTAAATAAATTTGTTAAAATAATTCGAGCCGGACAGAGAGGTTATAAGAGCCGAATATGGCGGGTCGTTTGATGGTCGAAGGCGTAAAGAGTCACGCCTGGCTGGTCGAAGAGATACGGATTGCAAAGAGAAGGCGTATAAACCGCTAAGGATTAATATTGTATTCATTTAGATTTTAGTGCATGCTTCTTTAGAGTTACTTTGTACTTTTACCATTTATGTTTTGTTAAAATGGTTGTTTTAGAATAGTTTTTTATGTTTTTGTATTTTAGAATTTTTTTTGTATTTTGTTAAAGTAAGTTGCTTAAAAATGTTATTGCAAAAATAGAATTTATGATTCATGTTGTCGCTAACTATTTTTGTGATAATGTAATTCTTTTTGAGTAATTAGATTTTAATGTATACTTTAGTTTATAGTATGTTACTACTTTTACTATTTATGATTTGTTAAAATAGATGTTTTTGAATCATTTCGTAAAAATGATTTTTTTTTATTTTGTTCAAATAAGTTACTAAACACTTTATTGTAAATGTTACTAAACATTTTATTGTACTTTTGTGATATTTTAACTCTTTTGGGTATTCAGATTTTAATGTATGCTTTATAGTTTGTTCCTACTTTTACCATTTGTTTTGTTAAAATGGATATTCTTAAAATCGTAAATATATATGTTTCTAAATTTGTTAAAATAATTCGAGACAAACAGGTTATTACAGCCGAATCGTTATTAGAGCCGAATATGGCGGGCCGTTTAACGGTCGAAGGCGTGAAGGGTCACGCCTGGCTGGTCGAAGAGATTCGGATTGTAAAGAGGAGGTGTTAAAACCGCTAAGGACTAATGAGTTGGCGATATTGTTTTCATTTAGATTTTAGTGCATGCTTTTTTAGAGTTACTTTGTATTTTTACCATTTTTGTTTTGTTAAAATGGATGTTTAAGAATCGTTTTTTATGTTTTTGTTTTTAGAATTTTTTTATTTTGTTAAAGTAAGTTGCTTACAAATGTTATTGCAAAAATAGAATTTATGATTCACGTTACTAATTTTGTGATAATTTAACTCTTTTTGTGTATTTAGATTTTAATGTATGCTTTAGTTTATAGTTTGTTCCTACTTTTACCATTTACTTGTTAAAATAGATATTTTTAAATCATTTCATAAACATATTTTTTTTTATTTTGTTCAAATAAATTGCTAAAAATTTTATTGTAAAAATAGAGTTTATGGTTCAATGATATCCCTAAATACTTTTGTGATATTTTAACTCTTTTGGGTATTCAGGTTTGATTGATTTCATTTAATATCAATAAACTTAGAGTTAAACATGAGTTTGTAATAATAAACACAGTAATTGAAGGAATGCCGGGTGTTCTAGGTTCAATTTTTTTTTCAAAAACATATCAATATCAATTTAGATGCATTTAATTTCACTTTTTGGCTAAATAATCAAGACATTATAGCACCAATTGCATCAAAGCAAAGCATCAATACTTATATTCCAGCAAGATGCGAGATCATAAAATGTTGTAAGGTTAATACAGACGAAGATTGTATAGTACTTTCAGATCAATTAGCAAAGGGTGTTTAGGTCGCTAGCACACTAGTTAGACCACAAGATAACATCATGCTGGTTTGAATTTTAAATGTACGCGACGAAGACGTTACTTTAAAAAACGTTTCTTCTAAAATTACAAATCTAGACAACTTCGAGATGTGTACCTTTCCATGAACTAGTGTTTGATCATCAGTAGGTCGTGTGGAAAAAGTACTCGAATTACTAAGTAACACACACCTAAACAGAGATGAAAAGAATGCAGTAGAACACATCTGCGCTAAATTTGCTGACGTATTTCATTTGGCCGATGGCCCACTAACTACGACAAATATTTATAAACAAAACATACACTTAAAAGAGTCAGCAATTCTGGCGTACGTAAAACAATATCGGTTAGCACAATCACAAAATGTGGAGATTCATAAACAAGTGAATCAAATGTTAGACAATGGCATAATGGAGCCAGTGAGAGTTGAATGGTCAATTAAAAGAGGTGCACTTTTAATTATTCCCAAAAAATCTGATAAAAACGGCGAGATAAAGTAGAGACTTGTTATTGACAATCGCTTATTGTATCAGCGAATACAATATAAGTTTCCATTTAGTTGCATCACTGATATAATAGATTCTTTGTCTGGTGCAATGCAGTTTTTGCACCTAGACTTGTTACAAAGGTATTACCAAGTAGAACTAGACCCAGCCAGTAGACAGTACACAGCCTGCACGACACACAAGAGCCAGTACCAATTGACCAGATTATCTATGGGATGAAAAATTATTCCCAGCGCGTTTTCTCGAGTCATGACTATCGCAATGTCGGGATTAAATTACAAAAGCTGCTCTGTATAATTAGATGATTTGATAGTATTTGGTAATAGTTTGACTACTCATAATAAGAATTTAACAACATCGAAATTTTGCTCCAGTCAGCGTCGTAGCAGGTTTGCTACAATCTCGATGCAGTTGCAATCAATATCAAACTTTGCTCTAGTCAGCTCAGGAAGTTTCGTTCAAAGTCAACTAGAAACGATTTGCATTGGGTATTGAAAGTAAATCCTTCTCCTTTGTTTCACGTACTCAATTGCACAAAATCGTATTTGCATATTTAGTAGCGTGTTCAGCAACAAGCGAGTAGTAAATTAGCATTATCGGCACTACTCATTCTATTAATCAAACCAAAATGGACAGCAACAATCGTAAGCGCGGTAATTTAAAGCAAAACCTCACTGCTTTTGAGACCACTCTCAAGTTTTTAAAAGCAAAATATCTTATCGAATGAGCCACCACAAGAATCATTCAAACCGCACTGGCAGAGCCGCAATGGTGAAGACAGTACGCCAAGTGCTATAAGGCAAGATGAAGAAACGCAAACAAATTCATAAAATATAGGACAACCGGCAACCAAAGCTCTACTACCAGCAATTACAAAATTAACATTTTGCAAAAATAGTAATAAAAAACGAGAATCAATAAGAGTTCTAATGAACACAGGGTCACAGATCTCACTAGTAACAGAACATGCACCGGAAAACATTAGGACTTCCAAGGCAAAAAATACAAGCCAAAATAAGTGGAGTGGAGCTGAGGCCACACTTTGCAAGCTACTTCAGATTACATGTGTAGTTGGTAGTGTTGTCAAAAATAACAAAAACCACGCCACAGGAAACATTCGAGACAGACACTAAAGAATGGAACAACCGAAGGCTAGCAGATCCAGTGTTCAACAAATCAGACCCAATTGACATACTTCTTGGGGTCAAAGCATATGGAAAAATGATTCTAGAAGAAATCCATAAAACAAAATATGAGGCGCAAAAACCAAATTTGACTAGCTAATTACAGGCAGAACAAGTAAAATTACGAAATGGAACCTAAAAGAAGCAGCACACGAGAAGTCTAAGTCAAGAAGATAAAGAATTTGAGAAGTTCTATCAATAAACCACAAAAAGGATCGAAGATGGAACTTACACAGTAAATACCGTTCCAACAAAAGTTCCACCACGATACCATTCCAACAAGAGGAAGAGGTAACCGACATCGACGATTCAAAGTAAAGGGCCCGATTCTTTCAATTCGAAAAAAGATTGACAAATAACACCGAGTTACATGAAAAATAAAAAGAGTTCGTACAAGAGTATATCGACCAGGGACATATAATGTTAGTGCCCATAAATCAACATAAAAGCAAATATTAGATACTACATCAGACAGTAATAAAAAAATCAGAAGAATAAGAAGAAGTTCAACCACCAAACTAAAAGTAGTAATTGATGCGTCATGCAAAACATCAGATGGGATAAGTAAATGACACTATGTATATTGGGCCAAGACTACAACAAGTGCTAATTATTACATAATACACTACTTAGGTGGAGAAAACACAAAATCAACGTTTACAGCAAACAAACAAAAAATGTACCGCCAAATAAAAATACACAAGGATGATCCAAAATTCCAAAGAATTCCATAGATTAATATTCAGAACCAGGGTATAAAAACATATAACCTGGACACAGTGACGTACGGACCACCACCAGCTCCACACCTAGCAGAAACAAGCCTTCAACAACTGGCAAAAGATGAGATACAACAATTCCCAATAGCAGCAGAAGTAGCAATGAAAGATTTTTAGGTCGACGACATACTATCAGGTGCAGATACGTTTAAAAAAGCAAACTACTTCAAGCACAATTAATTCAAATGTGCAAAACAGGGGAAACATTACAAAAATGGTCTAGCAACAACATTGAACTAATCAAAAAACTACCAGAGAAGCTAAAAGCTCAGACCACAAACGAGTTTGACAAAGACGACACAAAAAATCACGGAATGAGCATAGGACACCTACAGCGACACATTCAAATTTAAAGTAGAACGATGAAATGATGATAATAAGTGCACAAAAAGATACATCTTATCCGAAATAGCAAAAATATTTGATCCGCTTGGATAACTCGCACCAATTATTTTAAACGTCAAACTACTAATTCAAGGTCTATGAACCCAACAACTAGACTGGGATCAGCAAGTGCCAAAAGAAATGAAAGAAAAATGGAATACATTTCAGATTCAACTGAAAACAATTGAAGAAAAATATCAATTATGCAATGGTTAAAATACAATAAAAAAGAATACGACATTGAACAACATGGGTTCTGCGACGCATCGAAAAAAGCATACGGTGCAGTAATTTATAGTAAAACTATAAACAAATTAACCGGTCAAGTGCAAGTCACACTATTAATTGCGAAGTCCAAAGTCGCGCCAAGCAAAAAAAAACTACGATACCACGACTTGAACTGTGCGCCGCGGTACTATTATCAAAACTCATGAAAAAGACATTAACATCGCTGGAGATAAAAGATACACCTGTATACGCGTATTCAGATTCAATGATTGAAATTGCATGGATTAAAAAAACGCAACCAGATGAAGAAACGTTTCTGGAATGCATGGTCATCAGAGTAATCTGCACACACTACAGCAAAAATACAAATGGAAAAATCAACTAAAAAATGTAAACAACGGAGACATGGTACTAATAAAAGAAGACAACATCAATGAAAGCAAGTGGCCACTAGCGCGAAAAACGGACACATCCAGGAAAAGATGGACTAGTGAAAGTGGTATCACTGAAAAAGGCAGAAAGGAGTAGGATGAAACGAGCAATACGCAATATCATCCCATTTGAAATAGAACCAGAATCCGAATAAAAAATAAAATCCAACGGCAAAACAGAAAGGAAAAAAATCAATAATTAACATTGGTAGCATATTATTGTTTACGTTACTAATAAATTGCATACAAACCAATAATACGGTTCAATATCCTCACTCAGGATTATACATTGAAGAGATGGGACATACAAAAATTATCACCTTCAGAATAGAGATCAACTACGAGAGAGAGAAGAAGAATAAGGATTTCGAAAGTGTTTCAACTATAACCGAACAAATAGAAACCATAAGCAAAAACAACTCACATAAGAAAATCAGTGCAATGATTTAGTACACTTAAAAAACTAGAAAAACAAGTAAAATAGGTTCAAAAAAGATTAATAAGTTACGATTACTTGTGAATCTTTTTGTTGTCGTCTAGACTGGACAAGACATGAATTAACAAAATATTGTATTATCTGGAAAGTTCAAGAGTAGAATTTTCTAAACCTTGTCTAGAAAAAGAATTGTAAAAAAACTCTTGTCTAATATGTCAAGATCAAGAATATTTCAAGAGTCTAGAAAAATTAAATATACTGTTAAATATGTTGTGTTAGCACACAACATATGACACAACATAGATTTTTATCACACAACATAGATTTTTACACATCTATGATTTAATGAGTAATGGCTACCATCATCTGATCTATCTTCTGTGTATAAAATGTTCATAATTTAAATTTATCGCCACATTTATTTTTCGCGTGTGTAAACTGTACTGCTTTTGTTAGTCCCCAACTTTAACTTTAACAGACTACACAATATTTGTTTTGTGATTTTCAATTATATTTTAATTAATCTTTATGTTTATTTGACAAAGAACTGTTTATGTTTATTGATATGTATTATTTTTATTTCAGTATTTATAACATTTTTATAATTGTTTAATTTTCAAGAGTTCTAGAGACTAAACATTCTAGAAAACTTTTGATCTTGAAACAAAAAGTCTTGTCTAGACTTGAAATTTCTATACAAGATTTTTTAAAGTTTTGTCCACAATTTCAACACAAGACAAGATCAAAAAAAATTTGATCTAGAGGGCAACACTAAGTAATCGTGTGAAAAGAGGACTTCTTATAAAAATGATAACGGCAGTATTGGGTGTAAGCGTAAAAGTCTATAAAGACATCTACAAATTGGACAAAAATCCACATAAACTAATTAAAACGTCGAGTCATCTAACAAAAGTTATGGTATCAGCGGTTGCGACATTCAATGAAACCGACAACGATTTTACAAA
This sequence comes from Cryptophagus acutangulus, assembly GCA_963556235.1. Lineage (NCBI taxonomy): Eukaryota > Metazoa > Arthropoda > Insecta > Coleoptera > Cryptophagidae > Cryptophagus > Cryptophagus acutangulus. The sequence continues at coordinate 4,454,976 of OY744570.1, forward strand.
CAAATGACGCATTTTCAACAAAAACTAAAAAAAAGATTAGTATCAATAAACAATATGCAGATGTGGTTCACAAGAGTAGATCACAATAAATTGGCAATACAAATACTCAGCACGTACCAAGTAGCGACAAATTGCATAACGAAAATGATAGCGCAATATACAAGAATATTGGAGATAAGCCATCAAGGATACATGTTCAACATCATCTCGCCAGCACAAGTAAAAGAAATACTATCAGAGGCAGCAAAAAAGATTCCAGCCAACAATCAAATATTGGACTGGGTAATACTGAAAAAAAAAGTAATATACACTTCAAGAAAAATCCAGGTATTCGGGTACTTTGTAATGACGGAAGTAACAGAACACACACTGATCAAAGTGACGTCAATTCCATTAAAAATTAAAAATGGATCATACTGGATATAATAATAATAATAATAATAATAATAATAATAATAATAATAATAATAATAATAATAATAATAATAATAATAATAATAATAATAATAATAATAATAATAATAATAATAATAATAATAATAATAATAATAATAATAATAATAATAATAATAATAATAATAATAATAATAATAATAATAATAATAATAATAATAATAATAATAATAATAATAATAATAATAATAATAATAATAATAATAATAATAATAATAATAATAATAATAATAATAATAATAAAGCAACGTTTATTTAGCAAATTGCTATGCAAAAATAACAGAAATAGTATAACAAAATAAACATAATATGTAATTTTAAATAAATAACAAATTATAAACTCTAAATCTTACAATCAAATAAATAAATAAATGTTACAAATAATCAATAACGCATCTTTTAAACTGTTGTGTATTACAATTTTTTAATGATATCGGCAACATATTGTATCTTAAAAGGGTTTTGAAAAAAATTGAATTTTGTGTCCGCTTGCTTTTTTTTTTGCTCAAGACGTAGCGGTCTTTATTCCTAGTATTATAGTCGTGTAAATCGTTGAACGTGGTTAGTACATTATTAAAATAATCTGGCATTTCATTACATTTAATTTTATGTACAAATACAAGTGCATTTTTTTCACAAATTGTACTGACAGGTTTCCATTCTAAGATATTAAGCATATAGTCAATACTCGTATATCTATCAGATCTCAATATAATTCTCATGGCTCTATTTTGAAGAAATTGTAGTCTTTAACAATTGTACAATTAACAAAATATTAGCCATTTACTGCAACAACCAGAGATATTTCCAGTTGGAGTACCAAAAATTAAAATCCAGTATAAAATACGATGCAACAAAGTACATCTGCTATCACTACTATCAAAATATAGAGAACAATCCGAACTGCGTTATAGATCAAATATACCAAAGAACATAAACACTACAAAGTGAAAGCAGACAAAATCACAAAGAATGTTGTCTGGATACAAGTGCAAATGAGGAACACATGGCAATTCATCTCAAACAACATCAACATTGCAATAATGTGCAATGGTAAAAAAGAAGACGTAAAGCTAAACAAAAGGGACTAAATCAAATTACACCAGAATGAGTACTAATCACGAAGGAGAACTTAATCACCACAAAACAAATGGATGCACCAATTATTGCAGGAATCTCAAAACATGTAATGATCATTATCAACACAATCATAGAAGAATATCGACAGCCAATAATACTAGGGCCACTGGAAAAATTAGAAAATGATGAGAAATTGATTCAAATTCAAGACGAAGAAAAAGAAAAAAAATCCTGGAGCAAACGGTGTGGGCACGATCCATGTGCAATCCATACTAACAAACAGCCTAACAGCGAAAATACAACGTAAAAAACCACACAGTACAACTAAGTACGATCAAAAATTAAATCTAGAGAAACACTAAACAAACTAGGACAAAATTTGTATATAAAGACAGACAAGGTAGACTCAAAGTAACTAACGATCAAGCTACAACATAAACAAGTTAATCCAATGCAAATTCAATAAGATACATCGAGTGCCGCCACATCGAATGGCACATGACAGACGAAAGTTTGAAAACCGCCCAGATACAGCACCCGCAAAACCAGACCAGTATATGGAGGCTATACTGGCGCAGCACCATTCGATGCAGCTAAACTCCCCCCAAGTGACTACACCACCACCTTTTATTAGACACTTCTTAATGTTTTTACTATTTTTGAAACTATAGCATCATACATAGACTTTTTCAATTTTGATTATTTATTTTTTTCAGGTGATTCTACCTGTTGAGTTTCATATTTAATTTTTAATTGTCTATGTATAGATATAATTTGAGTTTATAGCTATTCTAAAACTTTCGTTTTATTTGCAGACATTCGTAAACGTATACATTTTTTACGCTGTGCCGGAGGTACGCCTCCGATTTACCTCCGAGAAAAAGAAAACTTGTGAGAATGGCTAAATTTTATAGAACGACGGCGCGAAAGCTCGATTTTGAGAAAGCCAGTATAGAAGAGCGTTTGCAGAAAGAATATGATTTTGGTGAATCAGAATTGTTTGCAAAATCAAGCCTGAATAACACGATGATAAACTTTATAATATCGCAAATTGCCAACTAAAAAAAAAAGACCCAAAGGCCGAAGATTTACTGTGAATAATAAAATTTTTGCCTTGTCTTTTATGAAGCACCCAAAGGTTTACAGGCTGCTCCAAAAAACGTTTGCGTGGCCATCTCGGCAAACTTTAGTTGGGCTGATAAATAGAATTTCATTTAGAGCTGGTATAAACAAACGAATTTTTGACCACATTAATAAATTTTCCAAATCCTTGAAAAAGTTCTATCACATCAGATGTCGGTAGCATTGCGAGCTATTCCATTTCATGGTAAAAATTATATAATTGAAATATTACAATGTTTAACTAATTTTTATATAATATTTCTAGGTCCACCGTAATCCCCAAGAGCTACTCAAACAGCAAATTTTGTTGTGTTATTTGACTGTTTGCTCAACAAGTTCGAATTCTTTTGTTAATTCGTTCAAAAGTATTTTAGTAAATACTATCTAAATGCCACACTATGCTGCATCGAGTTGCGAAGAAACGTTGCAAAGTATACATTGAACAATTTAAAAAGATTTTTGCATGGTCATTCTCAGCCAGTTCCTGTAATAACTACTAACTTTGACAAAGTGCCAGTAGTATTTAAGGCATACGATAAATGCAATAAATGTTTATGCATACATTGCAGGATCTATTGCAAAAGGAATTAAAAAATCCAAAGGTTCTTACAATGTATGCATGGATAATTTATTAAGCACTATTAATAGATATAAGTATATTGATTTAAAAAAATATAATGCAACAAGTAATCTTCAGCAACCACGCAGTAATTTTGTTACCAAGCAGTAGTAACACGACAATAAAATTCATAAATTCGCAAATTGCCAATAAAAAAAAGACCCAAACGCCGAAGATTTGCTTGGATAATAAAATTTTTGCCTTGTCTTTTATGAAGCACAGTCCAAAGGTTCACAGACTACTACAAAAAACGTTTGCGTTGCCATCTCGGCAAACTTTAGTTGGACTGATAAATAGAATTCCATTTAGAGCTGGTATAAACAACTGAATTTTTGACCAGATTAATGAATTTTCCAAATCCTTGAAAAATGATTCTGATCCAAAAAATAAATAATAAATAATGTAATGTATTAATGTTTTTTTTTTGTAGTTGTCGCTTATTTTGAGTGTATATATTGTTTGTGTTTCTGTTATTTTAACTTTACTTGTTATTTATTTATAGTTATATATAACACTTTATTTTTAAATTTATAAATGTGCTGAATATTTTTGGTTTATTGGAATAGGTGAAAACCGGCTCTGCCGATCCTATTACCTGTTGAGTTGTTGTGGATGTATATTTTACAATTAATTCAATAAATCTATCTATCTATCTAAATGATGATGATTCAATGAGATGTTCATCGAACCAAATTTGACGTACAACAAAAAACATTTTATCATTGGGTTTGAACAGAACTTTATTGGAGGCAATTTAAAATTTGCTGACCACGTGATGATTTTCATGCTGAAATGCATATACCAAAAGTGGAAGCAACCATATTCTTTCGATTTTAGCGAGCATGGTATGTGTACACCAGAATTGTGCGCACAAGTAAAGGAAATTAACCGAAAAGCATAAAAAAAAATTAAGCGTCGTCGCCATAGTTTGCGACCAATACAGCACTAATGGCAAAGCCATAAAAATGTTGTATGAGAAAACAAATCGAGACTATATAATAAAACACAAAAAAAAACAGAATCTTCGAATTTGAGGTCGACGGTGCAGAAGTAGTACCCCTTTATGATGTCTCACATCTGTTGAAAGGAGAACAAAATAATCTGGTGACGAAAGATGTACAGTTTACCTGGAAAAGAAAGCCTCAAACCGGGACCTGGAAGGGTATAGAAAGGAAGTATTTTGCGGACAATAAAGACTATGTACACCAAATGCTCTACAAGTTGACAGATGGTCATGTCATTGCTACAAAAATAAAAAAAAATAACGTCAGCTTTGCAGCACAATTTTTTAAGCTGTGCCGGAGGTACGCCTCCGATTTAACTCCGAGAAAAAGAAAACTTGTGAGAATGGGTAAATTTTATAAAACGACGGCGCGAAAGCTCGATTTCGAGAAAGCTAGTGTAGAAGAGCGTTTGCAGAAAGCATATGATTTTGGTGAATCAGAATTGTTTGCAAAATCAAGCCTGAATAACACGATGACAAACTTTATAAAATCGCAAATTGCCAACTAAAAAAAAAAAAACCCAAACGCCGAAGATTTACTGTGGATAGTAATATTTTTGCCTTGCCTTTTATGAAGCACCCAAAGGTTTACAGGCTGCTCCAAAAAACGTTTGCGTGGCCATCTCGGCAAACTTTAGTTGGGCTGATGAATAGAATTTCATTTAGAGCTGGTATTGACAAACGAATTTTTGACCAGATTAATAAATTTTCCAAATCCTTGAAAAATGACAAAGAAATATTGTGTCGGTTAATGTTCGATGAGATGTCTATTGAACCAAATTTGACGTACAACAAAAAAGAAGATTTTATCATTGGGTTTGAACAGAGCTGCATTGAACGCAATTTAGAATTTGCTGACCACGTGATGGTTTTCATGCCGAAAGGCATATACCAAAAATGGAGGCAACCATTGTCTTTCAATTTTAGCGTGCATGGTATGTGCGCACCAGAATTGTGCGCACAAATTCAGGAAATTATCCGAAAAGCACCAGAAAAAAGGGTCGTCGCCATAGTTTGCGACCAATACAGCACTAATGGCAAAGCCATAAAAATGTTGTATGAGAAAACAAATCGAGACTATATAATAGAACACAAAAAAAACAGAAGCTTCGAATTTGAGGTCGACGGTGCAGAAGTAGTACCCCTTTATGATGTCTCACATCTGTTGAAAGGAGAACAAAATAATCTGGTGACGAAAGATGTACAGTTTACCTGGAAAAGAAAGCCTCAAACCGGGACGTGGAAGGATATAGAAAGGAAGTATTTTGCGGACAATAAAGACTATGTACACCAAATGCTCTACAAGTTGACAGACGGTCATGTCATTGCTACAAAAATAAAAAAAAATAACGTCAGCTTTGCAGCACAATTTTTTAAGCTGTGCCGGAGGTACGCCTCCGATTTAACTCCGAGAAAAAGAAAACTTGTGAGAATGGGTAAATTTTATAAAACGACGGCGCGAAAGCTCGATCTCGAGAAAGCTAGTGTAGAAGAGCGTTTGCAGAAAGCATATGATTTTGGTGAATCAGAATTGTTTGCAAAATCAAGCCTGAATAACACGATGATAAATTTTATAAAATCGCAAATTGCCAACTAAAAAAAAAACCCCAAAGGCCGAAGATTTACTGTGGATAATAAAATTTTTGCCTTGCCTTTTATGAAGCACCCAAAGGTTTACAGGCTGCTCCAAAAAACGTTTGCGTGGCCATCTCGGCAAACTTTAGTTGGGCTGATGAATAGAATTTCATTTAGAGCTGATATTAACAAACGAATTTTTGACCAGATTAATAAATTTTCCAAATCCTTGAAAAATTACAAAGAAATATTGTGTCGGTTAATGTTCGATGAGATGTCTATTGAACCAAATTTGACGTACAACAAAAAAGAAGATTTTATCATTGGGTTTGAACAGAGCTGCATTGAACGCAATTTAGAATTTGCTGACCACGTGATGGTTTTCATGCCGAAAGGCATATACCAAAAATGGAGGCAACCATTGTCTTTCCATTTTAGCGTGCATGGTATGTGCGCACCAGAATTGTGCGCACAAATTCAGGAAATTATCTGAAAAGCACCAGAAAAAAGAGTAAGGGTCGTCGCTACAGTTTGTGACCAATACAGCACTAATGGCAAAGCCATAAAAATGTTGTATGGGAAAACAAATCGAGAATATATAATAGAACACAAAAAAAAACAGAATCTTTGAATTTGAGGTCGACGGTGCAGAAGTAGTACCCTTTTATGATGTCTCACATCTGTTAAAGGGGAACGAAATAATCTGGTGTCAAAAGATGTACAGTTTACCTGGAAGAGAAAGCCTTAAACCGGGACGTGGAAGGATATAGAAAGGGTGTATTTTGCGGACAATAAAGACTATGTACACCAAATGCTCTACAAGTTGACAAATGGTCATATCGTTGCTACAAAAATAAAAAAAAAAAAATAACGTCAGCTTTGCAGCACAAGTTCTATCACATCAGATGTCGGTAGCATTGCAAGCTATTCCATTTCATGGTAAAAATTATATAATTTAAATATTACAATGTTTAACTAATTTTCATATAATATTTTTAGGTCCACCGTAATCCCCAAAAGCTACTCAAACAGCAGATTTTGTTGTGCTATTTGACTGTTTGTTCGACAGTTTGAACGGAACCACAAAATTTCCATCAAGAGGCAAAGTGTTCAGAGCTGCAATAACAGCTGAATCTCCTCATGTGGAATTTTGGAACGAAGCTCTACCTGTTTTAAAATCTATGTGATTTTTATCTAAAAATAAAAAGCCAGGGTCTGGAGTTATCCCACTTATAATTCCATACTGGATCAAAACCATAATTGGGTTCAAACAAATTTGGGAAATTTTGAAAGACGAAATAGAATATTTGTGTTTGAGGAATTTTAATCAGGATTCTTTGGAAAATTTATTTGGACAAATAAGAAGCCATGGGGCTCGCAATACACACCCGAACTGCAATTGTTTTGTTAATTCGTTCAAAAGTATTTTAGTAAATACTATCTAAATGCCACACTATGCTGGATCGAGTTGCGAAGAAGACGTCGCAAAGTATACATTGAACAATTTAAAAAGATTTTTGTATGGTGATTCTCAGCCAGTTCCTGTAATAACTACTAACTTTGAAAAAGTTCCAGTAGTATTTAAGGCATACGATGAATGCAATAAATATTTATGCATACATTGCAAGATCTATTGCAAAAGGAATTAAAAAATCGACAGGTTCTTACAATGTATGCATGGATAATAATTTATTAAGCACTATTAATAGATATAAGTATATTGATTTAAAAAAGTATAATGCAACAAGTAATCTTCAGTAACCAAGCAATAATTTTGTTACCAAACAGTAGTAACACGATGATAAACTTCATAAAATCGCAAATTGCCATTAAAAAAAAAGACCCAAACGCCGAAGATTTGCTTGGATAATAAAATTTTTGCCTTGTCATTTATGAAGCACAGTCCAAAGGTTCACAGACTACTACAAAAAACGTTTGCGTTATCATCACGGCAAACTTTAGTTGGACTGATGAATAGAATTCCATTTAGAGCTGGTATAAACGACCGAATTTTTGACCAGATTAATGAAATTTCCAAATCCTTGAAAAAGGAGTCTGATCTGAAAAATGATGATGATTCAATGAGATGTTTATCGAACCCAATTTGACGTACAACAAAAAACATTTTATCATTGGCTTTGAACAGAGCATTATTGGACGCAATTTAAAATTTGCTGACCACGTGATGATCTTCATGCTGAAAGGCATATACCAAAAGTGGAGGCAACCATTGTCTTTCCATTTTAGCGTGCATGGTATGTGCGCACCAGAATTCTGCGCACAAATTCAAGAAATTATCCGATACGCACCAGAAAAAAGAGTAAGGGTCGTCGCTACAGTGTGTGACCAATACAGCACTAATGGTAAAGCCATAAAAATGTTGTATGAGAAAACAAATCAAGAATATATAATATAACACAAAAAAAACAGAAGCTTTGAATTTGAGGTCGACGGTGCAGAAGTAGTACCTTTTTATCATGTCTCACATCTGTTGAAAGGGGAACGAAATAATCTGGTGTCAAAAGATGTACAGTTTACCTGGAAGAGAAAGCCTTAAACCGGGACGTGGAAGGATATAGAAAGGGTATATTTTGCGGACAATAAAGACTATGTACACCAAATGCTCTACAAGTTGACAAATGGTCATATCATTGCTACAAAAATAAAAAAAAATTAACGTCAGCTTTGCAGCACAAGTTCTATCACAACAAATGTCGGTAGCATTGCGAGCTATTCCATTTCATGGTAAAAATTATATAATTTAAATATTATAATGTTTAACTAATTTTCATATAATATTTTTAGGTCCACCGTAATCCCTAAAAGCTACTCTCAAACACCAGATTTTGTTGTGCTATTTGACTGCTTGTTCGACAGTTTGAACAAAACCACAAAATTTCCATCTAGAGGCAAAGTGTTCAGAGCTGCAATAACAGCTGAATCTCCTCATGTGGAATTTTGGAACGAAGCTCTACCTGTTTTAAGATCTATGTGATTTTTATCTAAAAATAAAAAGCCAGGGTCTGGAGTTATCCCACTTATAATTCCATACTGGATCAAAACCATAATTGGGTTCAAACGAATTTGGGAAATTTTGAAAGACGAAATAGAATATTTGTGTTTGAGGAATTTTAATCAGGATTCTTTGGAAAATTTATTTGGACAAATAAGAAGCCATGGGGCTCGCAATATACACCCGAACTGCAATTCTTTTGTTAATTCATTCAAAAGTATTTTAGTAAATACTATCGAAATGCCACACTATGCTGGATCGAGTTGCGAAGAAGAGGTCGCAAAGTATACATTGAACAATTTAAAAAGATTTTTGTATGGTGATTCTCAGCCAGTTCCCGTAACAACTACCAAATTTGAAAAAGTGCCAGTAGTATTTAAGGCATACGATGAATGCAATAAATATTTATGCATACATTGCAAGATTATTTAAAAAAGTATAATGCAACAAGTAATCTTCAGCAACCAAGCAGTAATTTTGTTACCAAACAGTAGTAACACGATGATAAACTACATAAAATCGCAAATTGCCATTAAAAAAAAAGACCCAAACGCCGAAGATTTGCTTGGATAATAAAATTTTTGCCTTGTCTTTTATGAAGCACAGTCGAAAGGTTCACAGACTACTACAAAAAACGTTTGCGTTGCCATCTCGGCAAACTTTAGTTGGACTGATGAATAGAATTCCATTTAGAGCTGGTATAAACGACCGAATTTTTGACCAGATTAATGAATTTTCCAAATCCTTGAAAAAGGATTCTGATCTGAAAAATGATGATGATTCAAAAAGATGTTCATCGAACCAAATTTGACGTACAACAAAAAACATTTTATCATTGGGTTTGAACAGAGCTTTATTGGACGCAATTTAAAATTTGCTGACCACGTGAAGATTTTCATGCTGAAAGGCATATACCAAAAGTGGAGGCAACCCATTGTCTTTCCATTTTAGCGTGCATGGTATGTGCGCACCAGAATTCTGCGCACAAATTCAGGAAATTATCCGATACGCATCAGAAAAAAGAGTAAGGGTCGTCGCTACAGTTTTTGACTAATACAGAACTAATGGCAAAGCCATAAAAATGTTGTATGAAAAAACAAATCGAGAATATATAATAGAACACAAAAAAAAACAGAAGCTTCGAATTTGAGGTCGACGGTACAGAAGTAGTACCCTTTTATGATGTCTCACATCTGTTGAAAGGGAAACAAAATAATCTGGTGTCAAAAGATGTACAGTTTACCTGGAAGAGAAAGCCTCAAACCGGGACGTGGAAGGATATAGAAAAGATGTATTTTGCGGACAATAAAGACTATGTACACCAAATGCTCTACAAGTTGACAAATGGTCATTTCATTGCTACAAAAAAAAAAAAAAAAAAAATTAACGTCAGCTTTGCAGCACAAGTTCTATCACATCAGATGTCGGTAGCATTGCGATCTATTCCATTTCATGGTAAAAATTATATAATTTAAATATTACAATGTTTAACTAATTTTTATATAATATTTCTAGGTCCACCGTAATCCCCAAGAGCTACTCAAACAGCAGATTTTGTTGTGCTATTTGACTGTTTGTTCGACAGTTTGAACGGAATCACAAAATTTCCATCAAGAGGCAAAGTGCTCAGAGCTGCAATAACAGCTAAATCTCCTCATGTGGAATGTTGGAACCAAGCTCTACCTGTTTTGAAATTTATGTGATTTTTATCTAAAGATAAAAGGCCAGGGTCTGGAGTTATCCCACTTATTATTCCATAGTGGATCAAAACCATAATTGGGTTCAAACGAATTTGGGAAATTTTGAAAGACGAAATAGAATATTTGTGTTTGAGGAATTTTAATCAGGATTCTTTGGAAAATTTATTTGGACAAATAAGAAGCCATGGGGCTCGCAATATACACCCGAACTGCAATTCTTTTGTTAATTCGTTCAAAAGTATTTTAGTAAATACTATCTAAATGCCACGCTATGCTGGATCGAGTTGCGAAGAAGACGTCGCAAAGTATACATTGAACAATTTAAAAAGATTTTTGTATGGTGATTCTCAGCCAGTTCCTGTAATAACTACTAACTTTGAAAAAGTGCCAGTAGTATTTAAGGCATACGATGAATGCAATAAATATTTGTGTATACATTGCAGGATCTATTGCAAAAGGAATTAAAAAATCCACAGGTTCTTACAATGTATGCATGGATAATAATTTATTAAGCACTACTAATAGATATAAGTATATTGATTTAAAAAAGTATAATGCAACAAGTAATCTTCAGCAACCAAGCAGTAATTTTGTTACCAAACAGTAGTAACACGATGATAAACTTCATAAAATCGCAAATTGCCATTAAAAAAAAAGACCCAAACGCCGAAGATTTGCTTGGATAATAAAATTTTTGCCTTGTCTTTTATGAAGCACAGGCAAACATCTCGGCAAACTTTAGTTGGACTGATGAATAGAATTCCATTTAGAGCTGGTATAAACGACCGAATTTTTGACCAGATTAATGAATTTTCCAAATCCTTGAAAAAGGATTCTGATCTGAAAAATGATGATGATTCAATGAGATGTTCATCGAACCAAATTTGACGTACAACAAAAAACATGTTATCTTTGGGTTTGAACAGAGCTTTATTGAACGCAATTTAAAATTTGCTAACCACGTGATGATTTTCATGCTGAAAGGCATATACCAAAAGTGGAGGCAACCATTGTCTTTCCATTTTAGCGTGCATGGTATGTGCGCACCAGAATTCTGCGCACAAATTTAGAAAATTATGCAATACGCACCAGAAAAAAGAGTAAGGGTCGTCGCTACAGTTTGTGACTAATACAGCACTAATGGCAAAGCCATAAAAATGTTGTATGAAAAAACAAATCGAGAATATATAATAGAACACAAAAAAAAACTGAAGCTTCGAATTTGAGGTCGACGGTACAGAAGTAGTACCCTTTTATGATGTCTCACATCTGTTGAAAGGGAAACCAAATAATCTGGTGTCAAAAGATGTACAGTTTACCTGGAAGAGAAAGCCTCAAACCGGGACGTGGAAAGATATAGAAAGGGTGTATTTTGCGGACAATAAAGACTATGTACACCAAATGCTCTACAAGTTGACAAACGGTCATGTCATTGCTACAAAAATAAAAAATAAAATTAACGTCAGCTTTGCAGCACAAGTTCTATCACATCAGATGTCGGTAGCATTGCGAGCTATTCCATTTCATGGTAAAAATTATATAATTTAAATATTACAATGATTAACTAATTTTTATATAATATTTCTAGGTCCACCGTAATCCCCAAGAGCTACTCTAACAGCAGATTTTGTTGTGCCATTTGACTGTTTGTTCGACAGTTTGAACGGAACCACAAAATTTCCATCAAGAGGCAAAGTGCTCAGAGCTGCAATAACAGCTGAATCTCCTCATGTGGAATGTTGGAACGAAGCTCTACCTGTTTTAAAATCTATGTGATTTTTATCTAAAGATAAAAGGCCAGGGTCTGGAGTTATCCCACTTATTATTCCATACTGGATCAAAACCATAATTGGGTTCAAACGAATTTGGGAAATTTTGAAAGACGAAATAGAATATTTGTGTTTGAGGAATTTTAATCAGGATTCTTTGGAAAATTTATTTGAACAAATAAGAAGCCATGGGGCTCGCAATATACACCCGAACTGCAATTCTTTTGTTAATTCGTTCAAAAGTATTTTAGTAAAAACTATCTAAATGCCACACTATGCTGGATCGAGTTGCGAAGAAGACGTCGCAAAGTATACATTGAACAATTTAAAAAGATTTTTGTATGGTAATTCTCAGCCAGTTCCTGTAATAACTACTAACTTTGCAAAAATGCCAGTAGTATTTAAGGCATACGATGAATGCAAAAAATATTTATGCATACATTGCAGGATCTATTGCAAAAGGAATTAAAAAATCCACAGGTTCTTACAATGTATGCATGGATAATAATTTATTAAGCACTATTAATTGATATAAGTATATTGATTTAAAAAAGTATAATGCAACAAGTAATCTTCAGCAACCAAGCAGTAATTTTGTTACCAAACAGTAGTAACACGATGATAAACTTCATAAAATCGCAAATTGCCAATAAAAAAAGAAGACCCAAACGCCCAAGATTTGCTTGGATAATAAAATTTTTGCCTTGTCTTTTATGAAGCACAGTCCAAAGGTTCACAGACTACTACAAAAAACGTTAGCGTTGCCATCTCGGCAAACTTTAGTTGGACTGATGAATAGAATTCCATTTAGAGCTGGTATAAACCGAATTTTTGACCAAATTAATGAATTTTCCAAATCCTTGAAAAAGGATTCTGATCTGAAAAATGATGATGATTCAATGAGATGTTCATCGAACCAAATTTGACGTACAACAAAAAATATTTTATCATTCGGTTTGAACAGAGCTTTATTGGACGCAATTTAAAATTTGCTGACCACCTGAGGATTTTCATGCTGAAAGGCATATACCGAAAGTGGAAGCAACCATATACTTTCCATTTTAGCGAGCATGGTATGTGCACACCAGAATTGTGCGCACAAGTTAAGCAAATTAACCGAAAAGCATCAGAAAAAATATTAAGGGTCGTCGCTATAGTTTGCGACCAATACAGCACTAATGGCAAAGCCATAAAAATGTTGTGTGAGAAAACAAATCAAGACAATATAAATAGAATGTATTGCACAAAAATTATGCTTTTCAAAAATGTGAAACAAGAGATTGATTTTCATACAAAAGACATGTTTTCATTCACTTGTACTGAGCATAATTTATATAATTTATTTGTTAACAAATGCATTTATGTATACATTTTTAAATCGACAATAAATGTTAATCGGAATTTGAATGGCCTGGATAGCCGGTCAAAACTTGTAGACAAGGTCCAAAAACTGGCCAAGGTCAAATACCAAATAATAAGAAAAAAAAATGCGATTCAAAGTATTAAAAATCCTAATAACTGCTAGTTGAATTAATTGTGATTTTTTCGTAATTGTTTTGTTTTAATTGTTATTTTTTTTTAATTGTTTTAATTGTTATTTGTTTTTAACTGTTTTAATTGTAATTTTTTCGTAATTGTTTTATCTTAATTGTTATTTTTTCGTAATTGTTATTTTTTTGTAATTGTTTTAATTGTTATTTATTTATAATTGTTTTATTTTAATTGATATTCTTTTCGTAATTGTATTAATTGTTGACTAAATAGTGTGAAATTTAAATAATAGTGGCTTTGTATATGTATATGTATTTATATTTATTTAGTATAGTATTGATTATTATGTGTATTTTTTGCAGCAAAACTAAATGTTATTTCTAAATTTTAAATTTTATTTTATTAGTATAACATTGATACTTGATAGTAATAAAATTAATATTTACTTTCGAGTAAGTAAATATTAATTTGATTAGCATCAATATAATACGACGAGACAATTTATTGATTACGAACAAATCGACTCATTTTTTGCACTTTGGTGTGTAAAGATGTTTAAACTATAACTGACAAAAGTTATTTACAGAGTAAATAACTGTTAATCATCAAGTTATTTACAGAGTAAATAACTTTTAGAAAAAAATATTATAACTAAAAGTTATTTACAGAGTAAATAACTTTTAGAAAAAAAAAACAAAGTTTTATACGTAACCATAGAAATCTTAGGTAAATAAAAAAATTTAGAAGTGAAAATAGGGGTTGTAACATATTTTATCAAAATAAAAGCCATCAAATGCATTGTGACTACGATTTTTAGAGGTAGGAAAAAAAATGTCGTTGTTATTGTTTAATAAAATTTTCATATTTGCATAAAACTCAAAACTTATTATGGTTTTGTCATTGTCAAAAAATAAACGTTCTTGAACACAATGGCTCAGGCTCACGTTTATTCAAACACTGAGTTAGCGGTCAAGATTTTATTGTACAGAAAATCACGAGGAAATGCTGAAGAGACAGCTAGAATTGACGTTGCTAGATTTCGTAATCGCATCCACCAACAAGATGATAAACATTGCGTTCAACAACTTTTTTTTTTGACAATGACAAAACCATAATAAATTTTGAGTTGATGTATTGTAAACGTTTCGCAGCAATCTTTGATGCTAGTTAAATTTTTTGCAACAAACCAGTGTTTCCCAAAATTTGTATTAAAATTTCATAGTTTTTTTAACTTTCTTAATAATGAGTATTTTTTCATACTTTTCACTGTTAAATCTTTATTGCCATCCCATCTATTGGCCGTTCAATTTTCCACCCCAAGACTGTAAACACCCTATAATAAGTTCAAAAGCAATCCACAGGTAAAACTTCTAAATGAATAGGAGTTACACCAACAGCCAACGTAATTTTAAATTTAGTTTAAAATTGCCGCTTAAAATCATGGTAATATAATAATATAAGACAGGCGCAATGATGACCCGATTTGCTACGGTACATGTTCTGTTTTCCTTTATCGGCTTATTTTATTAACATTGTGTTATGGGGCAAAGCAAAATAAAGTCGTATAAGATATTTGCTTGCAGGCGGGACATATGGTTGGTGGAGATGCCAAATTTTTCGGTAAAATAAAAGTGGGGAAGTTGTACTTTAAGTAGTGCTAGTCGATGAAATCTTCTATGCAACACGCCAGTAAAGTGTCTTAATCAAACCGGCTTCGCCTTGGCTTGCAATCTCCAAACGTTCGATAAAGTGTCACTTTACCGCCTTGGCACGTGATCTATTTACATAAATAGATAAATATTACATCTAATGGGTGCATGTCGCTGAATGGGTACATTAGCGACTATATTTTAAATAAGAAGTGTCCTATCATGCGATCTCATCTCTCATTTTAGAACACCGCCTAGTAAAAAGTTAGCCGCTACGTTCGGATTAAACAACTGAATTAATTATTTTACATTGCACAGTATTAAATCAAATCATTTCAATGCAAGCTTGAATGCAAAATTACCCATCTAAACTCTTTATTGAACTCTGACTATTTATTTTTCAGTTTTAACCTTAAGTTTAAAACTTTATATATTTTGTACGTTTCTACATATTATATTACTTAAACTACAATGTAAATTGTAAATGGCTTGTTTGTAAACAAACTTGAATTGAATTGCATTGACTTAAATTAAATGCGAAAACTCCTTTGTTATTTAAAAGCATTGTTAAGAAACACGTGGAAAAGAGCGGAAAGGTTCCACAGAACAAAGGTGCGTCATAGTGCAACACGGAACGGTAGCACTGAACAAGTGTGCAAAGAAGCTTTAGACGGCAAATTGGTCAAAAAAGTCGATATTATTAAAAACCGATAATAATATTGATGTTATTACGAACCGATTACATTAATCCGTGTGGATTGCAGCAGTACCTTCTGATTGCAGATGAAAACTCCCTTTAAGGCCAGATAGACTGCCCCAGGAATTAATGCACTATATTATTGACCACATTAAACAATCTCCTGTAGAAGAGTCGTAATACTCCAGGAAAAGGAATCCATGTAAATAGTACCCTTCGCCACTGCTAAACTTAATCAAAATAGCTATAGGTATTATGAGCAATGTGATCAACTGAAGCTTGTGGGAAAAATCCAAATATAGTTGAGTACGTACTCACAATATTTGCGGCTGAGTTTAATTGGTCATTAGGGCCTCCCAAAAGTGATACAAGCAGCAACTGTGAGGTAGATCAAACAAAGAACACCAAGAAAATTATTATGCATTAATTGAAGCGATGAAAACTGATAAAGATAAATCGAAGGCATCAGGCATTACAATGGATTTTCAGCTGACAATACCACTTCCGAAGATAACCACAGCAAAATAGTTTTAACTTAAGCATATTATCACCAGCAATACAAAGAAAAAAAAACAGCAATACAGAAATTTATTTATTGACTTTTACTGAGGAAAGTTACACACAAACAACTTTAACCCTAATTTATTCAAAACTTTTGAATAAAATAAGATCTTGTAACATAGCACAATAAGATTTTGTAACATAACATTTTCATCCACTCGTGCCTTCAATTAATTAATAGTTAGTTGTGTTTTAATGCAGTAAATTCAATATTTTTTAACACGAATCTAAAGATTATTTAGCGAGGTGATGCCGAGGTAAATATCATGTGTGGATGCATAAATATATAATAACTGCCTAATTTTTATAATTTACTACTATGTCGATTTCGGGTAACCGATATTTCAATACCAAGGTTATGAAATAATTAACACCGAAAATTTTCCCGACTGTCACACAGGTGTTTGTGCAATGACAACTGTCCGCGCGGTTTGCACTTGGGCGGGAACTTGTTTTAAAGTAATATACTTGACCGAGGGATATTTCTTCAGACAATCGCCTAAACAATTAAAAAATAACAACAACTAAAAAACCTCAAGTAATTTACAACATTAATCAACTAGTTTGAGAATTGATGATTGCCATGACTAATTTAAATAATAAAGATTTATCTATATGTTAAAAGTTTTACTAGGTACCTTCGCGGGGTGTTGTTGACAATTTTCTCGAGGCAATTGTAACTGCCGTCAAATATGCGTTAAGTTCACATCTAATTGGCTTGTTTAAAAATAAATGTCATTGTGATTGGTCAAATGTAATAAATTTGACTATATAACTCATTTTGAAATTAGCCAATAGGAATAATGCATTATCCCTAGTTATCAAGTATTGATAACTGAATATACGCTTGACGACGTGATATATCTGTTTTGGTGATTCGGCGCTTCGAAAAAGTTATAACTAATGTTACTATTCATTAGTTTGAGAATAGAAATAATACTATGCAAAGTACTTCTACTATAACTGCAAATGTAACATTAGTGGTATCATCCCAGTCATCATCAGGCAACAACCCCACAAATATTTATCACAATAATTGTACTTTCAATTTTAATACAAAATAAATGTCAGTTGTTTTATAAGTTTTTAATAAAAATAGTACAAAACTTCAAATGAATGTCAGATTTATTTATTCGTTATATAGTCCTATTGAATACCACTCTTGCATTCAGTATTATCAGAATATACTGAATGCACTTGTGATATTATAAGTGAATATGAGGGACATTGTCTTTCAAATTTTTTTTTCAATGGCTGCTTGATTAAGCAGTAACAACTGTAAAAACTCCGGGCTTCTTTTAATACAGTTTGTTGATATGTAACTATGTAACTGTATGCAAAATATGTAGGCTTAAACAAAATATTAAAAATTGGTCCTATTCCTGGAGTCGCATTTGTACGCCCTGGAGTCGCATCGAGTTTACATACGATATTTGGATTGAGTAATTTAAAACATGCAGCTTAATACAAATTTAAAGTTCTACTTATAGAAATAAATAAAATAAAACAGTGTCATCTTGAGTGAAACACTTGGTATAAACTAAATTTTATAAAACTAATTATATAACTTACCTTGGCAACCAGTGTTGTGGAAACTATTGTAAGTAAACTTAGCTAAGCAAAAGTAAAGGTTTATATATTGCAATACACTTATAAAGAAATGGGTCAAAAAGTGCATGGTGCATTATATAACCTCATACCAATTTATTCAAAAGAAAATTTGCACACAATGTGGTAGACGTCAAGGTTGGAAAGAATTTACTACTTTTATAATATTGCTAATAAAATTCGACACGACTTCCTTTAAAGGAAACTAAAAATAAACTAAAAGTTAAAATTATAAAATGTCTTATAAAAGACAGAAAGGCGAAAGTTATAGTTAGATCTTTTTTTAAATCGGTGTAGTAGTTCATAATGATTTATTAAGTGTACGGGATATTTATATACACTGCTCAAAAATGAAAGTGTCACCCCCTAAAATTTGGACTGTTTTTGAAAAGTAATAACTTTGGAAACCCACAACGGATTTTAATTCGGTTTTCGAAGTTCGATTGCGCCATTCTTTATTTACGATTTCAATATTATTATTAATTAACTTGTTATTTTGGAAGTCAATTCCAAAACCTAATTTTTTAATATGCTCAAAACCTAAAAGACCGTCAAAAAACTCATGAAAATCAAATAAAAGTACTTCTAAATTATTATTAATATTTAATTCTTTTAATATGGGAACATTAGCTTTAAATCGGCACATTTTTTCACCGACTCATGTTTTAATTAAAATTGGATCGCGATAAATAGAGTCTGGAAAACATTTTTTTTTATTATACTTGGGTTAATTATGGAAATTCCTGATCCAGTATCGATTAGTAATTTCATAGGAGGATTTTTAATTCGATATAAGGTAGATTGTTTTTGTTTATTACGTTATTTATTTCAATTATGTCTTTTGATGATTTAGGCCTGGCGCCTGAAAATTTCCTTCTAAGTGACAATCACCAATTACACCATTTTCTGCATGATTTATTTCTTCAGCAATATAATTTGGGGTTGATTGTTGGTAATTTGGTCTGTAATATCGGTTTGGTTGTTGATTATAATTATTGTTCGTACTTCGTGTTACTACCGACATTGGTTGCTGTTGAAAATTTGGAGTTTTTCCAGTAGGTTTAAAAACATTTTTGGGTGGACCAAAAGTTTGTCTATTGGTTAGGAAATGATTATTTCTCGAAGGAAGAGGTTAAATATTTATAGGTTGAGAGGGGAACTCTGGATTAACACTATAATTTGATGCTTTATTCTGATTACCATAGAATGGATTAAATTGATTGTATCTTGGCGTTACTGTATTTTGATAGCGATTTGATGAGTTAAAATTATTCTGATATGAATTTGAACGATTCCTGCCAAAATTGTTTCTTCCAAAATTTCTTGGACCGTTATTATAAGAACCAAAATTATTTCTTTCAACATTACTTGGATTTCTCTGAAAATTTGTATTGTTTTCTTTAAAATTACTATTTCCCGAAGAGTTTAATTGTCTTTGGGCATATGTAAAATTTTCTTCTTCAATAACAATACTTATTGCGTTCTCCAGGGTTGCTGGATTTCTTAACCTTACAATATCTTGCACTCTACCTACTAGACCTCTGATGAAAGTGGTCTTTGCCAAAGCTTTGTAATTTTCTATAAATTGAATTTTTGGTTCCAAAGTATTATTACTTGCATTTATTTTTGAAATAATTAAACATCCTGAATTCTAGCGCCAAAATGTTGGGGTTAATAATGTTAGGGTTAATAATGCCAAAATGTTGGGGTATATTAAAAAATTAGGTTTTGGAATTGACTTCCAAAATAACAAGTTAATTAATAATAATATTGAAATCGCTTTACTATATAGAAATGTAGAGAATTTACTATTAAAAGTAATTAAAGTAAATCCAAATGAAATATTGCAAACGAAAATCCCAGTTAAAATTGATAATGGCAGAATAATTGTACCCGAAAATAATAATTTCTATTGATTAATAATTCCAGAAATTTTAACAAATGCTGAAAATGGAAAGGCATTAATTGAAATTCGTAATCCCACTAACAAGAATAAAGAAATTATTATTAATCAACCTTTTGTTGCAAATAAAATGGAAGAATATGAAGTATATAATTTCAATTTTAATAACCAAATAAATAGTAAGAATCAAAAGATAAATACGTTAGTTAAAACGGATCATATAAATAATGAAGAAAAACAAGAAAATTTTAAATTATTTCATGAATTCAGTGATATTTTTCATGATGAAACGCAAGATAAATTAAGTTTTACTAACAAAATTAAACATGTAATTAAAACAAATGATGAAATACCGGTTCATACGAAATCATTTCGGTATACATTTATTCATAAGGAAGAAGTTTATAAACAAATTAATAAAATGCTGGAAGATGGAATAATCAGACTGTTGTATAATTTAGTTGGCTTTGGAATTAGTTTATTATTAGACATAATTTGTAGTTAAATGATGTGTCAATATTTTGTCTTTTAAAACCTTAATAAAGGTATATTCTACAATTTAAAAGACAAAAATAACATAAATTAGTATCATGGATCGTTTTCTACGTCCTGAACGATTCGGCATTGATCCACATTCAAGTAATGCTGTACAAGAATGGCGTCATTGGTTGCGAACGTTTGAGAATTTCGTTTCGACTGTTCATCTTCCTGATAATGTAGAAGAAGCCGCAGTATTACAGCTTAATTTGCTTATTAACTATTTGGCTCCAAATGTGTACGAGTTTGTTAGTGATTGCCACAATTATATTTGCAATTGAAAAATTAAAATGTACGTATGACAAGAAAACGAATCAAATTTACGCACGGCACATCTTGGCATCGCGTAAACAACTTAATGGGGAAGATATTGCAAAATACGTGCAAGAGTTGCAGTCTCTTAGTAAAAATTGTAGATTTACTGAAGTCACCGCTGAACAAAACCGGGATGATTTTATAAGAGATTCATTTATTAGTGGAATTAGATCAAATGTTATTCGTCAAAGACTATTAGAATGTGATGAACTTTCTTTTGATCAAGCTATTGAAAAAGCTAGAACTATTGAATCATCTCAAATGCAATCAGCTTCTTTCCAAACTTTTGAAAATCCTGTAATTAATTCATTATGCAGTGAAAATAATGATATTAATATGGAAAAAGTTGAAACACAGATAAATGCAGTCACGAGAAATAGTTCAATGTGTATTTATTGTGGGTATAAAGAACATTTCAATAATAGATGTCCTGCTAAAAATTCAATTTGCAATATCTGTAAAAGAAAGGGTCATTTTGCTACAGTTTGTAAATCAAAAATTACCGGAAGCACTAATAGATATTTTAAAAGCAATTCTGTTCACAATTCAAATGCTATGCACATGTTAGCGGCTTTTCCGAAAAGTCTAAAGCAATCCATAATAACTGTAAAATTGAATGGAATTTTAACTGAAGCTCTTATTGATACTGGAAGCTCTGAAAGTTTTATTGATTTTAAAATGTTAAAACAAAGAAAACTGAAGTTGTTACCTTTTGAAGGTGTTGTTACGTTAGCTTCCACATGTTTCTCATCAGAGATACAAGGATATTGTAGAGCAAATATAGAAATATTTGAAAAGGTTCACAAAAATGTAGAATTTTTAGTTTTGAGAAATTTATGTACAAGCATAATTTTGGGGCATGATATTTTGAAACGATATTCTAGTATAGAAATGTATTTTGGAGGATCTATTTCCCCCATGCGTATTTGTTCTTTAGCAGTAGCCCAAGTGCCTGAAGTTCGTCTTTTTGAACATTTAGACCGAAATTGTAAACCAATTTGTGTAAAATCAAGGAAATATAGTCAACAAGATTTAAAATATATTGATTTGGAGATTCAAAAATTATTAGATGAAGGGATTATTGAAGAGAGTAGATCACCATGGAGAGCACAAGTGCTCGTTTCGGCATTAAATAATCACAAGAAAAGATTAGTGATTGATTACTCCCAAACTATTAATAAATTTACATTTTTGGATGCTTTTCCTTTGCCGAGAATAGAAGATATTATTAGTAACGTTTCAAAGTATAATGTGTTTAGTACAATTGATTTAAAAAGCGCGTACCATCAAATACCAATCAATATGAAAGATAGATGTTATACAGCATTTGAAGCTTCTGGTCAACTCTATCAGTTTACACGAATACCTTTTGGAGTTACGAATGGTGTAGCATGTTTTCAAAGAACTATGAGCATGCTTATAAAGAACGAAAATCTTCAGAAAACTTTTGCTTATTTAGATGATGTTACGATTTGTGGAAAAGATCAAAGTGATCATGATGAAAATTTGAAAAATTTTCTGAAAATGATTGAAAAATATAAGTTGACGTTAAATTATAAAAAATCAATATTTTCTGTAAAGTCGATTAAATTATTGGGATATGTTATAGATGAAAATACTATACGCCCAGATCCTGATCGTATGAACGGTTTGTTAAACTTACCAGAACCAAATAATTTGAATTCATTGAGACGAATTGTAGGAATGCTAGCATATTATTCAAAGTGGATTAAAAATTTTTCTGAAAAGATTCAAGTATTGGTTAAATGTAAAACTTTTCCTTTGAATAAGGAAGCATCAGAAGCATTTAAATTACTAAAATATGAAATCACTAAAGCAGCTGTTCATTCTATAGATGACAATAAAATGTTAACTGTTGAAACTGATGCTTCTGATTCGTCTATTGGAGCCATTCTGTCTCAAGAAGGAAGACCAGTAGCATTTTTCTCAAGAACGTTAAATCATAGTGAACGCAGACATTCATCAATAGAAAAAGAGGCTTATGCTATTATTGAATCTATTAGAAAGTGGAGACATTTTTTAATATATCGTCATTTTAAATTGATCACAGATCAAAGATCTGTATCTTTTATGTTTGATCATCAAGGTCATGGAAAAGTAAAAAATGAGAAAATTCAAAGATGGCGTTTGGAGCTTTCTCAGTATAATTATGATATAATTTATCGAGCAGGGTCCAGTAATGTTGTAGCAGATGCCTTATCTAGAGTTTCGGCTTCGATTGTTCCAAAAGTTAACTTAAAAATGTTGCATGAGATGCTGTGCCATCCTGGTATTACAAGGATGTATCATTGGGTAAGATTGAAAAATTTGCCTTTTTCTCTTGAAGAGATTAAGAGTTTAGTATCGTCATGTAAAGTTTGTGCTGAGATAAAACCTAGATTCTTTCCTCATGAAGGAAAGCTTATAAAAGCTACATCTTGTTTTGAAAGATTAAACATTGATTTTAAAGGACCATTACCAAATTGTGAAGGAAATTCATATATTTTAACAATAGTAGATGAATACTCTAGATTTCCATTTGCATTTGCTTGTAAAACTATGACTGCATCCGAAGTTATTAAACACTTGACGTCGTTATTTTATTTGTTTGGTATGCCTTCATATATTCATAGTGACCGAGGGTCATCATTTATGTCTGAGGAGTTGAAATCATTTTTAACATCGTTAGGAGTATCCACAAGTAGAACAACTCCATATAATCCAAAAGGGAATGGACAAGTAGAACGATACAATGGTATAATTTGGAAAACTGTAAAACTTGCTCTTAAATCTAAGAATTTAGACATAAATAAATGGGGAACGGTTCTTCAAGAAGTCTTACACAGTATTAGATCTCTTTTATGTACTACTATAAATTGCACTCCACATGAAAGGATGTTTCTGTTTAATCGTAGATCAAGTAATGGTACAACGCTACCAACATGGCTGTCTACTCCTGGGCCAGTATTAGTAAGAAGAATGATTCGCAATAGTAAGAATGATCCGTTGGTTGATAAAGCAGAATTGATAGAGGCAAATCCCGAATATGCATACATTAGATTCCAAGATGGGAAAGAATCTGCAGTATCCCTTAGACATTTAGCAGAATATCCTGAGAATCAGTTAGACTTGCTCGAGAGTAGTGAGGAAGCATGTATTCATCCGCGTTATGCTGATCTGTCCTATACTGATGATGTAGCACTGAATTAATTATCGAAGATAGCATTACTAACAATAGTAATATAGAAGTCTTAACTGAAGAGAACTTTATATCAACAAATGAAAATACTAACAATGACAATAGTATTGGTTATCAAAAAGATGATGTTAAATCAAAATCTCCAGAAGTTAGATTATCCAAGAGAATAAGAAAATTACCCAATTATTTATCCGACTACAAACTTAAATAATTAGTGGGGAAGAATGTTGTATAATTTAGTTGGCTTTGGAATTAGTTTATTATTAGACATAATTTGTAGTTAAATGATGTGTCAATATTTTGTCTTTTAAAACCTTAATAAAGGTATATTCTACACAGACCAAGTTTTAGTCCTTGGTCATCACCTATTTGGATAGTACCAAAAAAAAATGGATAGTAGTGGTAGACAAAAATGGATAATAGTAATAGACTATCGAAAGGTGAATGAAAAAAACATTGATGATCGATCCTTTACCCAATATTACGGACATATTAGATAAACTAGGTAGATGCCAATACTTTTCAACAATAGATCTTGCATCTGGTTTCCACCAGGTTGAAATGTCTGCCGAAAGCATAGAAAAATCAGCATTCAATGTTGAAAACGGTCATTTTGAATTTTTTAGGGTGCCATTCGGTCTAAAAAATGCCCCAGCAACTTTCCAACGCGTAATGGATAATATTTTGAAGGAATTGCAGAATAAAATTTGCCTTGTATACATGGACGATATAATAATTTTCTCATCATCATTGCAAGAGCATATTTTAAATCTTAAATTGTTATTTCAAACATTAAGAGATTCTCATTTAAAAATACAACCGGATAAATCCAACTTTTTGCGAATTGATGCAGAATTTTTAGGTCATGTCGTAACCCCAGATGGTGTGTTCGTAAATCCAAAAAAATAGAGGCGATTAAAAGATTTCCAATGCCAAAAACGGCAAAAAAAATTAAATCATTTTTAGGGTTAATCGGATATTACCAAAAATATATTAAAGATTTTGCAAAAATAACCAAACCATTTACACAATGCATAAAAAAAGGAGCTAAGATATTACGTGATAAGAAATTTATTACAACTTTTGACCTATGTAAAAACATATTAACAAATTCCCGAATTCTTCAAAAGGTACCCTAATTTTGAAAAACCGTTTAACCTTACAACGGATGCTTCTAATATCGCAATAGGAGCTATATTATCACAAGCTCAAATAAAGAATGATTTACCAATAGCCTATGCATCCAAAACATTAAATCCTGCGGAAACAAATTATTCCACAATCGAAAAGCAACTTTAAGCAATTGTTTGGGCGACAAAGTATTTTAGGCCTTACTTATTTGGTAGGAAATTTAAAATAATAACGGATCATAAACCGCTTCAGTGGTTATTTTCTTTAAAGGACCCAAGTTCCAGGTTAGTTAGATGGAGATTGAAGTTAGAGGAATATGATTACGAAATCATTTATAAACAAGGAAAAGCAAATACAAATGCTGACGCATTATCGAGAATAGAATTAAATGCTTTAGAAACTGCTTCCAATTTAGCAGATCCAGGAGAAATAGATTTTGATATTCAACAATATTTATTAAATGAAAATTCAGATTTAGTAGATTTGCCCATCGATGATTTAGACAAATATCTCAATGAACCTTCTGTTCATCCTAAAATTAAAATAATTTCAGATATACGAATACCAAAAGAGGAAACAGATCTTGCATCAGATCATACTTCATTTGAAGATCCCATAATGTCAATGAAAATTACAAATCGAAATATAAATCAATATAATAACCAAATTATATTATCAACTAATAATATAATTAAAAGTATTAGAATATGTCAAACAAAACCATTTAATTCAAAAAATAGATTAAATGTTACATTACCAGAGGAAAACTTGGAAGAAAATATTATTAAATTGGTCAAGGAATATATACAACTCAAAATATTGTATTGTTTATATTTTATAAACTTAGATCTGATTCAAATATTTTGCAATACAATTAGAATTACTTTTACAAATAGTTCATTCAATTTACTTCAAAGTAGTAATTTCGTGCAAGATGTAGAAAGTATCAATGAAAGAAATGAAATAATACAATTTCAGCACGAAACTAAAACTTCACATAGAGGAATTAAGGGCACGAAACCGCCTTGCAAATTTATGCGTGAAACGTTGCTTGGCAGCTCAGGGAATTTAACGCAGAAAAGCAGTTTCAGACGCTATTAATTATCCTAGAAAATATCTAATGGTAGATTTGGAGAGAGAACAGATGAAGCAACAAATGGACAAAAAAAATTTTTAATGGCTATTCGAACAAATCTTTCGTCAAAACATAAGTATTTTTTTTCTCTAATTTTTGGTAGCATTGGAAATTTTCTAGGTGTTATAACAAAGCCGCAAACTGCTTTACCAGTTTTTGAGAATTTTCCTCACCTCTCAATCTTTAGTAATGTTCTCGGCTAAAGCATGTGGCAAATAAGTCAGATCTTGGTCCATCTATTCTTTAACAGATGTCGCAAAATTTGCAGTGAATTTAGATATGCAAAACCATATTTATTATTGTAAATAATCAAGTTTTAATAAATTGGCGTCTGCGAATTTTTGCAGATACATTTTTAAGCGCCTGGCCGCTCGTGCTCTGAACCGTAGAGAACAGTACCTTATTGGCAAAGCAATATTTTTCCTTTACACCGTTCTACTTCCATTATTGTTAATTTAATTAAAAAATACACAATAATACAAGTTTAAGATTGAAGTTTCAGGATTCCAAATCATTTTTTATTTTTTTATTACCGTCAATCAGTAGTTTTTAATACATTTTATTCAGAGCACCTTACAGTGATCTTTTAAGGTTGATTTTTGTTTGTTTTTACACAGCCGAGATTGGGTTACGGTTCACTGTTAGTTTTTATTTCTTCTTTATTTCTTTCTTTATAGAAATAAATAAATAAACAAACGGCTTATTGACAATTTTTCTTCGTAATACTAATATTGATTCATAAACTATGAATATATACTGAAGTTTTATTTTAATAAATGAGTAACTCGATATGTAAATTAATTGCTATCTGAATCGGAACGTAAATATTACCGAAATAGTACCGAGTTTCTAATTTCTTAGAATAAAATGGAAATTTTATTCTAAGAATATTATTAATCAATATTATGAAAAAATTGCAAAAAATGCGTTTGTTTATTTCTAAAATGTGCAACAGTGAACAACGAACACGCAGGGCATTAAAGTCCCTGTAGGCCTTTTAAACAAAAAGCTGAAATTTTCAGAAATAAAAGCTTATGACCCAGATATAATACATCTCACTTCGCCAAGCAATCGTCCTGTGCTAAAAAGCACTAATTAAAATTTTTGATTTTTTTGAATGAGGTAATAGGTCATTGCATCTGTGACCATTTAGCCAAACAAAAATAGACAATTTCGTGGGCAGTATAGTAGTAATGCGCATACGCTTGCAGTTTAGAACGCCTTCGAAATGAATAAATAAATAATCAATATTTTTGTCTTTATATTTTTTCCTATAATCGCATATCCGCGATCGATAATTGAGCGTGACTGAGCGGAGACCATTTCTGACGCATGCGCATGCGTTAGAAATGTTCTATATATTCAAATGTTCGAACCCACGTAAAATTCATCAAATTTTCTTGCTTTTTGTAGAATATATCGAATTCTACTAGGTTATAACTCAAAAATGTTTTTTGATGAAGTTGCTTCCCTATTATTTGTGATTCATACAGTACCATTAATATTTTTTTGTGAATCCTAATAAACAAGAAATAAAGATAAATGTAAGTTGGTGTAAAAATGCCAAAATCTAGCTCTTGCTGCTTCACTGCCAGATCTTCGATCCTCGTCTCCGTCCCCGTTATACGTCTCTCCTATATTATAATGGCTCGAAATTCAAATATTCTTGTAATAACCAAACGCCCAATAATGATACAATAACGCTATTTTTTGACTTTATTTAAAACTTTGTTTTCTGCGAAATCTTTTTGAATCTGTGACGTACTTGGGCTTGTTTGTTCGTACATAATTGTAGAAGTCAAAAAAGGGGATTTTTTAAGATTGGACCAGGGTGCCAAAAAGCCCTGATTGTGATATTTTATTTCCATACCGTTTTTGACAAAATATACATTTGTTTACATCAAAAACGTCTTTTCGCAATGATACTGAAGCATGACATAATTTGTGTAGGTGTGAATCCTGATTAAAATTTTCTTCACAGCCAATTTTTGGGTCTGCCCTAGTGCGGAGAAATTCAATGTTTTTTTTTTACTTGTAAAGCTAGAATAAAATTTTGGTGCCAGAAAAGTATAA
Source organism: Cryptophagus acutangulus (assembly GCA_963556235.1). Lineage (NCBI taxonomy): Eukaryota > Metazoa > Arthropoda > Insecta > Coleoptera > Cryptophagidae > Cryptophagus > Cryptophagus acutangulus. Next base: position 4,483,609 of record OY744570.1, read on the forward strand.
CTATTTGTATAAAAGTATAACTTCTTTCTGCTTTTTTGATAGCTTCGCTTAGTTTTAAATTTACACATTTGGTAAAAACGTTCTCTAAGATTTAGGGAAAGTTTCAGCGTTTTGATAGTTTTATCTGAACTTTGGATAAAACTCTTGATGAATTTTGGCAGAATGAACATATCTTATATTTTTGCTTCCTTACTTTGAAAGATTCACTCTCCGAGTTTGTATCATTTTCTGACATTTTATCTATAATAATATTCTATAATATTGCAAAATATATTAGCTTATAATATTACAAGAATAATTGAATTTCGAGCCACTATAATATAGGAGAGACGTACAGCAGGGACGGAGACGAGGACCGAAACTCTGGCAGTCAAGCAGCGAGAGCTAGATTTTGGCATTTTTACACATTTTTATTTCTTGTTTATTAGGATTGACAAAAAAATAATAATGGTCACAAACCGGTATTCACGCGTCTCGCAGTGCCAACACTTACAGATGAGTCATCTGATCCAAAGTATATATGGTTGCATCAAATACCATTGTTTTTGTTATAGCCCTACCTATCAGTGACTGACCTTACTAGCGGACTAGCTAGTAAGGCTACCTGGTAACTTAAGTTTCTACCGTATACCCGAAAATCGCAGTTTCTCCCTGTAGATTCGCTAGCTACCAGAGCGGCTATATATGTACCGGTTTCTTAATGAAACAGAGCTAGCAATACGCAGAAAATATTTCTGGCCATCCATATCTGAAGATATTAATAAATATATTAATAATTGTGAGATTTGTCCAGGAGGGAAAGTATGAACGACATCCTCACAAAATTACATATAAATTAACTGAAACCAGTTAACGTCCATTCGAGCACATTTCATGGACACATTTCAAATTAATAAAGAGAAGTTTTTAACAATTATAGATTCGTTTTCGCGCTATAGTCAAGCTTATTATATGGAAGCGAATACGGTTATAAATGTAATAAATAATCTAATACTATTTAGCACACATCATGGACTTCTTCAGAAAATCACCACTCACCAAGGTGTTGAACTCAAAAACTTTATGTTAAAGGATTATTGTATTTTATATAATATTGAATTACATTATACATAAGTAAGAAATTCGGACGGAAACAATCCTGTGGAAAGAATGCATTCAAGCATAATCGAGCATATCAGATGTTTAAAGATTCAAGATAAAAATAATAAATCTGTAAAAGAATTAATGATAATTGCTATATTAGGATATAATAATTCAATACATTCTGCTATACCCCATTCTGATATACCCCATTTGAAATCTTAAACGGAATAATCTAGCAAAATGTCCTTTTGAAACAAGCAAAGAAATGCTAATGAATGAGTACATAATTAAATTTAGGGATAATGTTAAAAGAATACATCAAAATGTTAAAGAAAACAATATTGCTATTAAAACAAAGACACTAGCTAAAATCAATGAAATTCGTACAGATCCCCCTAATTACCAGGAAGATGTTCCAGCATATTTAACAGAAAAAACGCGAAATAAACTTTCATCTAAATTTAAAAAACATAAAATGATAAAAAATGAAGATATTCATGCTAAAGTTAATAAGAAAACAATTTATAAAAAATTCCTGAAACCGACACGAAATTTAACAAATGTTAATCTTGTTTCAGATAATAAACGAGATACTCCTAATACTAGTACTACTATCTACAAAAATCCTTCCAATTATCCTTAGCAACAGAATAAATATTATACTCTTGCCAGACGACACTGGCATATCACCATTTAAATTAGGAAAAGCTGTTATTATAAATTATAATCACGTCTTAATTCATTATATAGATTTAGATCCATTGATCAATAATTTTAGCAATCTCAAACAAACAAGTATAAATACTAGAGACAAAGGTTTTGGCAATGAAACCATATTAAATCACTATTTAGATGGAAATTCTGAAATAAACATATTAATAAAAGAAGTAGAAAACAAATTGGATAATATTCTTAATTCTAAAAATCACGTCGAAATCAATCGCTCTAAGAGAGGCCTTTTTAATTTTGTAGGCTCAGTAAACAAATTTCTTTTTTGGAATTCTATTTGGAATTTCTATCGGAATCAAATGCAATTAAATAAAGATTTTGAAAAATTGCAAAAAGACACAGAAAATCGGCTTAACTGGATATATTTTCATGTACTATTTGCTTAAATAGCCGCAAATCTAAGAGTTATTAAAAAAACGGCTATCACTTTCTCAAAGTTAGGCACTTTGCACCCGGATATTATTTCAATAAAAAATTTAAAAGATATATTCAAACTATTATTGAAACATCATAACCAAAATGAATTAATAAAAACAGATTTTTCAGATCTATATTCAATAATTAAAACTAGTTCATATGTATTAAATAGCAAACTAATATTTGTATTAAGTATCCCAATTGTATACCCAGATTCATTTGATTATTATCATTTAATACCTATACCTACAAAGCAAAATCAAACTTTGATACCACCCTTTCCCTATCTTGTACTCAATCACAGATAAGGTTATATACAGATGTGCCATGGGATAGGGCAAAGTGTTTCGCATTTTTATATTGCCAACGCCCGACTAGAGAGGGCTTTTTTGAGTATAACGCCGGCCCCGGGAGGGCGCTGTTCTTTTACAAAGTCTATCCTATGGTAGATGGCGTTGCAAAATAATATAATACTCTAATAACGTAATATGAAATCATCTTCATATGGCCCAAACCACACCAAACCAACAATTACAACAGTTACAATTTAACAGTTGCAACCTTACGTCCAGATACAGTGTCTAAAACCATCCGTTAAATTATAATGTGATTACAGTTTTCTTTCAAAACAAAATGAAATAAACTATGATATAAAAGGCATACTCCTAGATGTAGGCAATATAAAATACACGCGGGTTGAGGGGAACTGATGGGTAGCGAAACCAATTTTAACGATAGATCGCCTATCTGTTATACTTATCTGTGACTCAATGAAAAGAAGTATCAATATCAAGAAAATGAATGCTTGAAGTTAGCCGAGAATTTTATATGTATGAAGGAAGAACATATAATTCAAGAAAATTGCATTATACCAATAATTCGAAATCAACCGCCTAAATCATGTTCATTCTCACCAATTGAAATCAATAAAGCTGTAATAGAGAAAATTACGTCTGATAACATAATTATTCTAACAAAGAAGAAAATCCAAATTAAACAAAAATGTGAAGAGGAAACTCAATTCATCAATATAATTGGAAATCAATTGATTCATCTACCAACTAATTGTCAAATAGAATATGATTGACAAGAAATTGCTAATTATGAAACAAAACATTTTGGACAACCCCTATTTTACCTGAAATTCATGAAAACATTCAACCTAGGAAAATGCAGAAAATTATGATGGAAAATGTACCTTTAACAAAATTACATTTACTGGAGAAGCAAATAAGAACTGTGAAACCAATGGAAATAGAAGATTATGGAAGTCTACAATCAACAAATTGGACAACATACATAATTATTTTACTAATAATAATTCTAATAATTTATGTGTTATGGAAACTTACATTGAAAGCTAATATAAGGAAAATTTTACTAAGAAGGAACCCTGACGCAATTGCCATTTCCTCCGTCAATGTCAATCTTGAGGAGGGAGGAATTATATGATGGGAACCATCTATGAAGTACAAAATATGTTGCTTCTGCACAGATAAGTCAATTGTCTTTAATCTTCTAATACTAATTGCAAATTAATTGTAAACACATAATAATCGACCTATTGTATTATGCAGATGACAAACAAATTATCATCAGCTTATGTATTAATATATTTTAATTAGTCTTCGGTCTTAATGTTAGTCTCAATTAAGTAACATCATTTTATTGTAATCCAAAATAAATGTTTTTAAAAATAAGATTTAGTTATCAACAAATAAAATTACCGTGCTACTTGAAGGTGCAGTAGAAACTGTACATGTTGAAAAGGGCATTCAAGTTGAAAATGAAGCTAGTCCATATTTGAAGATGAAAATATGTGAGATGAAGGAGAAACTTTGACTGATGTTGAAGAACTTTGTCGTTATATTGTTAAAAATAATCTTAATTAAATATATTGTTCCATAACCTTTTACTTCTTAATTGAGCTATATATATGAGAACTAAATTTTTTCTGTTTTTTTTATGCTATATTATAGTTTTTATTCCTAAAATGTTAAATAAAATAAATAAATTGATAAATATCAAATCTCAATTATCAAACATCAATATATTAAATAAATGCGCGAGATGATTCACATTTAAAATAGAAATCCATATTATTTATCCTCTTTAATTCTTGTTTAAATAAGTGCACGGTAATGTAGTGAGTGAAACGGTGATAGTGACAGTGTTCTCGCCCATGAGGTTTTCAAAATGTCCTAGGATCGATTCTCGGTAGGTAAGTCTTGTGTTGTTTCTAATTTAATTAATATTTGTGTTTTTCAGAATTGTAAATGTTGCATAATAAATAAATCGAATAAAAATCACAAGAACATTATATTTGTTAGTATGTAAATTAAGTAATAATAATTACATAAATAGTTGTTCTTTAACTTTTTGTTATATTAAAAAAGTTATTCCTATTGATTCTCTTTTTTTTCTTTTTATTATCATAATTTTTTAACAATCGAATCAGGCGAAGGTTCCGATACTAACGAACAAAAGGTATTAATGGAAGGCGAGGCAGAATTAGAGTGAAGATTGATTTTTCCCCTCAGGATTCATCCAAAGGTGTGTTCCAGGCAATTGGTTTCTTTCTTCTACCCTTCAATCGGCCGTCTGTTATAATATGCGCGAAAAGTTCAACCCCCATCAGCATGTCGATGGTTCGTGAAACGTGATTCTCAGGATCAGCTAAGTTAATATTCAAAAGATGCAGCCACGAAAACGACCTATTGGGCATATCACCACAAATTTTAGGAATAACAGCGGCCTATAGACAGCATGTCCGACGCGGCGCACACCGAGAACGATAAGTGCAAATTAAGCCCAACTTTCGGAAATAAAATTTGCCTGACTAGTTTTATCCAACAATACACACACAGGTTCAAAGACTCTTTTGGAATTCCGTATTTCGATAACAGCGGTCGACAACAAAACTGTAGACTTGGCAGGAATCATAATAGTAAATAAAGTAAACTGAACAGAACTTGAAGCATGGTCCGAAGATGGCGCCAGACTAGTAGAAGGAAGCGAAATATCAGGTCGGTCTAAATGTAACAAAATGTGATATAGTTGAGAACATATTCGACATCCAGGCGTAGACTTACAATATTTGAGTTAGTGTTTGGAACCTAAGCAATTTAAACACCACTTTTGTTCCACTTTTGCTTCACTTTAAGAAATATGGACCTTCTACAACTGACCACTTTTGTTGTTTGGCCACACTATAACAATCTTGCGGTGTTTTGGCCAGAAACATGGCCAGTGTTTTGGCCAGTTTTAGTTACTAAGTGTAAAATTAATTGTATATCATATTAAACAATATACGTCCTAATTTGTATTCTAAAGAAATTCGGGTTGATTTCTGTATTACAAATCCTTATTAAAGCGAATCATAACAGGTATTACAACAATTTTGGTATAAATTAACAAAAGAATGTCAAAAATATAAGCTAATAAAATAACACTTTTTTCCAAAAATAAATTTAACAAAATGCTCCAAAACATTTATCTGACTTATATATAACCGATAAATATTTTTACCGATAAACCGATATTTATAACCGATAAATTTAAACAATTCTGAATAATTAAAATAATTGGTATTTATTTTTAACGATTTTCTTATGGTTTTTTGTTTTTAATTATTGAACAACTAAAACAGCTGATCCACCAAAATATTGAGTTTAGTTTGCCTAATAAGATTGTAATTCAATTATATTTTGGAATTAAATTATGTTTGTTTAACAGTTTTTCTCAATATTTGATTGTTTTAGTACCCAGTTTTTAAGATGTGTTGCACACATCTTGAAACAAGGGTATGACCACCGCAAAACGCTTCAATAAACCAGTTGCCATCTGGGTGTTGTTTGATTCGGACGTATTTCTAATTATCATAATTAATACACAGCACATGGCGTAGTCGGTAGATACCTTGTAAAATCGATAAAATGTTGCATAGATTGTGTTAAAAACAAAATCTAACGTGAAAACAAGTAAGAAGAAAATGGAATTTCGAGTAGTGGCTCCAATGAAATTCACCGGAAATTTAGCAGAAAATTGGAAATTCTGGCGAAAAAAATTTCAAACTTACTTGCTACCTAAAGAGATTTCCAAAAAAGAAAAAGTTTATTGCACAACTACTGTCTTTGATTGGAGATGAAGTTATAAGAATTTATAATACTTTTACTTTCGCAAATGAAGAAACAAATAAATTAAAACCACTAGTAGATAAGTTTGAAGGTCATTTTAATGAAAAAAAAATTGACTTGTGAACGACATAAATTCTACACTTGCAAACAAAGACAAATGGATCCACTAGAACAGTATATTACAGAACTGAAAAATCTAGCTTTATCATGCAAATTTGGTAATTTAAAAGAAGGATTAATTCGAGACATTTTAATTTGTGGCTTGCGGGATGATGCGATGAGGGAAAAACTGCTTCAAGAAGATCATAAAATCTTAGATAATGCTGTAAGAATGTGCATAAACATGGAAAAATCAAGATCGTGCAACAAAGAAATCGCCAATACTAAGGAAACTACTCATATAGATGCTGTGAATAAACCAATGGCGAGACATCAAGCAAAAAACAAGTTTATGGTTCCAAGAGAGAACAGGGCCAACAACGATGGCCCCAGCCAGTCAAATTTCCAGAAATGCGGACAAAAACATGCGTTTGGTAGATGTGTAGCGTATGGCCTCAGCTGTGGAAAATTCCATCATTTTTCGTCACAGTGTAAAAATATAAAGGGCGGTAACAAACAAAACTTTAATAATTACAAATCTCATAGAAATTATAATCATACAGTAGAGTCAATAAAAAATAAATTTGACACTCAACAAAATGTTGATTTATTAGAAGAATATACTAATGACAATTATCTTTTTATAGGAGTATTGAAACTGTGTGCGACGTCAGTTTGGAATCATGGGTTGAAGACATTTAGATTAACAACAATCAAGTGGAGGTCAAGCTGAACACAGGGGCTGTGGTCAATGTCATACCTTTGGAAGTTTTACATAAGATAAAATTTGATTTGGGTAAATTAAATAAAACAAATATGAAACTAACTTGGTCTTAACAGCTGTTGCATTCTAGGACTCAAAACGTGTGTAGAACTAAAAATGATTAAAAGAATTAAAACCGTAAATGAAATAAGAAATTTCGCAAATAATGAAGTGCAAAATTAATTAAATAAACACAATCAATTATTTAAACGCATAGGTTGTTTAAAAAAATTACACCACATAAATTTAAAAAGTGTTCATAAACCGATAGTGTATTTACCAAGAAAAGTACCTTTTGCTATACAAAATAATTTTTTTTTTTTAGGTAAACTAGAAAAGATAATACTAAAGACGAAAGTAGCGCAGGCGGTTCATCCAGTGGTAATTGTTAGAAAACCGTCAGGAGATATACGCATTTGTTTGGACCCTAAATATCTAAATGAACCTGTGAAAAAACACTATTTTCATATTCCCACCTTAGAGAAGTTAACGGTAAAATTGGCAGAATCGAAAGTTTTTAGCACCCTAGATGCGACACAAAGATTTTTGCAAGTTAGGCTTGACAAACAGAGTTAAAAACTCTGCACTTTTGCAACTCCACTAGGTCGTTATAGATTCTTGAAACTACCATATGGGTTGTCTAGCGCACCAGAAATATTTCAAGAGAGAATGTGGGAAATTTTCGAGGATATAGAAAATATAGCCATTTCCATTGACGACATAATTGTATTCTCAGATGATTTAAAAAGTCATATAGAACTGTTAGAAAAAGTTTTTAAAAGAGCGGACTAAATACCGTACTTAGAAGTTCCTACAAGATACGCTAGTATTCGCTTAACAGCACGCCAATGCTCATTATTATGTCTGTTCAAATACTTGCTCACAGAATTGACAGAGTACTTGGTATAAGAACATAGGGTAGAGCCACAACTTTTCTTAAATTGGTCGCTTATTGTCAGATTGACTCGCTAGCCGAGGATGAATCACGACGTTTACCGAAGGTAAAAACGAACTGACGTTTGTTATTGTTTTGATTTGATGGCATTTTTGATGTATTGCAGTAGCGCGCACTAAGTATATATCTATCTTGTTTTAACTTGTATTGATAACACAGGACAGAGATATACTCACTCTGCACCGGGGCACCAATTTAAAAACGCTATTAGATTTGACATTTGTATTTGAATTTGGTTATAATCACTTGGATTTACGTTTTGTGTATCGTTTTAATCTACATATAATACAAAAATGCCTCGTTGTGCAGTGAGAGAATGTAAAAACTATTATAAAAAAACCATCGGAAAAGGTATTAGCTATTTTAAGTTTCCAAGGAATAAGAACTTAATCCAGCAATGTAAGCTTGTAAAGGAAACTGAAAATGAAACTGAAAATAGTTATATTAAACACCCTAGCAACCGCGATTTAAAAATATTTATATTTGCTGATGTTCCACATTTGATCAAGCTTGCTAGGAATCATTTATTCGATGATGGATTCTGGTTTGATGGAATGGTTATTAACAAGTCATGCCTCAAGAAATTGCTTTTACTGAATACCAAAGATATGAAAATTGCATTTAAAATATCACATTCTCATTTGACAGTAGAAGGTTCAGAAAGACAGAATGTAAAATTAGCAACACAAATATTTTCGGAATCAAATGCGAAAGCTCTGGAGTGGTGCGGCATGAACCATTTTATGGAAAACGAAAAATGGCAAGAAACTGCTAATGTATTGCATCTCTTCAATAAATGGTTTGATGTATTTAACAGCAAAATAAAATATGGACAACACCCGCGTTTGAACGTATATGAAATGGATGTAGAACAACAGGATCAAAAATTAAATGACATGACTGAATTTATAAGAAAGTTAAGAGTCGGAAAACACAAGGGCATCATTCAGTTTCAAAAGGGAATTTTACGGACCAACAATGCATTGCCATCATTATTCCAACACTTACAGGAAACGTACAATATCAAAAGCGAAACTTTCACAATTGAATACATATTCACATATCGCCTGAACCAAGACATTTTGGAGCCAATGTTTTCTTATTTACGATTAATGTGTGGAGCCAATTCTCATCCATCAGCCTTAAATTTCCGTTATCGTTTACAAAATTATGTTATGGGGAAGCATTCAAACGATATATTTTGTACTGGAAACACTGAAGGGAATTGTGATAAAACCTCTTTCTTAGCTACTCCGACAGACCTACCAGAAGTATCTGAAAAATTAATAACACAAGGTTTAGCATTCTGCGAAGTTGAATCAACAGAATTAAATGACGTTATATTAGATATTGTGACTAATACTGGCGAGGATACTGGTAATGTGATGAATTTATAATCAATTTTATTGGTTCAAATATCTGAATAGTTGGGTTTATACTAACATTTAGGATGGAATTGGTGAAATTCAGATTTTATTTTATTTGATACTAATCAAATAAAAATCAAATCAATTTATCTACTAATATTTGTTTGTAATTTTTTTTTGTACTAATGTTTATGTTCTGCTTTATCGTAAGTGAGAATTAAATATTGCTTGTTTTTTACAGTAGGTGATGGTTGCGCTTATTTTTTGTTTTTTGCAGTTGAAATAACAAAACTCGATTTTTTTAATATATTTTTTGTCTGTTATTATCATTAGCTCTACGTTTACTGGATTCTGAAAATTTTATCGATCTAATGCAAGAATTTTATGTTAGAAGTGCGTTTTGTGACACACCGCGTTGTGTGAACGGACCTTAAAGCGTAGATGGCGTACGTGTAGTTGACATCGTGACATGACTTTAGACACTTACTTATGTTGCTCGTATTCCGTTGTTCACAACGGCTTCTACATAATTCTACATTTTGTTACTTGTTTCATCTTGAATATTGTAAACTACTATTTGCTTGGTTTATCAAAACTAGTTAAATTATATCACGGCTTTAATTGCGACCGAATCTGCATTCATAACTAACAGGTTATGGGCCCAGGGAAGAATCGTGAACTCGTGTCGTAAAAATCTAGTGTGAATTGTGTATCGGAATATTAAGGAACTTTCTTTGGTTGGACTAATCGGAAACTAAATCACGATGAATACTTCAACATTTTCGCGTATTGAAACGTTGAATAAAGACAACTACGATACATGGAAAATACAAATCGAGGCGTTACTAGTGAAAAACGAAGCATGGTACTACGTGAACGGTACATGGAAGAAGCCAGCACTAACAGAAAAGGGAACCTCAGCAGCAGAAATCGCAACTTGGGAAAAAGGCGACAGTAAGGCAAAATCAGAAATAATTTTGGCCATAAATCCATCGGAATTAAAACAGGTGAAAGGATGTGTTACATCGCGCGACATGTGGTTGAAACTGGAAAGCATTTACCAGTCGAAAAGGCCAGCACGGAAAGCCAACCTGCTGAAGCAGCTTACATTGCAAAAAATGTAAGAAGGAAGTTGTGTACGTGGACACATGAATAAGTTTTTTGACGCGGTCGACAAACTGAACGATATGGAAGTCGCAATCAACCCAGACCTGCTCGCCATCATGCTATTGTATAGCCTACCATCGAGTTACGAAAACTTTCGGTGCGCGATTGAATCGAGAGACGAATTACCTACACCAGATGTTCTTCGTGTGAAAATAATCAAGGAAAGTGATGCCAGGAAAAATCCGCAGGTAAATTCAGTGCAAAACGCGATGTTTTCGAAAGACAACCAACCGTGGCGTAATAAAAAACCGTGGGAAAATCGAAATTCGAATACGAACTTTAATTTATCGAAAAACAGCGGTGAGGCATTTAAATATCGGTGTCATAAGTGCAGAAAAATCGGTCATAAGGCGGCAGATTGTACAAACAAAGACAATAGGGCGGGAAATAGTTCGGGAAGCAATAAACAATCGTGCAGAAACTGTTCGGAACACGCGAGTTTTTTGGGATCAAGTACTTTTCAAATCGGTTTACCTAATAAACAAGTTTCATGGTGCATCGATAGCGGGGCTACATCACATTTGTGTAATGACATTCAACACTTTGAAGAAGTTCGCGAAACGACAAAGGAACGATTGAATTTAGCAAATAATAGCTCCACGGAAATCAACGCCAAAGGAACGGTGAAGTTCACAGCTGACGTATTGGGTGAGTCAAAAAGCATTGAATTGAAAAACACTCTTCATGTGCCCGATTTACGCACGAACTTATTGTCAGTTGGAAAAATGACTCAAAACGGTTTTGAAGTCTTGTTTAAGAAGAACAATGCCATTGTGTTTGATGCAAACGGTGACATAAAACTAACCGCTGATCGAATCGGAGATCTATATTACACTCAAGTACACGAAAATTTGGCAAACAGCGCAACGGCTTTGCTTAATAGCCGGAATAATGTCATGATGTGGCATCGTCGTATGGGACATCTAAATTTCAAGGATCTTTTGGATGGTGTTCGAAATCGCACAATCAGTGGAATCGAAATCGACCCTAATTCGAAGAATAATAACATCGAATGTGACATCTGTTACAAAGGAAAAATGACAAGAAGCGCTTTTCCAAAGAAGTCTGAAAGAACAACTAAATTGTTGGAAATCATACACACTGACGTTTGTGGACCCATGAGGGTAGAATCGAACGGAAAATCCAAATATTACGTCGAATATATTGATGACAGCTCACGTTACTGTGAAGTGCGCTTCATTAAATCGAAAAGCGAAGTCTTGGAAACTACCAGAGAATTTATAACTATGGTTGAAAAGCAGAAGGATACACGCGTCAAATGCATTCAATCCGATAATGGTACGGAATACACAAGCAAAGAATTCGACACACTTTTGAAGAATCACGGAATATTAAGAAGATTAACCGCACCATATAATCCGGAACAAAATGGCGTCGCGGAGAGGAAAAACCGCACTCTCCTTAGTACTGCTCGCTGTCTTTTGATGCAATCCGGACTACCTCCATCTTTTTGGGCTGAGGCAGTCAATACGGCCAACTACATTCGAAATCGTTGTCCATCGAAAAGTCTGAATGGAAAAACACCATACGAAGTTTGGACCGGAAATCCTCTTGACGTAAGTAACTTCAAAGAATTTGGTTCTAAAGTATTCTGTTTGAATAGGGAACCTGGAAAAGGGAAATTTGATAAGAGGTGCAAAGAAGGTATCTTTCTTGGCTATTCTGAACAGACCAAGGGGTACAGAGTATGGATTCCTGAAGAGAAGAAAATTGAAGTAACACGTGACGTTAAGTTTTCTGAATTCAGTAACACCTATAATGAAGAATTTGAAGATTTTCTTCCTGAAGCAAATTTGGAAACAAACAATGAAATTGAAGATTTAAAAACTCCCGGCATGTTAGTCGACATTAGTTCCCCTATCACAATTGCCCAAACCGAACCAGAAGCTGAACAGCCCGCAGAAGTAGATCATGTTGATCATCCACAAGTGGAACTGGTGAGAGGACGCGGTAGGCCTCGAAAGATCAGAACAGGCTCAGGCTCGAGGGGAAGACCAAGATCACTGTACAACATGGTTCCGGAGCAAACGATGAAAACCGAAGAATATGACCGAGCGTTTGTCTCAGAAATATCCCATGAAGCAAGCCATGCATGGTTCCGATGCTTCAGAATGGTTTGAAGCAATGTCAAACGAAATTACATCTGTCATAAAGAACGATACGTGGATAGTGGTCGAACGTCCAGTAGATCATGACGTTATTGGAAGCAGAATTGTTCTAAGAAACAAGTACATGGCAGATGGAAAACTTGAACGCAGGAAGGCTCGACTCGTGGCACAAGGATTCAGTCAGCAACCCGGAGTACATTTTAATAAAACCTTTGCACCAGTGGCTCGTCTAAGCTCGATTAGACTGATTACTGCAATGACGGCTTATTATGGAATGGAAATGCATCAAGTGGATATAGCTTGTGCATATTTGAATGGCGACATTAAAGAAACCATTTTCATGGAACCTCCTAAACAGCTTGGACAAGTTTTAGAGAGTATTTCACAGAACAACACTGAAGTTGGAAATAAAGCACGAAATATGCTGAAAGATCTACGAAACGGAGATAAAGTATGCCTACTCAAGAAGTCGCTTTATGGTTTAAAGCAAGCAGGCAGGAGTTGGTACGAGAAATTGAACCGAACACTATCAAATTGCGGTGCAAGTCCAACGAAAGCCGATCCGTGTGTATACACATTGGGTAAGGGAGAAGATTTAATCTTGATTGCCGTTTACGTGGATGACATTCTAATTACTTCAAAGAATAAATATGCAATCTCCGAATTGAAGAGAAACCTAAACAAGAAATTTGAATTGAAAGATCTCGGAAATGTTGGTTACTGTCTGGGAATCGAGTTTACCCGTGATGGAAATACGATATGCTTACACCAAAGAGGTTATATCACAGACGTTCTCAATCGTTTTGAAATGAATCAGTCGAAGCCCGTTAGTACCCCATTGGATTCAAATGTGAAGTTGCAGAAACCTACAACTGCGGCTTCAAGTGATGAAGAAAAATTACCGTACAGAGAGCTCATTGGTGCTCTTAGATATTTGGCTGTGGCTACAAGGCCGGACATAAGCTTTGCTGTAAGCTGCCTTAGCCAATTCAACAATTGCTACCGTAATATTCATTGGACAGCCGCGAAACGAGTGCTGCGTTATCTGAACGGAACTATTGACTTAGGTTTGGTTTATGAACCCGATAATCAAGGACTTCGAGGATACGTCGACGCTGATTGGGGAAATTGTTCAAACGACAGACGTTCTTATACTGGATACTCATTCATGTTGTCTGGAAGTCCTATATCATGGGACGCAAAGAAACAAAAGACGGTCGCTCTATCTTCCACCGAAGCGGAATATATGGGGATGACCGATTTAGCAAAGGAGGCTATCTATCTGCTAAGCTTCCTCGCGGACTTAGGTCTCAAATCTTTCACAGATGTTAGATTATTTAACGATAATATGAGTGCTCTGAAGCTTGCCGAAAATCCCACTTTCCATGCAAGAAGCAAACATATTGATATCAAATATCACTTCATTCGCGAAGCTCTGAAAAAACAAGAGTTGAAGCTTTTCCATGTATCTACTGAGAATATGCCATCGGACATTCTGACAAAAGCTCTACCGCGTTCGAAACACGATACGTGCGTCAAATTGCTAGGACTTGGAGTTCCTGTCTAGAGATGTTCTACTTTTCGTTGCCGCTTACGTATTGTAGCGATAACGCTCAGGCATGTCGCGATCTCGTCCTTGATTGCGGTCAGTTAATACGTTTTTATCACTATTTTCCCTTTACGCATCCTTTTCGAGTATTGGCACGCGACTATGATTTGCACGGTGGGTGAATTGAAGGTAGCGATTCTTTTCGGTTAGATCGTTGTTTGAGACAAACGTTTTTGATTTGTCGCGTGTTTACCAAGTATTCATTTAATTAGTTAGATCCTTGTGGTTTTCAACCTGGTCTGCAGATTTTATGTAGTATTTTGGAAGTTGTACACGTCAACCTCTTTATAATAAAGCTCATACGGTTACCAAGAAGAAAACTGTTTAATTTTCTCCCCCGAACCTTTTGTGGTTTGTTACAACTTGGCGCCCAACGTGGGGCGAGAAACTTTTGGATTGGTAGCTAGGACGTGTCATGAGTTTACGTCATTCGCCGAAAACTAGGAATAGATACGCACTTCGGTCGACAATGACCGGGGCGCGAGGGCGCACCGTTTCACCCCAAGGTGGGGTCCCTGGGGATGACCCAACGGGTATGCCAACCGTAATTACCACGCCGGTGGTTGAGGAACAATCTCCTGATTTGGCGAAACAAGGTTCTATGGCATCGCGAGGACTGGGTGCTAGTTTTTCATACACTGAGGCCCCCCCACGACAATCCAGTTTGATGGTAGGGAGTTGCCAGTCTATGAGAAGGTTCGACATACAGGGGCCATCCCAAAGAATTTGAATTCCAGTGACAGGAGGAGAGCTTCACAGGGAGCGGAGGAATTCCTGAATCAGCCGTTACAGCAGCAAATGACAGGAAACACCGCAAGTAAAACTAATCCGTGGTTACTGCCAAGTACCACATATGTAAATACTAACCAAGATAGATTTAGCAATGTGGACCAACCCTATAATTTACTGCAACCGCCTCCGCAAAGTTACTATAATAGATGGGCAAATGGCATAAATTGTAGGGGTGGTTTACAGGGATCACAGGGTTCTGCATTGTCGGTACCGTTTACTTATCCGTTGGCGGAATTCACTAAATTGATACCGGAATTTGACAATGCGGGAGCGTTGCATCCCATTGAGTTCCTGCAAACTCTAGAAAATGTAATACCAGATGGGGTCTTATTTTCCCAGAATTAGTCGTTTTTGTTGAGAAAAGCTTTTAAGGGGAAAGCACAGCTCTGGGCGCAAGCGCTTTTAAATACGTTTGGCTCGTATGCAGAATTTAAAATCGCGTTTACAGAACAATTCTGGGGAATGGAACGCCAAATGGTAACCAAATTTGAGTTGGAGACGGGGAGATACCAACAGGGTTCTTATGTTGATCATTTTTTAACTTACACGGCAAAGGGTCGCTACTTGCAACCGCCCTACCCGGAAAGTTTTTTAATAGCGACGTTAGCCAGACATTTTCCACCGAATATTTCCGCTTGTTTGATGGGCAGTCGTACGGTGGCAGATGTTTTGAACCGCCTGCGTCAAGCAGATTATTTCCACAAAAGGTCTAACGTTTCGAACGCAAATGTATTTTTTAGGGATCAGACCCTACCGTCCTCAAACAGACAATACAATAATTCTAACACAAATTATCGACGTCGCGAAAGTAGACCGAATGGTAATGTGCCGACCGAACACAGGGTCTCGTGTATTGGATTCACACCGGAACACGATTACGTAGATGAAAATCCGGATTCGGGAAATGCCCCGGCACTCCATTCGTTGGCCCTCTGTTGGAGTGTTCCCAAAATAATCAAGGGGGCAACCCTAGCTATAGTTTAAATTTGTTGAGTTACCCAGTCGAGGATTTATTAGACGAATGCGATTATCAGCATTGCTCGGGTAAATCCAAGTCACCGGTGGTAAACATAACCCTGGTGAACGTAAACAGGCCGGCCCTACTAGATACCGGTAGCGAGGTCACCGTAATTTCGCAGACAGTATGGGATCAAGTTTTGCTGTTAGATAGTTCCGTTCCCGTGTTCCCAATTTCTGGGGTACGTTTGTCGGGGGCATTTAAAGCTCGGCGTAAACGCATTACGCACCAAATGCTCCTGTCGTTCAAGTTAGGTGAATTCGGTTTCCAGCACGAATTTTTGTTGGTGCCTGATTTAGTCTACCCGGTAATTTCAGGAATCGATTTCCTTAGTACGGTGCACGCAAAATTAGACCTAGATGTGGGCCGTTTATGTTTTTTATTCAACAACACATGGGAATCGGTAAGCCTAATAGACTTTCAGCATGAGCTGGCGCCTCCAGAATCCCCAAGTTTTAGAACCCTTGCCGTAAATCGGGGTCACTCATCTTTTCCGGCTTCCACCAGTCATACGGGGCATAATGAAGATTTGCTACAAGCAATAAATGATACACCGTTATCGAGCATCGAACGCGAACAGTTCAAAGAGTTATTGTTGTCTTATGCTTCATTGTTTTCGGACAGACCGGGTTTGGCGCGGGAGTATGTGCATGAGATACACCTGTTGGAAGAGAAGCCGTTTCTCCAAAAAACATACCCTATACCGTTTGCACATCGCGAAGCCGTACAAGTGGAGATAGACAATATGGTTTCTTACAACATAATCGAAAGAGCGAATACCGCGTACTGCTCACCACTGGTAACGGCCGTAAAAAAAGACGGATCAGTCCGCGTTTGTCTCGATGCGCGTAAATTGAATAGCATTATGCGTCCGGATATCGAACAGCCGCGCCCGGTGGACGACATTATCCGTAGCCTGCATAACGTCAAATATATGACATCATTGGACTTGACTAGCTCATATTTTCAAATACCTTTACGGGTGCAAGATCGAAAGTTTACGGGTTTTTTGCATGGTAGCAAATCGTACCAGTTTAAAGTACTACCATTCGGGCTCAAGACTGCCGTCGCCAGTTTTTCGCGGTGTATGGACACCGTTCTTGGTCCAGAACTCCGGTCGTTTGTAATCTCATACGTTGACGATTTGTTAATTTATTCAGAGTCTTTTGGAGAGCGCTTGGAACATATCCGTCGTGTGTTTGTTAGGCTTCGGGAAGCAGGTTTTACGTTGCGTTTGAAAAAGTGCTCATTCTTTAGGCCGGAAATGTGTTTTTTGGGTTATGTGATTAGCTGTGATGGAATAAAGCCCGACCCCGCGCGAGTACAGGCTGTTAGTGATTTCCCCTTGCCCCAAAATGTGAAGCAGCTGCAAGCATTTTTAGGACTCTGCAATTTTGATAGGGGTTTTACGGAGAAGTTTGCGAGCGAATCGGAACCATTGGTGCAATTGTTGCGGAAGAAGGAAAAATGGGTTTGGGGTCAGGCCCAAAATGCAGCGTTTGCGGCCCTTAAGTTGTTTCTTACCCGCGAAACTTTCTTATGGCACCCGCGGTTTAATCTCCCGTTCTATGTGCAGACAGATGCCAGTGATTTCGGTCTAGGTGCGTCACTGTATCAAGTGGTTAACGGGGAGCGACGTTATGTTGCGTTTGTCAGCCGGCTGCTGCTCGCGCGTGAGCGTAATTATAGCACCCCTGAGAAGGAAGCGTTAGCTGTTGTTTGGGCCCTACAGAAATGGCGGGTATATTTATTAAGTAGACACTTTACTGTACGCAGCGACCATCGCAGTCTTTCGTATTTGTCGTCGTGTCGTTTATTATCGGCTCGTATAACTAGGTGGGTCTTGGCGCTACAGGAATTTGACTACACGGTTGAATATGTCTCGGGAAGCTCTAACTTTTTGTCAGATGTTCTTTCCCGCCACCCTCCGGTTAGGCCTCCTGCGCCGGCAGATAGGACTTTTAGGATACTTGGAGTGTATGCTATTCCCCCACACTTCGATAACTTGATGAATTTACTCCCGGAAACACAGAGACAGGACCCGAAGCTAAATAAGGTGATCCAGGGTCTGCTATCGCCTGACCCGTGTGCGAAATTACTGTCGCGTTTTTGTATCATAAAAAATATTTTGTTCCACCGACGGGGAGAAGATGAACGGCATCTCGTTTGCGTGCCATCGTCGCTGGTAGTAGACTTTATAAAGGTTTTCCATCAAGAGACGGGTCATTTTGGCGTGCACAAAACTTGGTACGCACTTATACGCGAGTGTTGGTGGCAAAATATGTTACGGGATATAAAACGGGTAGTTCTTGCTTGTGTTGAGTGTCAGCTCACAAAACATTCAATTTTGCCCAAACCCCCGATGCAGCCGATACTTCCTGAGGGGCCAGGGCATTTGGTTTCCCTGGACCTTTTTGGTCCACTTCCCAAATCCAGATTGGGGGCTACGTATTTATGTGTTTGCGTAGATGTCTTTACGAAATATGTGACTTTGTATCCGCTCAAGCGTGCAACCACTCGTGCTATTTTGAATCGGTTGAGCAAACATTATTTCCCAAACTTGGGAGTGCCAAAGTTAATTCTCACTGATCATGGCACGCAGTTTACCGCGGCCAATTGGTCTGAAACACTTCGTTCACGAGGGATCGTGCCCACGTTTTGCTCTGTTCGGCATCCTCAGGCAAATCCCGTCGAGCGCGTAATGCGGGAATTGGGACGGCTGTTCAGACTTTTTTGTCACGCAAAGCATACGCGCTGAGCTTTTCATGTGGATACCATAGCGAAACTGGTCAATAACGTAGTTCATCAATCTACGGGGTATTCCCCTGTCGAGCTTCATTTCGGTCGTCCTCCTCGTGCGATACTGGCGGAATTTTTGGAGGTACCGGAAGCGTTGTGTAATTCGGATTTACATATAAAATTGTTCCTAGCTAAAGAAACGTTAATATCCCAGGCGCATAGACGGGCAGTTTTGAGACCGTCGTTTTGCCGAGTCACGTATGAGGTTGGCCAACTAGTCTTATTGAAAGCTAACCCCGTTTCGTCCGTTTTGGACAACACTACTAAAAAGTTCTTGCTATTGTTTGAAGGGCCTTATCAAATTCAGAGTCGGGTTGGCCCATATACTTACATCTTAAAAGATCCGTCTAGCGGAGCTAAAAGGGGTCAATTCCATGTCAGTCATCTGAAGCCGTACCACCCTCAAGTACAATAGTTCGGTGTTGTGAAGTTGGTATTTTTGTTCGCCGCTCTTTGTTAGGTTTTGGCTGTAACAAAAATAGGGGCCAGTTGTAGCGATAACGCTCAGGCATGTCGCGATCTCGTCCTTGATTGCGGTCAGTTAATACGTTTTTATCACTATTTTCCCTTTACGCATCCTTTTCGAGTATTGGCACGCGACTATGATTTGCACGGTGGGTGAATTGAAGGTAGCGATTCTTTTCGGTTAGATCGTTGTTTGAGACAAACGTTTTTGATTTGTCGCGTGTTTACCAAGTATTCATTTAATTAGTTAGATCCTTGTGGTTTTCAACCTGGTCTGCAGATTTTATGTAGTATTTTGGAAGTTGTACACGTCAACCTCTTTATAATAAAGCTCATACGGTTACCAAGAAGAAAGCTGTTTAATTTTCTCCCCCGAACCTTTTGTGGTTTGTTACAGTATCGAGGGGAAGTGTTAGAAGTGCGTTTTGTGACACACCGCGTTGTGTGAACGGACCTTAAAGCGTAGATGGCGTACGTGTAGTTGACATCGTGACATGACTTTAGACACTTACTTATGTTGCTCGTATTCCGTTGTTCACAACGGCTTCTATATAATTCTACATTTTGTTACTTGTTTCATCTTGAATATTGTAAACTACTATTTGCTTGGTTTATTAAAACTAGTTAAATTATATCACGGCTTTAATTGCGACCGAATCTGCATTCATAACTAACATTTTATAAAACTGTTATTGAAGATGAAGGATTGAAATATATCGCAGGATATGTTGCATTTAGATTTCAACATAAATATGATTATTTATCTTCAGAAACAGGCCATTTTAATTCGAATAATATTCCAGATTGGATAATTTTTAAATCTCGTGGGAAATTGAAGTATCCTTCAGATCAATTAATAGAGACGTGTCGAATTTTAAATTGAATCTTTGAAAATCTTCACGGTGCTTCTTTGTCTAATGAGCTAATGATTTTCCAAAAGCTTGCAGATCGTGTTCAAGAAGCGATTAAAGAGAAATTTTATATTCCTATGGATGTTTTGCAATGTTTAAGTCGAACAAGGACTTATATCAGGTTAGGAGAACTGAACAAAAATCTTAAATAAAAAAAAAGAAAATACAATAAAAATTTGAAAAAAAGCAAATTTATTTCAAAAATCCTACATAAATCGTATATATGAAGTTATATGGAATTGTTGAAGGAGCTAAAATAGATGAAGCTTCTTACAATCTGAAAATATCAATCCAATTGTTGAAGGAGCTAAAATAGATGAAGCTTCTTACAATGTGAAAATATCAATCCAATTGTTGAAGGACCTAAAATAGATGAAGCTTCTTACACGTCGCGAAGAACGGATCCGTTCCCGCGTCTCTCTCTCTGGAACGCTGAAATTGCATAATTATGATTAGTATAGAAAAAAAAATACATTTGAAGATAACTTACTTTCTGTGAGCACCTGCTCCTTCGGCCTCTGACAATCTAAGTAATAAAATAAATATTAATATATTTTATTATAATTCAATGAAATAAACTTACATTTTTTGAGGAGAACGGACCCGTTTCCCGCGATGCTGTCTCTCAGGATTTATTTATTCAGTATAATTATAATTATGAAAATATAATATATAATAAACATAATGTTTAATTAATAAAAATATATATAATGTTTAATATAATAAACTTTATCTCTCCTATCTTTGTCCTATTATAATTTAATGAAATAAACTTACCTTCTATGTGGAGAGCGTCGTCGTGGAGAACGGATCCGCTCTCCAGGCCCACTTTGATTGGGCTCCGACATCCTAAATAATCAAATAAATAATATAATAGTAGCTATATTTGTTAGAATTGTAGATCAACATATGATAACTGTGAATATAATGCTATATGCGCCATCTGTCGTTTCTAAGTGTAAGCTTGGCAAAATGTACTGCGCACGCATGTCTAAGCAAGTGTAAGTCGAACCGACACACTTCTAATCATAAAGTCGCCATTCTTGTAAGATTATTACATTAAAAGCTTTATTTAAACGTAACAGTTCTTTGTTGTACAACCAGAATACCATAAACTCTGCTTATTTACAACAGGTTATGGGCCCAGGCAACTGATTTCAGTGCATTTTGGGGTTTGTAGTTTATACTCGGTGCGTTGTAGACAATCGGTTCAGAGTGTTTAAAGAAAAGTTAAAAATGGCAGTTAACTACCTTAACAGTGTGCCAAAGTTGGTCGGTCGCAAAAACTTTGCGGAATGGTGTTTTGCAGTCGAAAATGTTTTCGTACTAGAAGGACTTACAAAGTGCATCGATAACACAGAAACGGACACAACTTTGCAAGCAAAGGCGAAGGCAAAATTGATTTTGACGCTGGATTCGTCGATTTACGTGCACATCAGAGACAAAGATACATGTAAAGAAGTGTGGGATACTCTCAAAAAGATGTACGAAGACAATGGATTTGCAAGAAAAATCGGACTTTTGCGTACGTTGATTTCACTCGGATACGAGAACTGCATAGTTCAATGGAAACCTATGTGACGCAAATCATCGAAACTTCCAGAAAATTGAACAGAGCAGGCTTCACAATTAGTGAAGAATGGATTGGCTGATTATTATTGGCGGGACTACCATGATTCAATATAGATAGGTTGGCTCGAAACCCGAGTCTACGCACGCGGGAAATTAATGCCATTTGAAATTTGTCTCACACATTACGAACTTAACCGAGCACCTACCGAACATTTACCCGCGAATTCTAAGATGTTTGAATGTAAACACGTGTCGCTGTGTTGGATTGTTTACTTTCGATTGTCCACAACTACGAGTCGATTTCTAACCTCGACACTCCATAGTTTGCTGTCAAATTGTTTGCTGTTTGCTGTCAAATTTGTTTGCTGCCAAATCAAGTAAGTGATTTATTTACTTATCTTATAATTATAGCAAAAATTTAATTTTTGATTGTTTTTTTCGTTTAAGTTTTACACAGATAATGGATAATTATACAACGTAAGTAATAATTTATTTAGGATTTTTTTCGGTAATTTGTGTAATCAAATTCCGAATACTTATTATTATTTTAGACCGACAAGAGCAGACCCGGGTTCAACATCGGGGGCGGCTGCGGACCAGGGAGAGCGGCTCTCCACCACTCGGCGACGGTATGTTTATTTTTATTTTCCTATTTATCAATAAGTGTATTTATTTTATTTTATTAGATTATTTGAGCCGGTGGTGGTAAGTCGTCGGTAAGTGTTTTCCTTAATTATTTTTTTTTTTATTAATCTTGGGATTGCAGCCATTCTGCCTCTGGCAGAATCTCTCTGGGGCGGGAGGTGCAGGACCAAAACCAGCGAGCCGGCAGGTCCACACAAGCGTCGCCAAGAAGGCACGAGTCTCGGCGACGCTCGCCGAGAAGTCACGCGTCTCGTCGAGCGTCGCCGAGAAGTCACGCGTCTCGGGGAGCGTCGCCGAGAAGTTACAAGTCTCGGCGACGCCGGAGGTAAGGTTTATTTCTTTAAATTATGTCCAAACGTTTTATTTGTTTGATTTTTTCTAGGTCGCCAGGAGCCAGGTCTCGGCGACGTCGTTCGGGCGAAGCAAGGGAGTCGAGGTGAGTCTTTATATATTTAAATTACAATAATTTTTTTAACAATATTTGGTTTTAATTAGATCGCCACCCACAGTCGCCATATATATATATATATAATATATAAAATTAAAGAAAATAAACTTACCCTCTTTGCGAGGAATCGCGGTGAGTGGCGACTGCTTTGCAATATTATTCTGATTGCAAAAAAAAATTGACAAAAATCAAATTAAAATTTACGTAAATGTCACTGTCATCGTATTTTTTACTGATTGTGTATGAATTTGTACCAATATGAATTACCAACACATGACTGATATGATGCAAGGGTATCTTGAGTGCCGTAAAAATTCTGGT